>OZ012686.1:60002814-60138944 GCA_963942565.1 Maea johnstoni | reverse complement strand
CAGTGGCTCAGTGAGATAGAGGAGTCTCGGTGGCTCAGTGAGATAGAGGAGTCTCAGTGGCTCAGTGAGATAGAGGAGTCTCGGTGGCTCAGTGAGATAGAGGAGTCTCAGTGGCTCAGTGAGATAGAGGAGTCTCGGTGGCTCAGTGAGATATAGAGGAGTCTCGGTGGCTCAGTGAGATAGAGGAGTCTCGGTGGCTCAGTGAGATAGAGGAGTCTCAGTGGCTCAGTGAGATAGGAGTCTCAGTGGCTCAGTGAGATAGAGGAGTCTCAGTGAGATAAAGGAGTCTCAGTGACTTGGTGTGATAGAGGAGTCTCAGTAGCTCAGTGAGATGAAGGAGGCTCAGTGAGATAGACAAGTCTCAGTGGCTCAGTGAGATAGGAGTCTCAGTGGCCCACAATTTCAGACCCCCCCCCCCCCCCCCCCCATGATTTTTTTTTTTCATGTAAACCCCCCCCCCCGCAATGATTTTTTTTTCATCTAACCCCCCCCCTCCCCCCACCAATGATTTTCATTACTTTTTCAAAACCCCATACCCAATGTGCTTCTTTAAACACAACCCCATACCCCATGTTGTTTTTTTTTTAAAGCCCCCCCCCTCCCCATACAAAGTTTTTTTTCACCACCCCATCCCCTTTGTTTTTCTCAATGCTCGACACCCCCATCCAAGATGAGGAAGATGCAACTACAAGATGTAGGAGGGAGCAGGGTGGCTTTATCCGACGTTTTATTACTGAAACACGGGAATCTGTAGACACTTGTAGGTTCGGGTTGAAGGTTTAATTCGTGGGGAAGGAATTATACTTGCTTACATAATTTCGGGGCAGCGTATGTCCGGTACTGGAGCTGAACGCCAGGACAAACATGGCAGGTTGACAGCGGACTGGGTATTCAAATATAGAAATGAAGGCGAACGTTTGCTCAAAGAGCCCCAGCTCTAAATTTCATTGACTGAAATTTGCAAGCGTCTTTGCTCTCTTTGAGTTTTTGGATACATCCTGCTTCATTTTCAAGAAAGGGTGTACAGCATTTTATGGCAGTGTCTTGGCACCCGACCTGCGACTTTTCAGTATATATAGTATATACCCCACAGCCGATGTTATTTTTTTTGCCAGGTAGCCCCCCCCCCCCCCCCCATGTTTTTCAATATTTGACAGACCCCTCGCCCAATGATTTTTTTTTTTATCTTGACCCCCTCTCCCCATGATTTTTTAATAGGTGAGCGTTCCACCCCCCCCCCCCCCCCCCCCATGTATATTCAAATGGAATAGCCCTTACTAAAGAGCTATTCTTCTTCCTTCCCATCTACTAAACACCTTAGGTGAGCAGCCTGAACAGATATCCACATCTCAAAGCAACACAATACACTTGTTCTGTACACTTTCCTCTACACTACAGAAAAGATTTCCTCATCTGAAACCAACACGATGCCCGTGTTCTGTATTCTTTCCTCTACACTACAGCATTGCTGTGGAGGATTACTTCCTTAAGTAACTCCATACTCATTTGTCCTACACTTCAAACCATGCAAATTGTTAACATAGTATTTTGAAGGATGTAGGTAAACTGTGTTATGATCAGTTATATTCTATTGCATAAGATGATACCATGGTCAATCCCTGTGTTTAATTATGGCAGTCCATCATTTGTAAGCTGTAGAATATTCAATTAAAATGCCTGACAGCAGTCCTGCCCATGATTAATTGCCTTCCTCAGACTACAGGTCCAGACCCAGAGACCCTGCATGCATCTGCTCTGTGTCTTCACATCCAATTATCGTATGACAATTTGCTCGGCTCTCAATCATCATATCCATGGCAAGTATAAATTATACCCCAAGGCTTGAAATATAAATTTTAACTTCAGGCTAAAAATACCAATGCTAACTCGGGGCTAAAGATATCAATCAAAACTTTGGGCTTGATATATGAATTATAACAGAGGCTCACATTATCAATTACAACCAAGGTACCAATATATAGTGATGATACCTACAGGATGAAAATGGTTCAGAAGTGACACTGAGCTAGCTTGACATCATGGGATCAAGTAGCACTATATTTGATAAATCACACTGATGAGCCCTGTATCTCAATAACAATAGATGCTTTATTGTTTTACCCTCTACACATTACAGAAGTTCCAGTAACATTAACGGTGTCCTTTGATACGTGATAGGAGTTACAAGTAGTTGCACAATAAGGTGACAGCTTATCTTATCTCAGGAGTGGTGTGGATAACATGGATGCCATATCTTAACCCTTTCATGTCCCAATACTATTTCAATAGGGTTCATAAATGCAACTATATCATAAACAGACAAATTTTTCAGTAAGTATTGCTCAATTCCTTACCATAAAAATGTCACGCATGCTTCAGTAGCAAGCTAAAAGGATAGGTGGTAGGATTTTTGGAGGTTTGTTAAGCAGGGCTCAGAATCAGGAGCTAAGGAGCCCGGGGCTACCTTGAATTCTCCTGCGGCTCCCTAAAATTTCTGCAGGGGAGATCAAAGATGTACTAATTTCTATACACAACACCTTTAAGTAGCTTTTGAAGATGTGATCAAGTTCCCTAAAAAACCAAACTTCATTCCGAGCCCTGTTAAGGAACAGATTTATTATGTGCTTCCTGCAAGACAACTTAACATCATGAACTTTGTGTAACATTCACTGATAACTACCTTTTTACCTCTCTCTCTCCTTCACCATTTATCTCCACTTACAACACTGACTTGACATTCTCTGACATTACCAAAACACTTAGAGCCACCCATCACCATATAGGAACCGTAATCAATCAGTCTAGCTAGTCTCAAATAGAGTATATGTGTAACATATTTACAAACAACAAAATATTCCTGGGCTTAGATATGAATAATGTTATTTATATAGTTTCTGGATATCTAAATATTCTAAAGTTGACCAGAGATTGACACCTTTCTGAGAGTACATGTAAGCCAGTTAAACTTTTCTCACATTTTATCTAATTGATTAACACGTCTTGTTAGATAATGATGAAAATATCACTTTTTTCATGAGGTAATTCTACCTTAAAGCATATTTTGGTCTTTCTTTCCAATTAGGCCTAAAAAAAGAAATTGTTTGTTTCCTGTAACTGCCTGGAAATAAATAGGGTAGGTAGGTCGGTAAAAAAAAATTTTGAAATATTTTTTTGAAATATTTTTTTGGTCAAAAATGTGTGTTTTATGCATGTTTTACGTTGATTGGGAGTTGGAAGGGCAGGAAAAACTTTAGGGTAGGGATGTTTTTGAATAAAAACTTATTAGGGTAGGGTTACAAGAAACAAACAACTTTTTTTTTAGGCCTTACCTCTGGTCGTCACTTATATTTATGATCAGGCCTGTTTTCATGAGGCTTACTTGTGGAATGTGTACATATTACTCTATCCAAAAGTGCAAGTGGACAAAGATCACCAGATAAAGGCATGATATTTGTATTTTTCCTGTCAATCCATGCCCATCTATAATGGACCTAAGCAAACAGATCAATTATTCAGAGAAAGCTTGACCCCTAGTGTACAGCATTTTAAGGCCCAGTCACACTAGGGTCCGACTATCGCACGATTTTAAAATTGGCAGGTCGGACCTGATTTTTTCACCTATCGGCTCCGTCTAAAAAGTTGGTACTGGGTTAATATCGTATATGCCACAGTCACACTAGAGCCCGATTGTCGCACGATTTTAAAATTGGCAGGTTGGTCCCGATTTTTTCACTTATCGTGCGATCGTCGGATCCGATTTTTAGGCCAAATACAAAATCGGATCCGACTAAAAAAAGTCGGTACTGGTTTGCGCTCCTGCTCGCAAATCAGTGGCCATTTTTGAAAAGTCGCAAGACAATGGTTTTGATGCATTTTTCTAGCAATAAAATCGGCTCCGATGAATCGCAATAGTGTGACTGCAAACATCGCACTACTACTGTATCGCAAGACAAATCATTGACGCATTTTTCTATAGCAATAAAATCGGCTCCGATGAATCGTAATAGTGTGACTGCAAAATTGTCTATTTTCAAAATCGGAACGTCCTGTTCCTATTGAAAAATTAGCAAAATCGGATCCTATTTTAAAATCGTGCGATAGTCGGACCCTAGTGTGACTGGGCCATTAGAGCTGCACTCATGGAGGGAGATCCACTCATGAGCTCACCACCTATTTGACTCATGAGCTCATGAGCTCACGGACGTTCTGATTCTTCAAAAAGATATTTATTTTCCAGCCCAGCTATTAAGAAATGAATATTCATTGGCGGACAATTATTAACATTGCCATGCTTATTTAATTTCAAAACGTGCTGACGAGGTACAAAGGTCAGTTTAACACTCAACACCGATTGAATGTATACATTAGAGATTGTAAAGAAGACATGACAGCGATAAGCAGTAATGTATGTTGATAACGCGTGTTATGTGCCCTGTGTTACGTTTGTGTTCCCAACATCAACGAGCTCACGATTTGAACATTACAGCTCGAGCTCGACGAGTTTGCTCCAGGGCTCGAGCCACTCGAGTTTGTGAGTGGTGAGTGCAGCTCTACAGCATTTCACATGCTAGGTCAACTCTGCCAACTTAGCCAGTGTCTCACAAATATCCAATTAATGGTCAGAGTTTAACTGAAAAGGTAACATCTATCAATCCTATGACAATATCTTAGGAGTAAAGGAAATTTAGACCCACGTCCCCTTCAGAAATGACATTGTAAAAGATGCTTAGGTCTGAAAGGTATCAGCGAAGTAATATCTAAGGCATTCAGTTAACATGCCCTTGGCAAGTACAATTGCTGTTGGGCTAAGAGTGATATAAAGCAATATATAACTTACCCTACTACAGAGCATGTAGACCTAGGGGTTGGTACCAATACTGGATACCATGCCATCTCCGTCCTCAACTCCTCCGACAGAGCCTGTGTACCTGAAGTCCTATAACCAGGCCACAGAGACAGCTATTAGAGCTGTGTATAAGGACAGACAGCCACTGCCACACCTAATCACTTACTACATACACCGTGAGGCAGTCAAATAAATTCAATTAGTCTACCCCCAAGACCTCCATATGAGACTAAGATGTCTGCATGTAACAGCCAGCTTACTGGTAATATAGAGAATGCTCTGTGAATATGCTGTCTATGTGGCATGACCACATACAGCAAATTTGTACTTCATGTACCCCATAATTGAACATTGCTTACCCTCTTCCCATGATAAGTAAAATGGCTACAAAGCAAGGAGATTTCATCCTGGCTTACCCTTTCTTAGCATGAGTTGGAACACACCAGAAAGGATGATAATAATTACTAGAAATTTGGTATGGTATGATATGGTGTGGGAGGATTATGGTGATGGCTTAATATGGTGATGGAGATGATGAAAATAGCACCCATAATGATGATGATGGTGATGATGATGACAACAGTATATGTAATTATTAACTAGTACTATATGAACACAAACATAAAGCATACCACCATGCATGCTCAACTGTATGTAGAGGAATGTGTTATTTCCCCTCAGGAGCTAAGAGCATGTGTTTGTAGGAACGCAATCACCATAACTCCAGCTCACAACCACTCTCCCGTCCATATGCACATCATTATACCCTTAGGGGAGACCTGTGAGCGAGGCAGCCAACCAACCAACCTGCCTGTCCTGTCTGTGTGTCTGGTGGCAATATCACTCGAGGCTCTGGACGGCCAGTGACGTAACTGCTGAATTCTCACATACATAGGTGAGTAATTACCACCAGGCTGCTGCTGGGCTGAGCACTCAATTAGCTGCAGGCCAACTTCTGCCCACTATTCAATGCAATATCCATCTCTCTACTATAGCATTACGTTTTTAAACCCTTCCAATGCTGAGGATGCAAAGATTTTTAAAAACCATCTAAACCCTGTCATGTTGGTATTCATTGGATAGCTCTCAACGATTACTCTCATATGAGTACCCATTTGTTAGGGTTTCAGTAAATTTTCAGCTTTTTTGCATCATTTTGTATTGGCCAAATTAGCCACCGGCAGCATGAGGGTTTAGCACTGTGAGGCACTCTAATGTCAGGCTGAAATCCACTTTCTGCCAAGAAGCAGAACAAAGCCTTAAGGTGTCTGGCTCAGCAGGTCATGGGTTGCTACTATACATATTTCATGGACACGCTCGCTAGCCTGGCATTTGCTACTGTCATTTTGGCATGTTTCTGGTTACCCCATGTGATTTGTAAACCATCCAAATGTGTAGCAGCCAAATTGACCTGGTCACCTGGTAATATGAGTCAAACCTTTTGATATCTAGAGATATCAACTAGAAATTAGAAACCTGCAAACAAATACTCTTCCTTTTTTTTTTAAATCATGCCTCTTAATTAACAAGTGTTTTTTTTCAAAATATCATAGGTGGAGACAACACATTTTGTTTTGCCCTAAGAGGTTATCTGTGAAGAATAAGGGGCTACCTGTACATTTCCCACATCTAGGAATGGCCCAATAATGCTTCTCTGTGGTGAAGAGACATCCATGGGAGAGGCTTAGGCCTTAAAACACATATGATGTGAAGAAAGACGATGGGGTGCAATCACTCCATATTATCATAGATGGTTCATCCTGAGAGCTATTGATCGACATCTAACTGAAGACACCGAGCTAATTGCTCTCCTCCCCTAAATACTGCCCACTGGCAGGGTATCGTGCCATTGTTCTTGTGAGAACTCGGCAGTTAAGTGCACAGTCAAAGTGATGAAGTCTCCAATAAAGGTAGTATTTGCATAGGTAATGAGCTTAGATTACAGGTAGGGCTGACTCAGGTTCTCACCTGTATAACACCTGTAATTAGCTGTTTGGAGATGGGTTATCATTAGGGTATCATCTTTACCTTGATTCAAGACACTAAGAGAGAAATTGCATGTGGGGTCTCCATTTGCAAGATGCATAATTAGACATCATGCATGAATAGAATAAAAATACAGCATTGACCTAGCCCATAATGGCATTAAAAAAGCAACCACGCTTAAGTACCCTTAAATTACATTTAACCCCAGTGCACTTCAGTCTGCCCTCGTTAATATATCATGATTAATAAAACTAAGATTTTCCCCCGGTTGCCATGGAAATGGCTGGTTTTCTATGGCAAGCAGGGGATTTTGAATGCTGTGCGCGGCGGAGGCCTGAGCTGTGCTGATAGCTAGTCCCTTACTAGGAAGTGAAACTGGGAAACAGAGACAGTTGCCATGGCAATAATTTTGAATGTGAAGCAATAAAACGTGGTTTAGTGATGGCAACTGTGATTGTTCCCTAGACAGTAAAACTATCATGGAAATCAAAAGCAATACAAGGAATTATCCTTTTTAAACTGCAGTGACACTTATCTTATCAAATATATAGGGCATCCCTTTCTATCACTCGTTGTAATAGTATATCCCATATGATCTTTAAAATAATAAGTGAATGAATAATTAAATAAGTAAATAAATAGATAAATAGATTACTTGATTAAAATGAACAAAAAAAAATACATAAATGAATGTACGTAAATGAATAAACAAATAACTCAAACAAGAAATTACGATTTTTACATGGTTAAACCTCAATATCAATTTCAGTGACCACCTGCATACCCTCACTTGTATTGGCCCTTACGTATAGGGTACTGAGAAGTAGGGCTGTCATTGACATCCATTTTTTTTCGATTCGATCATTGACATTTTATTTTTCGATTCCGATTATTTCGATTCAATTTTGAAGAACTGCACTAATAGAATATTTTCACATGTTCCACACTATTTCTGTGGCTAGGATCCTAAGATTCTCACATTGCAAAGACAATGAAGGTTTTCTCAACACTTTTTGATTGAATACCTGAGCTTCTCTTCAAAATTCTTATTAGTGTTGGCCAAAAATGGCAAGAAAAGGGTGTAAAAGGCTGAAAAAATGTGTTTCGATTAATTGACATAACAATTGACATAATATTTTTTTCGATTAATTGGAAAAATTATTTCGATCGATCGATACTTGTCATATCAATGACAGTCCTACTGAGAAGTGTGTTTATCAATATCAAGAGTTTAAGCAAGTAGTGTTATGAAGGAGAATTCCTCCTATGACACCGAAATCCAAGATCTGTCTTCATACCGTGAGATATGGGTCAACAATGGAGAGGTGTGCAAGCAGCCTGTGTCAATGACAATCACACTTACACCATCTTATCTTCTACATACACAACCCACAGGCAAGTCACCCTGGAGATACAACCAACTACAGCAGGGCCAGAGAGTCGCATCAGAGCAGTTCAACAACTAATAATAAGGTTTTTATTCAGATTTTTCTGTAATAGATGAGTACAGCCTATCTTGCATGGATTGGTTAAAAGCAATTAAAATATTCATTCAGAAACCTACAATACAAAAGAGATTTTTGCAACTAAAATGGTTGGATAACAGTTATGAGGGGATGGGGCAGGAGAGATGCTTCATACCGGCAGAGACAGCAATGAATAGGGCAGAGCTATTTTGTAAATATGAAGGATGTTGGTGGATTAGGGATGTGGTTTTGTCTAATATGCATATTTCACACTAAATTGGACATTGTGCAGGAAGTTCAGTCACTTGGAAGTTGGGCTCACCTACTTTCATCAATAGCACACACGTCCCCCAGTGTACCCTGGGCAGGATACTCCTAAAGGGAGTTACTGAACATGTTCCTGCCTCCCCACAGTGAAGCACAACTATTATATATACATTCACACTTGACACACTAAGTACTGCTTTATTCAGGTCAGGATGCAATGCCACAGCACCACAAGCTTCCACTGTGAAGATGGAGAGAGCAGAATGTCTACTTCTGACCATTCATTCATGGACTGCCTTAAAGGCCCAAGATATTGATTCATATGAAAATTCGGTAAATAAACTTTGTTTTTAGGAAAACACAGTTGAACAGCATTCACTCTGCACCACAACTGTGCACTTCCATTCCATTTAAATCACGGAATTCGCACAGACGTAATAAGTGTATGTGTGGGGGTCAAGGTCAATACACAGTTTCATGCTGCAAGTACCAAATCATTAATTGTTTTATTGGTTATTGAATTAATGAAAATCTCTTACTAATGACAACCCTAAGCAAACCCCATTTTTACTTAAACCTCAATTTAACTCATCATGGTAAGAGACACTGCTAGGAACATTACATGTAAGACATATTCAGAAGTTATGTGCTACCAGGGATCTGTATACAATAGGTGATGGTGATGTTCACACTAAGCCCTGCTGCTATTTAGTATTTGGGTACTGGACCCAATCATACTGAAGATTCTTGAGTAACAGAGCTGTGATGCATATCATTTCTTTAGGTTTTGAAGGAAAATTCTAATTTGTGTTTATACAGTCAACATTTCATCTTCAAATACTTCCCCAAAAATGTTATCATAGGAAAGATACTGACCAAATAATACAACTTCTTGGGGCCTATCCAGTCATAAATGGTTTAGAATTCTGCCGACAATTAGCATAATCATCGCCCTTGGATGAGAGGATGTTCCTATTTTAGCATGCATATTGACACTTTGGCATTCTCTGAATATCCTTGCAGTCAAACTGTCTCATGGCTGACTGGCCATGACCTTGAGAAGCACCCTTGACCCTTGACCTGCACACTCCACTGATCACAAAGCCACTTCAAATAGACAACCATCCTCTCCACTGCACACTTGCTCTGATGTTAGCCCTTTCAGACCAAGGGTGCCCCCACACGCCCCACCACAGCCTGGCGGATCTGGGGACTGTGTGGATGTGTGTGTCAACCAATCAAAACTTGAATCTACAGTACCTAGAGTCCGCTATAGCTAAAAAGTAATAATCACTCTACTGAATCTACAATGTTCTGTATCAATTGGTTAGGTGTTGGACCAGCGATCAGAGGGTCGCCGGTTCGATTCCCAGCCGGGTCACTTTGGTCTGTTCTTGGGCAAGACAGTTAACTTCACATTGCCTCAGTTCACCCAGCTGTGAATAGGGGACCTGGCATAAAGGGCAGAATGGACATGTGATTGCTCGACCTGGCTGCCAAGGTTGCATGCTCCCCAGGGAGTTGAAATGGTTCAAAGAGTGAACAGGCCTGCTAGGGAATAAATGTAAGAGTCGTGTGAACATTGATAAAAATGGAACAAGACTATAAACCTAACATTTATTTATCACATTTATTTAACATATACCTGGCAAATGATGCTTTCTATAAGATTATCATGTTTATGTTACTGTAATCTTTTTGAGGTCCTCTAGGAATGAATGAGTGAAGCCAGTCAGGACGGTTATGGTTACTAGGCAATGACCCTTTTGAAACATAACAGACCCACATACCAAAGGTATCGCCATTCACAGATAGGATCAACGGCCGTTAGATCAACACATTTTCTACTATGGATACCACTTCCACCTTGTATGCAAACTGCTCAGTCTCCGTACCTATTCAGGTGTGAGCCAGGATTTCAATTTCAATTCACTGAACTGGTCTAGCCGTGGCTAAATACTATTCCTTAAACAAATAGAGTGAAGGAATGCTCTGGTTGCTTTCAACTTTTCAAAGGCATCACATAGAACTTTCTATTTAAGTGGGTATAGCCAACCCCTCCATTTTACACTCAATTGTGAATAATTCAAATAAGGCTTACATTTGCCACAACAACTATGATGTCCAAGCATAAGAAATTGATATATAATTTTAAGATACTAGTAGTTGTCTTCATTGGAATAAACCACATTTCAAAATATTTTGTTTTCCAAATATTCCAAAAAGGAAAGTTGCCCAAAAATATCAGTCAAATTTTTCTTCTATCCTGGTAGACTACACAGGTAAAAGTTAACGAGCCTGTACAAGCCTGTTAACTTTTACAGGTCTGTATACAACAGTTGAAATTCCACCTAACATGCTTTTTTGCAGCTTTACTATCCAGACCAATTCTTTCCCTCTGGGAAGTGACTTGCTTACGTCTGGATCTAGCACTATGTGGAGTGCAGACTCTGCCTGGTATTTCTCAGAAATCACCAACAGATGTGCTCTCAGCTCATAGAACTCATAATTAAATACATTAACATTTTCCAAATATTCCAGCCTAAGTAATCAATACCATTACCAGCAGCACTGGTGCTGCCACCTCTGTGCATAGTGCGGGTGTTGATCTTGGACTATATACTAAGATCTATCAAAACATCTGTCAGGCAAGGAGACCTCCGCCGCAAAGAGAACTAATCATAGCAGAGTTCATACCTGGCTATCCATCACCTGGGAACAACACTCAACTCAAACCCGACACGCACAGACGTCGCCCTAAGAAAATAAAGTCTATGGCTTGGGATTTGGAGCTCCTTGATCATCAAATCCTGACTAGCTAATTGTTAATGATGTCCAGAAGAAACTTGAGATCCTGAAGAAACCATCAACCAACCCCTAATCAATGGCAACTTTTCCATGTGCCAAGAGCGAGATTTAAATCCAGGCAGTGGTAACAGACATAAAGCAGTCAATGGCAATGCTGTAGAAAACTCAAATATTGAGGCAGGCCCTGATAGTCTATGAAAGCTAACACTTATGACATAATAAGAAAGAATTCAAAAAAGGCTTTGAGGAAAGTTTTAAGTTGGTCTTCTGAAATACATTTCTCTTGATATTTTGTTAGTGGTGTTTTCTACAGAAAGGTATTTCCACTTTAAGTAAGGCTAGAACTCAGCATCCTACTATTAGGCACTCTACCAAATTAGGCCTCTGTGTAACTGGAGTTACACTGAATATGGCAAGGATTTATCTTATCAAGATCCAAGGCCTGTAACTGCAATCAGCACCTAGTCCCTGACAAGGAACTGTGTGTAGTGTGAGCCCCAGCCCAGCCCTCATTAGGCTGCTGGGGAGGAAGCCAGGATTAAGATAACAAGATTGAGTTTCTTGGCAAGTAGTCTTACTGATAGAAAGGCTTGGATGTCAAGTGGTGGGGGTATAGCCCAAAATACAATGAAACTTAGAAAACCATTTATACTTCAATTAAGCAACTTCAATATTTCACCATTTTTAATATCAATAGGTAAAATTTAATTTTTGAATTATCATGATTGTTCAAAGATCAATATGTGGAAGGCTAAAGTCAAGCAGTGTAACTGTAAGGGAGCCACCTTTCCTAAATGTTTTAGTCAAACTGGAGAGGAAACACATGGCCCTCACCAAAATAATCAAAATATACCTAAGACTTCAGAACTATAGCAAATCATGAATTTTAAATGGAAGTGACAATGAGTGAACTGGTGGATCAGTATTTACGGATGCAGTCAGGAAATGGAAGATCTTAAGAACAGAAACCTGTTCATGTCAGCTGGTATGGATGCAGAGGAGCGCCTCTAGTGATCGATCCAGCACTGGTCCCATGTGCAAAACTGTTCATTGAAGATCTTTTATTCTGCATAAATACTCAATAAAAGCAGGCTCTCCCTTCCTGGAGGATTGCCCAGGCCAGCTGCTGGGATCCCAGACCCAGAATACTGCCTCCTCAGTATAAAGGCACCTGTTCTAAACCAGGCAACCCTGCAGTGCTCAGTACCATGTGCCTCGGCACTAGTACACACAGTGGATTTGATGATGGACTTCAAAACATATAAAATTTCAAGAACTGCTTATAAGAACCTAGCCAACAATTCTACTAATTGTTTTCCTTAGATCTATTACATAAATAAAGTTAGTTGAAAAGTTTGCATTTCAAATTCAGTGTAGGAAGTGTGTCCATATTGAAATAAAAATTTGAAATCAAATGGCTCCCTTCATTTATTGCCAAGATATCCTAAAACTACGAATTGTTAGAGCTACAAGGTACAAGCATGCTACTCAAGGAGAAAGAACACTATGAATACAAAATGCCTAACATCTAACATAGACTAACAACTGCAACCTTTGACATATATTATTCCAGAGATACAATAACAAATTGAAGTTTGGAACTTAAAATGTGTGTATACTATAGCGGTCATTCTATAATTGCGGGACATTTTACGTCACTCACCTACACTCAACTGTGTTTCATAAATATTAAAACAATTTTCTTTTTTTTCAGGGATGTTTACCTTTATTAGATCATTGCTTTACATAATACAGGTTATTTCTATGATAATTTTGGGAACTAGTCATCCATTCAAGCTCAAACATGTTTGACATTCTGCCTTTCCCACTTGTCGCAATGTACATGCGGGAAACAATGAAGCTAAAAAAGGATTGTAACTTGACTTTTGGAATTGATTTTTTAGAGCAAAATGAGTTAAATGTCATGCTATGATTACCTTTGAATTCTCAAAAATAAATAATTTCACCTAAATATGAGAAAAAAAGTGCTTTTTAGGTGTGTCGCTAAGTTCTGTGTCCACTCTGTTACCGTACACTATTTCAACATGAATAACTAGCTTTTTTCTATTTTAGTGTCACATATGATTAATAGAGGGTAGCTCCATGCATTTCAGACTGACATGGCTGACCTACATTAAGCAGACAACTTCATTTGGTCATTTATGAAAGAAATCTTAGTGAGAACCCTTATGGTACCCATTTGAGTGTCCACTCTGTTACTTGAATATATATAGAATTACTAGAATGTGAAATTTAAAAAGATTGCCTATAGAAAACTTGTAAAATGGAGATTTAAGCTGAGTCATGCCACATGCAAAAAGTGAAGGGTGACAAAACTTATGACCTACTTTTTTAGAAATCTGTCCACCCTGTTACTGTCCACTCTGTTACTAAAATAGTAACAGGGTGGACTGAGTAGGGAAACAGAGTGGGCAATCTCAAACTTAAATCAAGGATTCCATGAAAAAAGTTACAATAACAGTAAAACAAAGAGATGAGAGGAACTATTGGAGATCTCCTTGATGAATGCCATTCCCAGAGGGCAGTTCAAACCCCATTATTACAACATCAGACATCAGTAGAAGTTTTATCGTACTTTGAAACGGAACATGATGTCAAATGAGTGTCTCATGCACATGATTTCTCTGAAAATTATGTGTGTAAAATGCAGAATGAAGTTCTAAGTGCACACTTTGGGGCCTCCAAGAAACAGATCAGCCTTCATACAGGTGTTTACTATGTAGGGCATGATGGTGAAGCCAACACATTTTGCACTATTTCTGAAAGCCTTCCGCATGGTCCTGCTGCAATATGGGCTCATCTTGACACTGTGCTTAATCTAATCCAAAACAAGCATCCAGAAATTGATACCATCCACTATTTTAGTGATGGGCCATGTACCCAATATAAACAAAAAGCAAATGTCTCCCTGTTCACACACAGAGTCTCAAAGGGGTATGACATTTGGAACCTGGAACTTTTTTGAGAATGGTCATAGGAAAGGAGTCCCTGATGGGGTGGGTGCCACCATTAGGCGAATGTCTGACCGCATTGTTCACCAAGGAAGTGACTGCAGAGATGCCACTGATGTGTATACAAATTTGAAAAGTGCCTACAGCAATTTGTTCAACTCTACCTTGTACCAGCAGAGGTCATTGGAATTTCAACTCAAGCCATGTTGTCAATGGTTGACCTGAAGACTGTCCCAGTTGGTATTCAAATTATGATATTGTAGCAGAAGATATTTCATCTCCAGAGACACTTACAGGTCGAAACTACCAATTAGATCAAACAATAATGGCAGAGGTTGAAAGTGCACTTTAGATTGTGCATATCTTTATCAGGCCAGACCAATTTGATTCATTACATGAAAAGAAAGTCTAGCCTAGTCAATACTAAATAAGTCTTTGAAATGTTTTCCTGATATGTCTGTTACTGGGAGCATTTCTGTTTTTTCTGCTATTCAGTGACCTTTGGCCTGTATTGACCTGTTAGATTTAAGATGTTTAAGCCAGTTTCTTAGAGTAAGGTGCTTTATGCTAATGTTAGAAGCTGTCCACTCAGAAATGTCCACCCTGTTATGTAACAGAGTGGACGTAATGTAACAGAGTGGACGTAACAGGGTGGACACCCTTTTTTCTTTGTTTGCCATTTTATTTCCCAAACAAACAGGCAAGATTGGTGGAAAGTTGGGAAATGTTCCATTTCAATCCTCCCATTAATATATTACAAAAGGACTTTCACTGGAAACTTGAAACAGTCCCATTGCCATCATATATGTGTTAAGAAATTTCTTTTTCACGCCAACGGTTAACAAAGAAGAAGTTTTCAGCTTCTTGGAATACAAAAACTGTAAAAGCAAGCATATGTATCATTATGATTACATTCAGACATATATGTTGTGTTGCTCATATTCTTGAAACTCTTTCTGAAGTACCTGCAACATTACATGATTTGTAAGTAACAGAGTGGACAGTATTTTGCCAAAGGTGATACAAAAACATATTTTTTTATCAAGAAATAATGATCAACAACCTGTACCAGCTATTTTTCCTTGACCGTAGGAATGTCAGTCACTGTATTTTTCAAATAAAAGTTTATTAAATTTACATGATATTGTCATTTTCAATCTACCCCAAAATGTACCGCAATTATAGAATGACCGATAGACAAATTAGTAATTTGAGGAAAGGCTTGTTGAGAAAGTTGTGTAACGCTACCTCCTAGCCTATTTGTTGTAGGACAGGTTATTAAACACCCTCCAGATAATGTAATAGGTGACCTGAACATCAAAGAGAAGAGGCTTATTGAGCTTATGCAGTGGAAATAAACCTTCTTAGTACAAACACACTTTCTTCAACGGATTCTGATTAAACCAGCAAACCATTTTATGGTGAAGCCAGCCACCATTATGGGTGGAGTTTACTGGTCCTCAACCTGTAATGTTCAGTTGAACCCAGTGAGGCAGACAACAAAGCTCTCCTCTTGTCCATAGAGCATATAAACCCCAACTCCTCCTCTCGATAGCAGCTCATGTACACTAAACCTGGACATATATTCCTCCAGACATATCTTACAGTTGAACCCAGTGAGCCAGACAACAAAGCTCTCCTCCTCTAGACACAATACCTCCCCCTACTACAAGCAAGGCCCCACTACACATATAACTGGTTCTTTTTCAATATCTTAAGTTTTTTGAGAATATTATTCTAGGAAAGATTTTTTCCCATCAGTAAGAATATCAGCCAGACCAATAGTACTCAGTAAAAGATATGACCTTACAGAAGGACGTCAGTAGATTGTACCATTCAGGAGCTCCGGTATCATTGGGCAGCTTGTGGGGCTTTCATGGGGTGTTTTTTCATAAGAGGGTTCTTTGGAGTGATGAGCACATACCTGATGTCTGGCAGCTCCACAAAAGACTCCAGTTTCAGCCCTGCCATCGATAATGGGGGGCACCTCTTCACAACCTTACACCTTGAATAACATTCTTGTGGCCAGCTTCACCAAATACAAACAGGCTTTCTTCTGAAGCCCTTCCTACCTATGAAAACACCTTCCCTGCCCAACTATGTGAAATCTGATGATTCTACTACACAGGAAGGTAATAGAGTACCATTTAACCCTTATGCTGCTAGTTGCTAATTTTGCTAATACAAAATGATGTAAAAAGCTGAAAAATGACCGAAACCCTGGCATATGGGAACTCTTCTGAGAGTACTCAGCTAGTGCTGTCTAATGAATACCAATGTGATGGGGTTAAGATGTCTTTCAAAAATCTTAGCATCCTTGTGCCTTGGACGAAAGTAGCCTTAGCATTGGAAGGGTTACGCCCCCTCAAGCTCACAGCACTATGGGCCAGATTCATAAAGTTTCATGATACCAAGGGTCTGGCTAGATTTAAAATTTATGGTCTGAGGCACTACCACTGACTGTTAGCTCTCCTTCATCTACGTCCATGTTCTAATTCGACTTGGGGCCTGTGAGAAAGTTACCATTGACTAAAGGTAACAGTAGTTCACTGACACATACTCCAATGTCCACCGTTATAAACAACTACCTAACCATAAGCTGAGTACTAGGAAATGTGTAAGGAAATGTGTGAAAGGACTCTTGGTCTGACTGGGGAAGTCTGGGGTTACTGTGTACTAGGCACTGTATATAGAGGTAGTGATGTCATTGATATGAGATTTTATCGATTCGATTAATCACTATATTTTTCGATACGATTCGATTCGATTCACCGTAACGTGCTCGTTCGGCTTTATTAATTACCTATAAATTGCTCAAAATAAAGAACATTCTTGCCTTTTTAATTCATTCAGCAAAGATCAAATTAATTAATTAATTCTGTAATTATGCATTCATCAATTATTATAATCTATCATGATTTATTTTATTCTTTTTATATTTCATTTGAATACATTTATTACTTAATCTAATTTGTTTATCATTTTACTTTATATTTGATTTATTCTTTTATACCTATTACAATCCATTCTACTTTGAATTGAATTCGTTTTGTGGCTGTTATTTGTATTAATTTCATCTATAGCCACATTGCATGTCTATTACGTTTGCTCATTTGAGACACGAACGTTTGAAACGTTCGTATCTAGAATATTGCGCAATTGATGAGCAGTACGTTTAGCGAACGTTTCAAACATTTGTTGTTCTGAACGTACTGCGATTTCTATGTGCGCAGTAAAATAACATGGCGCCCGTTAGTTTTGGTGAGCGAACCGATCTACCGCTCATGATTTTGCGTGTACTTACGGCTGAGAGCCGTAGTACAACGTAAAACATAACCATAAAAGGTAACGGCCGTTGGTATGTTGAGGCTGAGTGATCGCTCATGATTGTTGGCTGTAGAACTTAACCCCCAAATGTAGCGGCATTTGGGGTTAAATTTTGTCGATTCTGCCGCATCGATACGGTTGCCTTATCGATGCGACTATCGACAGGGTCATACCTAGCGGTGCATCGACTTGGCGACTATCGATGACATCCCTATATAGAGGTATGTGTGAAAGGACTCTTGGTCTTACTGGGGAAGTCTGGGGTTACTGAGTACTAGGCACTGTATATATATAGAGAGATTAGAGATGTGTGATAAAGGACTCTTGGTCTGACTGGAGGAGTCTTGGTTAACTAAGCAGACAGAGAGTGTTGTTTTGTCACCTGGGTATCAGTTTACCTGTTCCTCCTGTCAACTCAGGTATGCAAGCTGGGAATAGCCTGCCATATGAGCCCGAGGCTTGGCACAATTTCTGGCAGAGGACGGCAGTTGTACATCCAGGTTCAGAAATATATATTGCATGATATGACCAATTACCTTACACATCAATTATCAGTATATAACACAATTTTCATCTTTCATCCCACCCCCCTTGTTTTAAATGTTCATTAACTCTTGTCTGTGACATATTGCATTGAATGGTGCCTCTGATGGCCTACAATAGCCTAAACATATGTATGATGCTAGACACCACCACCTCCACGGCCCACCGCTAACCTGCCTGTGCTGTAGGTAGGGACAGGCTGTAAATATGGGCAATGCTGGTGTGTGATCAATGATGACAAGTCCTGCATGTCTTGTGGGCTCCATATCAGCACTCTTCTGCCTGGGTCCGCTAGGTACCACTGCATAGGGGCCTGAGGGATACATCCAAATGTTGTTTATGTCTACAGGTCTGTCAGCAACCGTAGGCCAAGGAATGTGGGTATGCTTGACAGCTAGTGCACAACTAACCATCCCATATGGCAATAATAAAATAGGGGGTGTCATAATTCTAAGGTAGACTGCAAAATAATAAGATACTTATCATAACTACATACTCGAGGGTATCAACATCTTATAACCCTTTCCTGCCTGTGAGGCCAGAACTGATGTAACCTTTTTTGATGATATCCCTCAAATATGAGAACTAATTCTGAAAATATTTCATGGGGAAATGCTAATTACCAGAACATAACTAACAGCCCTCCTTCTGTCAAACATTTTGCCATTCCATGCTTTATTCAATGTTATTCATTATCTCCTAAACTATCATAGCATACTGAAACAGATGTCAATAGAAATGATGTACATGGCAAAACTGGGGCAAACATTTATGAAGATAAATTTGCTTAGTGCTCACTTATTAGCTTATAACAAAACAAACATGATACAAGGTTTCCCAATTAATGACGGTTACTGCCTCTACAATGGCCAATGTGTGATATTATTCCCCTACTGAAATACTCAGCAATTTATAAAAGGCATTCAGGATAGACATGCAATTTAGGCATATATATATACAAGCAGGGCAATCAGGTCAATAGCCAAAGACTGTTCTTTAAGACCCACAATATCTGGGCCATGCTTTAATAATGTTTGTTTGGACTGCTCCAAAGCTCTTCAGATAATCTGCTTAGAATCATACACAATTCATAATTGATGGCCTGGTGTTCCTCCAAGTCCCTGTTCGCTCTTGATATGACTATGAGCCATAGTGAGTCTCTATCCACCATGCACATGTTATGCCTCTTGCTGTTACATGAAACAGCATTGAAATAAGGTACTGCATCAGTTGGTGCACCAGATTTTTGTGACCAGCCCATTTTCAATCATACCATGTTTGTAACTGAAATGTTGACCTTAATTCCAACGCTACACCTTTCTCCTTCATTATCTGTCAAGCTATTTTTATTAAGTATCACAGGTCAAGATAAGATGACACCTCAGGGGAAAAAAAGGTTAAAATCCAATTGTATCCTTTTCTGTGGCCTATGCAAACTGCAGGCATGTGGTTGGGTGGCAGTAGTGGTGTTATAGATAGTGTACGCACTACGCAGGTAAGCGCTGCGGCTAGGGACTGGCATCTAGTAAGCCACAGCTGATTACAGTGACCATGTTTATGTGGGCAGTGTGAGGTTACCCTGGAGATGGTCAACATCTCCTTGACAACTTCACATCGATGATATTATTCCACCAAGCAGTTGGCTTACATGGTCATCAGGATATTCGCCTAAGTTAGTAGCCAGGGTGTGAAGTTAGTAACTTTGAATGAATATATGGGAACATAGGGCAGTGCACTGCCTTAAACCTTAAAAGTTTCATGTGCCAATTGCCATACTCTACCATGGTGCAAATGCACTATGTCAACAGGCGCCCACTAATTGTGAATCTTGAAATACCTATGAAAATAACTATGAATTCCTGTCAGCCAGTTATTTCTACATATCTAGGTGACTGGCACAGAGTACAGTAATTATCTATAAGCCATCACTTTCCCTCAGAAGATAAGAAGATTAATAGCTGATATATTTAGCATGGAAGCCCACCGGAATCTGTCATTATTCATAGTCATTGAGGATATACCACATAGCATAAATAGCATAAACTATACATTACATTCAGAGACAACTTTCAAGCTAAATAATATACAAATCATCATCTTTGATAAAATCTTTGTTTATATATTTATTTCTGTTCATTAGTTAGGTGATGTTTAGTTTAACCATATAGCCTGTTGTATGGGATATACGATATGCGCTGCTGCTGACACTGTAATGATAAGATAAGGGAATATGTAGGTTTCCTGTGACAGAGTGAGATAACCACCCATGACCTAGATACCATACATTACTACGTCTCCTGCGTCTAGGTACCATACATTACTGGACACCATCCTCCACACGGACCTCTCAGCATACATGGGTCTGTTTGAAGACAGCCACTGGAGAATCAGTTGGGCTGAGAATATTATTTTAAATTCACATCTTAGATATCTTTTGGTCACATACCACTAGGGTTGCATACCGTTAACACGAAACGGTACGATACCGGTACCGGTACTGGCGAAATGGTACCAGTGGTATCGGTATTGTTAACAGTGAAACGGTACCTCTGATCTCCGAGGCCTGATCAGCTTTTTTACGACATTCATGTCGCTAACAAGTGTGGTTCCATTCCTCAATTCTATGACAACAATCAATAGTAGAATTGGGGAAGAGAACCAACGATTGAGACGGACATTGACAACGTTAACCGAAGCAAATGATCGCTACAACGCACTGCGAACGTGCGTGGGATGTTACATCGTATCCTGTTTCCCGCCGAATGCTATTCCAGACAGCGTGTCTATAACTCTTTCGGCAGGAATCAGCACACAATGCGTCATCGCCTCATATGATTGCCAGTAACAAATTGTTTAATCTGTTGAAACGAAGCGGTACTCAAAAACTAAACGGTGCCTTTTAGTACCGGTTCTCAACGAAACGGGTAAATACCGGTTCTTTTCGAAACGAATATCGGTTCCTATCAGTACCCGAGTACCGGTGTAACAGGAAATTTTCCCCCCCTGAAAATCTTCCCCCCCGAGGGGGAAGATTTCCTAGGAAATTTTCCCCCCACCCTGAAAATTTACCCCCCCCGGGGGGTGAATTTTCCTAGGAAATTTTCCCCCCGGGGGGTGAATTTTCCTATGAAAGCTGTCCTTAGGGTGAAAACTGCAAATCTACCTCCTGACAGGGGGTATTGGCATTTTCTTAGAAAAAAAATAATTGGAGGGTACAAATTCCTAGGAAAATTGCCCCCCGGGGGGTACAAATTCCTAGGAAAACCTCCCCCCCGGGGGGTGAATTTTCCTAGGTAATTTTCCCCCCCCCGGGGGGTAGATTTTCCTAGGAAAATTCACCCCCCCGAGGGATGAAAACTGTCCTTAGGGTGAAAACTACAAATCTACCTCCTGACAGGGGGTATTGGCATTTTCTTAGAAAAAAAATAATTTGAGGGTACAAATTCCTAGGGAAATTGCCCCCGGGGGGTACAAATTCCTAGGAAAATTGTCCTCCGGGGGGTACAAATTCCTAGGAAAACCTCCCCCCCGGGGGGCAGATTTGCCTGGTGGGGGGGTATTTTTCCTAGGAAATATTCCCCCCCGGGGGGCAAATTTTCCTAGGAAATATTCCCCCGGGGGGGAGAATTTCCTGGGAAACCTAGGAAATATTCCCCCCCGGGGGGGACATTTTCCAGGGGGGGGAGATTTCGTGGTACACCGGTATGCAACCCTACATACCACAGTTGTTGAAAGGGGAACTTCTTGAGATACTGGTAAGGTCCAGAGTTGAGTTAACAATGTAATACAGTGTGTGTGTGTGTGTGTGTGCGCGTGTGTGTGTGTGTATATATATATATATATATATATATATATATACATATATATATATATATATATATATATATATATATATATATATATATTTATATATATATATATATATATATATATATATATATATATATATATATATATATATATATATATATATATATATATATATATATGCATATATGTGTATATATACATGGAAAGGGGAAATGGAAAGGGGAAACTTTCCAACCACTAGCTATATGTGGGTGATTGTAAGTCTACCACCATGCTAGTAGTATGGCGTAACAATGTCAACACCTATATATTATGAGAGGAGACCCTTCCTATGCCATAATCCTACCATGATGGGATTACACCTAGCCTGTGAGGGAGGGGGCGATATAAACCTATTACACTGCTATCCCACAATATAATACCATTATACCATATGATGACTTTCACAGTAATATGGCGCGGGAGTGAGAAATGACTGAATGGGACAATTAATCCATATATATCCTGGGAAGGGAGGAAGGCTGTCTCTCTCCTGCTAGGCTAGTGTAACACTATTTAACCAGATCAGCACCTCCTAAGGTACAGGGAAGAAGGTCAATCTACAAATAACAATAGGCTGGGATCATACTAAATGAAGGGTTCAACACTAAATCCTGTTATATAGAGGAGGGGTTGAATCTCTATTTCCCTTTGTGCTGGTATTATATCATATAATGAGTTCAGCACTTCTTCTGCTATATAAATAGGAAAGGGGATGAACCTCGATTTCCCAATGTGCTGGACTCACTATATTATAATAATGGGTTAAGCACTTCTACTGATAGGAGAGGAGGTGAATCTTCATTTCCCTAATGCCTGTATCATACTATAATAATATAACAAGTTTTGCACTTCTTCTGCTAGGGAAATCTTTGTGTCCTTCCCACTAGGCCGGTATCATACTATAACTCATGAACTAGTATCAGCGCCTCTGCTGCCTGTCCTAGGGAAGGGGGTGATCTCCCATGCCCTCCCACTAGATCGGTATCATATTATAACTGGTATCGGCACCTCTACTGCCTGTCTTAGGGATAGGGGGTGATCTCCCCCTTAACTGGTATCAGCACCTCTGCCGCCTGTTCTCCGGAAGGGGGTGATGTCCCCCTTAACTGGTATCAGCACCTCTACTGCCTGTCTTAGGGATAGGGGGTGATCTCCCCCTTAACTGGTATCAGCACGTCTGCTGCCTGTTCTCCGGAAGGGGGTGATGTCCCCCTTAACTGGTATCAGCACCTCTACTGCCTGTCTTAGGGATAGGGGGTGATCTCCCCCTTAACTGGTATCAGCACGTCTGCTGCCTGTTCTCCGGAAGGGGGTGATCTCCCCCTTAACTGGTATCAGCACGTCTGCTGCCTGTTCTCCGGAAGGGGGTGATGTCCCCCTTAACTGGTATCAGCACCTCTACTGCCTGTCTTAGGGATAGGGGGTGATCTCCCCCTTAACTGGTATCAGCACGTCTGCTGCCTGTTCTCCGGAAGGGGGTGATGTCCCCCTTAACTGGTATCAGCACCTCTACTGCCTGTCTTAGGGATAGGGGGTGATCTCCCCCTTAACTGGTATCAGCACCTCTGCTGCCTGTCCTAGGGAAGGGGGAGATGTCCCACAGGGCCAGTATCACACCATAATGAGATCAACACTTGGCCTGGTGGCAGCAGCCGTGTCTTATGTTACCACAACAATGCGGTTCCACTCAGGACTGCCCCAGCTCAGGTCAAGCTTCAAGAGAGATGCTAATTGAAAGTTCTGGTCATCAGAGAAGTGAGGAGAGGAGAAGGATGGAGGGGGGCAGGACCCTCACAATATTCCTTACACTATCAGGAACATGGGTCAATACCATGATGGTCAATCCCCATGGCAGGCACTCGGAGACTTGAGGAGGGGAGTGGAGGATCATATTCACTACTCATTCACAACATAAATAACACCAAATATTGAACTTTGAAACCTATTTGGACATTTCAACATTTGATACATGCATTCTTGAAAAACTGAAATAAGTTTTGAATTCCTTAATATATATGAGTATATATCAGGCTTTGGATATGAAGGTGTTGAATGTCCCCTCTCTGTGTCCTGCTGTCTGCACCAGTCCTCCAATAACCTACTTCTGTGCTTGTGGTGGTGGCTGCCACCATCCATTACCTACTGACCTACCTGAGCCCTCTCCACACCTGGCCAAACACACGCCAGGTAAACACTAATTAGGCCCTGGGTAACTAGCAGGCATGTAGGCAGACATATTGCTGGAATGGCAAACCTATCATTTGGACCGCAAAAACAACTAAGTCTGGTAATATCTCATTAACTACAAATGGAGTGAAATAGAATCACAAGTTCCTCTATCGCTCTATTGGCCTGACACATGTATTTCCAGTCAGTTCTAAAGAGAGTGTTTTATAGTATGTTCCCATGGTGTGTCAGAATGCCTGAGAGGTATGTTGTCTATAGGGCTGCAGGGCAGGTGACAACTGCTTGCTCTCTGCCCATATGATGGATGCCCTTCAACCAAATGCCGACAGAGAAATTACGATCAAATGATGCAGGCCTGATGTGTGTGTGCTTATGTCTGAGTGTGTTAGTTTAAAGTATGTATAGTCATGTAATAACTCCAGGTATAAACACATAAGCCTATCCTAGATGTTAAAATAATACCATCCTCTTGAGACAAGGATAATCCAAACTCAAGCGGTCTACAGGATCTAAACAGAACTGGCACTCAACTCAGGTCCCTTGAAAATGAGGACAACCCAATATTTAACAATTGCCAATTTTGGGCACCTAATCTTTAATTCCTGTCTAAGAACCTGGTTAAGCATTATTAAGGCCAATCCAGATTCTAAACATTCCCAGTATTAGGCCAGAGATTTTGTATGATGGTTGGTTCTCTTTATGCACCTACATCAAGTGTTTGTTCTTTATCCAGCTATGAAGAGCACAGACCATGTACAGCACAAAAAGGAAGGAAAATATTGCTCCTGTGATTAGCGTGGCATATTCCCTAAAGAACAAAACCTCCTCATGCTGCCCTGATTTACAAACAAACAGCCGAAACCATGCATGCCACCCGGCACACATGTTTAATTAACAGCACAATACCTGAACAATCCACCTTGAGCTCCAGTACATTCTGGCAGATGCTCTTGTAGGGGGACTTCCAGGTGAGCGATCCTCGTTAAACCCTTTTACATGGGAAACGCAAGCAGAACCAGAAACACACTCAATCAACAACTTCAAGAAGGGGTGGATATAGGTATTCTGAATTGGAGGTTCTTTTGGAGGGAGAGAATTTGAATAAGAAATTGCAATCCAGTTTAAGTGGCAGCACCTTTAATACACACACTCACATACACACATGTAGAAAACTTCAGAAATCAAGAGTGATTTGACATTGGATTACACCATAGTACTCTATCCACCACACAGAGCAATAGACATATGAATTGAATAACCAAACAGAAACAATACTAGAGAACACAAATATATCACCTAAACTTCCTTTTCAGATAATCACAGGTAAGGTACCTGTTCAGATAATACATCAAAGATATGTTCTCCTTCCGGCACAGCTGTGAGTTTAAAACTACATCATGTTTCAGTATGAGTATGTACCAGAAGACAGTAATAGTCTCCCTGAAAGTGACAGCATAATTCATGCAATTATGGCAGAAGAGCAACCTGTCCTAGCATGTTACAGGTGTCACATGACCTCAGCCTTTTATTAACTACCTGCACAGCTACCGGAGTCAAACAATAGGAGTTCATCTCATTGTGAGTGCTTGCTGGGTTGGGTCAATTATAAATTAAAAATTTACAATACATATGGTAGTCATTGCATGGTTTGCAATCATATTTTGACTTGTCCAGGGTTTGACTATGACAACAAAGGTGTATTGGTCTACATGGACTACACCTGATATTTTGCAATCATCTATTTAAATTTTATAAGCTTTATAAATCTAACAACCTAGACAGCTCTAGATGGTTTGGGAAAAAACCTATTCAAGCTTGCTATCTACAGGTGAGACTAGAGGATAGCATCTTCTCGTTAAGCACTGTAAGTGTGCAGGCTGGAGGTAAAGCATGACACAGCATCCTGCCTCTCTCCTCAAGGTCCCTCTCCACTTAGATGCAGGAAGCCACAGTAGAGAAATGATGTCCCTATTCATGTGCGTTCTAAAGGAATGTACCTGCCCTGCTGAGAGCTGGTCTATCATACTCACTCTAGTCAAGATTGCACAGGGCAGGGAGAAAGAGGAAACTATCCATGTTTCAAAATAATGGTATACAAATTAAGTGGCACAAATAAACATTTAACATTTAGTTCTGAACCATACCAAATAATTGTAGAAAATGGTTTATACACTATTTTCCCTAGAAAAATAGATATTTAGTAAGGTAAGAAATATATCATGTTCACTTTTAACATGGTGTCAAAATATTCTGGTATATTAAGATATTGTGGAACAATACCTTTAGACTTTCTGCTGATGGGTTTTGCCCATTTTCTTTCCTTCTGCACCAAATGACCAGACTGTACCATTTCAATACTGAAACTCCCACCTTCCTGACTGCATCATAAATCACCTTATAAAACCTGACCAAACATAATTAGTTTACCAGCAGGACAAGCAAAATATGCAAAACAACTTTTTTTATCAGATTCTGTGGTCACTGGCGGTGCTCAGACCTGTGTATGGGAACACATAATGCATTACAGCCAGGATATGAGTAAGCCATGATGTTGGAGGGAGGTCACAAGTACTCACTGGACAGGAAATGAAGTCATGTCCCAGTGGTGGACTATTGATTTACCTTTAATTACAGGTGAAAACCTCCTGGCCCTTCCTGGAAGTAGTGTGGGGAAGTGATGTCCAGACAGGAAATTAAGCTGTGTGCCTGTCAGTGACCCACCTTTAATTAAATGTGGATCCAGGGGTCATTCTTCCGGAAGTGGTGGCATTTGTTACAGGTACATCAAGTCATGTTCCAATGATCCACCTTTGATCACAGGTGTATGAAAGGTAAGACCAGTATGGAAATATATCACAGGTCACAGGAAGCTGGTGCCACGGATATAGTCATACACTGTGGGGATACCTCTTTTATTACAGGTGCACAGAGGTGTGATAACTTGATAGAAGCTGGTCACAGGAAGCTGCTGTAAAGGATATAGTCATACATAGTGGGGATACCTTTTTAATTAAAGGTGCACAGAGGTGTGATAACTTAATAAAGGCTGGTCACAGGAAGCTGCTGTAAAGGATATAGTCATACATAGTGGGGATACCTTTTTAATTAAAGGTGCACAGAGGTGTGATAACTTAATAAAGGCTGGTCACAGGAAGCTGGTGGACAGGAAATGAGTCATGTCGAGGTCCTACTATTAATTACACGTGAATTAATGTGTGACCATTTAGAGGAAGAGTTCAGTGCTCACAATGGTTAGTCAACTCAATCTTTCAAGTGCTATTACAGAGAAATGCATTGGTTCTGAATATTTCATACAAGATCATGAATATTAAGGATGGGGATCGTTGAGAATTCTACGGGTTCGGTTCTGTTCGGTTTTATCACGGTTTTCTAAACGGTATATTAATGATGTTTCTTGGATACGAAACTACGCAATGGAATGCGTAGCTGAACTTGCCTGAACTGGAAAGTTCTGGAAAGTTCCTATATACTAGCTCCCTGGCCATTTTCTCTACGCTGAGAATGCTTCTGAGCATAGGGAAAGTGGGCAGGGTACCAGACTTGAGAGATTTTGAAATGGCTGTTTGATCGTCGCGCTTGGCAGACATTGTGAGGCCAGCGAGTAGTAGGTGCTGACAGTTTTATTACGCCTTCAGGAACCCTGTGCATGCATAGAAAACCGAACCGTGTAGAGGGAGGTCCGGTTTTTGACTGGTTAACCGCAATGCTCCGGTCGGTTTCACATATGAACCGGTCCACGGTCCCCATCCCTAATGAATATGATTCATGTATTCAACATTTCTTCCCCTACCACTGAAGGCTGTTGTCATAAACTGCATTGCCGCAAAAATTCAGCAAATTTAAAATCAAAATTTATTTAAAGACCTAATTTTTTAGGCGATATAGTTTTAGCAAAAACATCATTCAGAAGCTTTTTCAATTTAATACATTAAGAATTAGTGCTTTAATGCTTATTTATATTTCATAATTTAAGTAATTAGTATATTACTTAGCATTGTAAGATCTATACTTATACCTTAGAAAAGCAGAGACTTCCAAGTTCCAACGCATGTAAGTCTAGATATGTCTCTGAGAAAAGTAATCACATTATTAGAAATATTGTACACAGCAAAATGACACTTACATCTCCTTCATTGACTGGATTTTCAATCTATAAAAGCTTCAATGGGTACCTGTTCTCCATCCATTCTCTAAATAGGAATTCTAGAAGCAATATGGGGTAAAGCAATATTCTGCAAAAAAAGCTATATTCTGGGGAGATGGCCTTGCATAGCCTGGTGATTCTCTTTGATATCCTTGCTTCCAGTGGCCAATTCCCTGAGCAGCTAATCAGTTGAGCGAGTGATTAGTGGCTGGGCTACTGCTGCTAGCGGCACCATGCATGGGCATCATCATCATATTGCATATGGAACATGTCAAGGATATCCAAGTGACCCTCTTCCAGGGTTGGTAGTCTAATCTGGTGAAACATAACCGAGAATTTTTAAACTACCTGGTTCAAGTGCCTTTAGCCTCCAAGTAAGTAACATTTTGAATGTACTATATCATAAGTGCCTTTAGCCTCCAAGTAAGTAACATTTTGAATGTACTATATCATAAATTTTCATTCTACCCTAAAGAATGGTGAGTAACCTCATTTGCAAGCATGATATTTTGTGTGAACCCTATTCTAGTGTGTTTAGTATCAAGGATTTCCAAGCAATCCTCATGAAAAGTCTCACAGTAAACTACTAGTATATAATATTGTGTGAACCATGAGCATAAACCCAAAACATCCAACCACAGACCCTATCAGGAGGGTAGTTAGGTTAGGTCTACCTGTGCTGTTGACAGTTACCGTAGCAAAACCCTAAACATCTAACCACAGACCCTATTAGGAGGGTAGTTAGGTTAGGTCTACCTGTGCTGTTGACAGTTACCGTAGCAAAACCCTAAACATCTAACCACAGACCCTATTAGGAGGGTAGTTAGGTTAGGTCTACCTGTGCTGTTGACAGTTACCCATGGTCTTAGCCAGGATTTCAAAAATACCTGTTCACAGAGCAATTTCAAAATATCTGCCCGTCCAGATTAAGCTAATTATCTACTTCAAATGCTTATACCAGCTACATTTAATAGCCTAGTTTGTCAAAAAGGGCAATTTACACTTCAGCTATGTCCTAGAAGATAGTTTAATAAGAAAATATTTGGTTACCACACCCCGAAAGGCAAAATTGATAAATCATAATATTAAATTTTGCTTGTCCAAACAGGAGGTTTTTAGGAAACTACCTGTCCAAAAGACAGGTAGGACGGGTCCTGGCTAAGTCCCTGCAGTTACCGTAGCATAACCCTAAATATCCAACCACAGACCCTATTAGGAGGGTAGTCAAGTTAGGTCTACCTGTGATGTTGACAGTTACCGTAGCATAACCCTAAATATCTAACCATAGACCCTATTAGGAGGGTAGTCAAGTTAAGTCCACCTGTGCTGTTGACAGTTACCGCAGCATAACCCTAAACATCTAATCTGTAAATAGACTGGAAATATCATGAAGTGATTTTCACTCTAAGGTCTGGGAGATGAAAGGATGTTTCTGCATGTGTGGCGAGGCACATCATGCAAGCTGAAAGGCAAGACATGCAATCTTCCCGGGTGACTTCTAACACTGAGACTCCCCATCACCTTAGAGACTGATCTACTCTCCCAATGGCCTGACTGCCATCTCTGGGTGTCACATGAGCCAGGCTTCCTTAGACAGCTTGACTTGGCTGACAGTCAGGCCAAGGTTGTGGCAGTAATAATAGCAGTACACTCCTTAGACTTGTACCTGTGTTGTGGATGGTCTTAGGCTATATATACATGGGCAGGTGGTTAGTGGGCAAGTACAGGTCTCTTGAAAGTCTCTGGAGGCATGAAGACAAGACACCTTTATGTAGCCTGCCTACTTCTCCCTCACCTTGATATGGCCTAAACTTCTAGATTAATACAATGCAAGGAGTATTTCTGGGAGTATATAGATCTCCCAATCAACATGTGGCATGATTATATTCCAATATTCCAATACCTCAGATACATAACATACACCATTTACAGCAAGTTATTCTCCTATATCTGAAGAGAGACCTCCAAGTGCATCCTTGATTCTCTGTCTATCTGAGGTGATGATGTTTTTTGGTGTCGATCAAGCCTCTCTCTAATTAATGTCATCAGCAAACAACTGTTCTCTGATAACTCCTCGTATCACACAATACCAATGCAGAGGAGATGCTGGAACGGAATGAGATTGTAAACTTGTGGTACTTACCGAATAGTATCCTTTAATCCCTTTTAGTAATACATCCCAGTTGTGAAGTCTATCTTTGGTATCCTCCACTGTCCTGTTAATACTTCCCACGTTAGCACGAGGATCACTGAAATAAAACAAATCAGTATATATAAGCAAAGAGAGATGATGACCATTATGAATATACATACATAACATTTTTGGGATGTTTACTTGCAGGTAACTAAATAGTTTCATACATATCATACTAAAATACCAGGGATGAGAGTGTCCCAGTACAGTAGTGTATCTAATAGAGGTTTCTGCTTGCTTCTGGTGGTCAAACAAAAAAAATATGTACTAATGCTTTATCAAAGTCCTTGCTTACACCTTGGACAATGAATGGCTGATCCTTTCATTATTCACTTTTACAATTTAGGATTCTAGTACTGCATTCTTGTCTGGTATGGCCGTTTTTGAACTCAAATATCATTTAATCTATAGCAGGTGATCTATATAGTATATTCTACACTGATCAATATTGTACATGTGTTTACATCAACAGCAATGTGAAAACATGCTTATGTCTCATTCATGTTTTAAAACCAGATCAATATTCCAGGGGGATTCAATAGGATTTGAAAGGCCATTTGCCCCTCCCCCCTCTGGCAACACAAAAGATAGGATAATGATATAGGGTGGGATTGTCTTTACCAGCCCTATTGTCCATAACATTGTAATCAATAACATCACAATCAAGGCAATTAGAATGCTCAGGTAGGACAATTCTCCATTAGGTGGCAACTTTCCAAACTATCACCTGGAACCTCAACAGCTAGACACAGTGAAGTCTACCTTGCATTATTATACCCGCCTCTGACTCCTATAATAGCACATGGAGACACATTGCAGCATGGCTGGTTCACTTGCTTATGAGATTGGAAATCAATAGCTGTTTACAATTGTTATGATATGTCAGACTCAAAGGTGTGCTTGAGGATTACCTGGCCCGCTGGTCACTCACTGAGGCGGAACATGTAATTGGCTATATAATATACTGCATGTAGACAATTCAATTAGAAACAAATTTGATTGCTACACATATAGAAGGAGCATTAAGAATCTCTTAGATAGAATCACAGAAACAACAATCAAATAGATGAAGGACATTTTCCTAAATGTTCAGTAAATATTACTGTCACTCAAACAAGTATAACTTGCCAGGTTACCTGGGCCCAAAAGACCAAAGTTAAAGGAGTAAGTCTACCCCCTCCCCCACCCCCCTCCCCTTACATTACTTTGGCCTGAAATTGTACTTATTTTTAAACCAGATTCCATTCCAGCCTTAAGGTCCAAGCTATATACATAAGTACAATATAGATATCAATTAAGGCGAGGATAATCAAGCTTTCCAGGCAGACCCCACTGGGCCTACACACATGTTTCTAATGGTCAGCTGGTTGACACTCAGTGTTTATGTCTAGAGCCAGTTAGGGTGAGGTTGAGTGACCAGCACATCTCTGTGTGATCTGGGCCATCATGTGCATTCCTAGCAGCACATTATCTCCACTGACAACACCAGCACTGATTACTAACATGGGGAATCCATTAAAACCAACTCCACCATATAAACACAGGGCTTAGGGGTAAGGATTTAGATTCACTTGTGATTTGAAAATACAACTCTTTTGACTGTTCAATGCCAAAACTAAAGAAAAGTTACAATTTCATTGCAAATATTTTGAAGGATGAGAGAATATTTAAGGCCACTCCAATTTGATTACTTGTCTTACGAACTTTTTTTGGAAAAAAAAATCCTGTCAGACTCAAAAAAAAAAAAAGTGCAAGTTTTAAGAATATTCTTTGTAAGTGTGATTAAATCAACTACAGGAACCTATAATTGCTGTAGTAGAGCCTCAGACTTGAGGAGGTATACCTCCCACCATTCAGGTTACAGGGATTAATAGATTGATTGATTTTATTTGGTTGAGAATAGGCTGGTAGAAACATATCCCTACCAGTACTAGTCGTCAGACTAAAAAAAAATAAAAAAATAAAAAAGACACATTTTTCAGCTTTTTTTTTTATTCCAAAATGGCTCATTTCCTGCCTCCTGAGCATGTAAGACAAGTAAATAATTTGGAGTGGCCTAACCCCAATTGTGAGAAATGGATTTTTCCCCTCTTATTCTGGCACAATCCTCTATAGTTTATCCATGGTAGTCAAACAATACACCGTAACCTGTCTATCTATTTGGACAGCTTAACAGCCAGGCTATGGTGCTTTTGCCTGCTATCAAGCCCATCAGCAGCCTCAGAAAATAAACAATTCTGGACCGTCAGATAGTGTATATCAGTAACTGCCAGAGAGCCCTTTTGTCAGCCAACAGCCTTATCTAAGGGCTACCCAATGGCTATTTATACAGAAATATGAGAACAAGACAGGAAGCAGGACTTCTTGAACCTTCTACAATGAAAATAATTGAATTCATGTCATTGTTAACTACAATCTGAAGTAAAGATTTACATATATATCCCTGGAGAGTGAACACATAAAAGCATGACATAGAAGTATGGCCTTTTCCTTGACTACTCAGTCAGACTGACCTGCCTGATTCTGACACTGGTTTCCTGTACTACTTACTCAAATAGCCCAACCACATGAAATCCTATCACTAAATCACAGCAAATCACTCTTAATTCCCACCATTTCCTCGCTGTCAGACAGAGTAATTTATGTCTACACCAGCAAGCTATGAGGTACCCTAGTCCCTATATAACAAGAGAATAAATGGGAAAACGATCAAGTTTGGAAAGAACCCCATCCCCCACCTTCAGTGCCCAGGGCGAGGGAGGGCGTAAATTGACTTTGGTATACAAGTTATTCATTAATTTATTCTGGCAGGTCTCATAGATGAACCTCTCTCATACTTTGCACTAGGCCCACCTATCCTTGCCAAATAAACATTTCTTCTCTTGTGACACTGAAACCCAAACCAATCAAAACAGCGACAAAGTGTTCTCTCTAGATGTCTCTCTCTCTCCATACACACGGCCTATGGATTTGAAGGTTGATGTTGAGCCCTGTTTTCAAATGCACAGTCTGATGGACATCTGGGTCCTGAAACAGGTGCACCACTCGGCCTGTCATTCTGACCTACACACACTGATTGCAGGATTCTGCGGCCAGCAGGTTTCAAACCTAAATGTCTAGTGAACAGATCTAATAACGTATGCACACTTCCTGTACTAGCCGTTACAGTCTCTGCTTCTTTACCCATTCATATGCAAAATACAAAAATCTGTTATTTGATACATGCAAATATATCAAACAATAAAATAGCAATATTTTGAGAAATATACAGCCTGATGATATCAGGTTGCTGTTCAACACTAATTTTTTGAAATTCAGACTTCGAATAAGTACTTAGTAAATCCAAAAAGTGTTGTCCTCGAATAAACTCTAATTGATCCAAGGCTCCAAGCTAAATTGCAGTGTGCCTTTGTTAGTCCACTAATGTTGCCAAAATAGCAGCGGCTGCAGAGGTCTACTTTTCAGAAAGTCTTAACAGGCAACTGATATAGATCTAAGATCTGAGAATTAAAACAGCCATACACAATTTAAAGTTATTTGCAATGTTCACACATTTAGCCAAATGTAAGTTTTCTATGTAGAAGTAAAGTTCTCTAAAAACAGGGCAAAACACAACCAATCATTCACCATAAATCTGACAAGCATTTACGTAAATGTAATCTGAAAATCCATTACATCTGCTGAAATACATCTAGGCAATTGCTGCCAAAAAATGAAATATTCATCCCAGAGGCATGATTATTTCCTTGGGCAATTAGGCTATAATTACCTACCTGATAGTGGGTAGGACTAGGAAACACTTTTCCCATCAGCTGATTACATTCCATGCATTATGCAACTATAAACTTACTAAGAATAGCAGGCCACTGACATTCCTGCCTCAGGGTGTCAGGACATTCAGCTTCAGCCAGTGGAGAGGGGGGGGGGGGGGATAAGGGGGTTCAGTGTAGGGAAGACACACAGGAAAAAGACAGGATGTTAGGGTTCCAGGGTTTGACTTAAGTGGGTGTCCGGGCGGTATTCACGCCCTGAAATATGTCCGGCCGACCCAAGACTGACTATCATTTATCATATGAGATCACCCGAAAACCGACCAGAAGTTTTTTCTTAAATCGATCCCTGGGTTCAATGGGTAGATGGGAAGGAATAGGAAGACATACACAGGAAAAAGACAGGATGGGTAGAGGGAATTCTGTAACAGGAGGAAACACACCGACAGACTTGTAAGCTCAATGTGATAAGATAGCTATTCAAATGGAATAGTCTGAAGGAAGTGAGTAGAGCCCTTAGATCCTAACACAGGGGAAGAATGCAGGGGGTGGGGGGAGGAATCGTTTATCTCACACAAATCATAGGTAACTTAAACCTTTGAGATAATAAACCCTGCATGTAAATAGAGTGACTATCCTTTGATACAGACATGTCCTCATGTGATCCTAAAAGTTACCTTGTTTTATAATAACTGAGAACACTAAGACCTGGGCAGCTTCAAGGGGAATTGGTTTTAATAAGTCCCCTCACTTCTAAATAAGGTCAACAAGACTGAGACTAATTATAATAAGACTAATTGTAACAAGGCAGAGAAAATCTAATTGCAAGATAAGGTCTAATTGTTGGTGTGGAGATTTGACTGGTGGGAGATGGTTTTATAAGATATTTAGAGGAAGAATGTCAATAAATATGGTGCTAGATATGTTCAAGAATTGATACATTGCACATTCTACAATCGGCACCTAAACCGCCACAATGAAGTGGCAGGAAATGCTCCTAGTATACATATAATTAGAGTTACCACAACTACGACATGAGCTAAGCAGTATTCCTGACCCTGGATCAGCTCCATATGTTATACGTGGTTTCGCCTACTTGCGCTTGCCTCTGACAGAGGGGCCCCACTCCTAACCTGTTCCATGTGTATTCAGAGGCCTGCAGCGTTTACTAATACAGATCTGCCCATATGCACAGGTATTACATATTATGCAACATCATGTTCAGAGGCAAACATTCATAGTAACCCCCAACATATCAATTTTTCTTTCAATCTATTTTCAATATGCAAACTTAGATTTTTTTTGGTCAATTATTACCCATGTGATTCCAAATTGTAATTTTACTCACAAATTCCTAATGCCAAGTTACAATGGCAAATTGGCCAAAATTGAATGACAGGTGGTTCATGTTTGACTGTCATATTTAACAAAATATTGGTCAATCACTTCTTGGACTGACTAATTGATCATCTTCACCCATATAGCGCCTGCATGCTCCCTGGATTAGTGGTTCTACACATGCATATATATACAAATGTGGCATAAAAGAGTTAAGAGAGTGCCAAATTCAATTTCAAATAGGAAACTATTCCTGAGAATCGGACCAGTATCAAAAGGGCTAGAAGGTCTCTAGAGTCTAGAGGTTTCCTAAATAGTAAGACTAGAAATCTGACAAAGTCCACCAACAGTTGACTAGGTTCCCTGCCTTCCATTGGTTAAGCAATGGTCTACAGTGCTCTCTGGCTATGAGTGGTATCTTTGATCAGAAACCATGCTGTATCCGTAACACTCATGGTCAGTCTACCTGCCGTATTGCTTGGACTTTCCAATGCATGGTAGTTCATTTATAAGTAATATATGATCACATGTTGTACTGGCAGGTCTCCAACCCGCCCTGTGATATAACAGAAATGTTACACACTACCTGCCCTAAACCAGCACAGATTAGACATACATGACTGAGCTGTGTTTGAGAACATCTAAAGAAACCAATGAAGCAACTCTCAATAACAGCTCTACCATGTGGAAAATGTGCTACTCGCTCATCATATAGCCCACACTGTATAAGCCCTGCTACTCCCTACAGTACACGCAGTACCTGCACACAGTGATGTACGTGAACCTCACATCCCTGTCATGGTGCAGACATTTCAGTCAAAACAAGAAGCTTGCAGCCACATCAATAGGATTTAGAAACCACTTATCTTGTCAGTACACAAAGCTGTGACAGAGATTAAACCAGGTAACTTGAATAGTTTGATACTGCATGTAAAGAAGAAATCAAAGTTCACCAACTTCTGAAGGGCAATGCACACTACCGTACATCTATAAATATGGTGACTGCAACTAAAATACTCATCTCTTGATATGTGATTCAGAAAAGTCATTTCTATAAGGCCTAAAAAAATAAATCTTTTGTTTCCTGTAACGGCCCGAAAAAAAATAGGGTAGGTAGGTCGGTAAAAAGATTTTTTTTTGCATTATTTTTTTGGTCAAAAATGTGTGTTTTATGCATGTTTTACGTTGATTGGGAGTTGGGAGTGCAATAAAAACTTTAGGGTAGGGATTTTTTTGAATAAAAACTTGTTAGGGTAGGGTTACAGGAAACAAACAACTTTTTTTTTTAGGCCTAATGAGACTTTCGAACAAGAATATTGCCAGACTAAGCCATTCTCTGTCAGGACCCCCAATGCATTATAAAGGTCTGAGTGCAGCCACCAAAAAACATGTACAGGAGGTAGCCAGCAGGTCTTGTCGGCAATATGCCACTAACTGAGCCACCCTGCTATGGCTGACATCTCGCAGGACATCAAATTCAACTTAACAAACATATGCTGTGCTCTTACACGCTTCCAATCTCATTCTGTAGGGACCGAGAGACATAGAATTTCATACCAATGAATATGTCAATCAAATCACACATTTTGTAACTGTGAAATGCAAAGATTATATCTTAGACCACCACCAGGGCCTTTGCCAGGATTTCAGAAATGCCTGGTCAAAACAACAATTCCTCAATTTCTGATTGTCCAGATATAGCTACTCAGCTACTTTAAAACCTTATATAAACTTCATTTAATAGCCTATTTTGTCAAACAGGGCAATTTAAACTTGAGCCATGGCCTAGAAGATGTTTCTCAGCAAATATTTGGTTATTACCCAAAAAAGACAAAATTGAAAATTCCTCATAGAAATTTTTGCCTGTCCTAAAAGGAGGTTTTCCAAAAGATAGGCTGGGCGGGTCCTGGCTAGGTCCCTGTCCTGACCACAACACTGTTGTATGTTGATGAGCAGGTGAGAGAGTGTTATATATCTATACTGCTAGCCTTAGGTTACATGAACTGAGTGACTCTCCCTCATTTAGGGATTGGTCAGTCCTTGTTAGACAATGTCAGTTTATTTTAGCCTGTCACACACACTTTGGATGCCATGTTTATTAAGGGGTAATCATGACCCTAGGGTGTTATGGACTCAATGACACGGGCACACACCGACCACAACCAGTCTAAGGCAACAGGCATCCAGAGTAACAATTTGCCACAAATTAAAACAAGGAACCGTTGTGGAATCAAATAGTTTGAAGGCAAGTATGATTCAAAGAAATAAGGAATGTATGAAACGTCAGCCTTGTAAGAGTGACTAGACCAATATAGCTACATAGACAGTTTTCATGTTTAATAATTGAGGAGTCTGCCCCATATATAGCTAGATGTGCTAAGACGGGGACACTGAGTGCACACTCATTTCCTCTCACCACTGACAGGGTTCTTATTTGCCTCAAATATTTTCAAAGAGGAAGTTGCCAATGGCTTGGGTTGAGTTGGCAATTGCCTGGGTACTCAGATGCCCTCTACATGACTGGTGACTTATCTTGTATTTGCCACAAAATGACAGTTCTAAGTGACAATCAATGAGTCTTGGAGAAAAAGGTCTTGGTTGACCCGACCCTGCAATCACTTATACAAGGATATTGATGAACCTATGATTCTGAGTGTCAGATCTGCCAACCCAGCACAGATCTACTCATCATCCTGGCTGCTGCTGTCGCTCACCACTAGCACTGGCGGCCAGGTGAGTGGTGCTAATTGTATTGATCCTACAGGTACAGGTGCTGAGATTTGCCTTAACTTTCCTGCACAGTGAGAAACACATGTGAAGCAGTATAACCACATGCGCTTAGAGGTCTGAACAAAAAGCATCCCCTGATTCTATGATAATAAACTTAGAATTGGAAATAAGCTTTGTTTAGGAAGACGCCACTTCAATAGTCAGGCCTATTTAGGAAATTTTACGGGGGTCAGTGTTACATATACCTGCAGGACTTGTTGCAAATACTAGAAAAAGAGACATATTACAGCAGGCATGTAATAAATAAGGACTTGATGACTGCAGGCAGCTAATACCTGGCACTGGCAGTACATAAACCTAGACCTGGCGTAATAGCAGAGTAGAGCTAGCCAAATGGTGTCCCAGTTTTTAGTAGTTTAAGTAACAATTACTTGCACTGACCCAGTTTTTTTTTTACAAAAGAACCCTCACCTGCATGGAACTGTCTTTGTTTGGAAGCAAGGTAAGTGCAAACAATAGATTACTAGCCCAAACAATGGACAAGTGGCATTAGCAGTCCTGAGAGGGTTCTTTTCAGGCCTGAGCACCCCTTCAATATTGCACCAATATTGGGGTACAGACCTCACATTGATTTCAAAGTTATCAGAGTGCCACATAACCACTTGCCCCGTTGCTAGTTAATTCAACAAAAAAAGGCAATGGGGCAAGCTAAATAAGACCCTGACTTGCCCCTCTCTGCAAGTAATATTTTGGGCAAAGTCCAATCTCCAGTGGAAGTGCTGGCAGTAGTGGTGGGACGATTGATCGTAAACTCGATTGCTCGGCTCGCTTTGGGCCGAGTTCCGATCAATCGAACTTGCCGTCCATCGCTCGATCTTTGCCGAGCGATAATAAAGATAAACACAACCAGACGGCCGCCATCTTGAAAGGTACGTGCCATCGGCAGGATACACTGTAACTCACTTCTGGAGTGGATTACAGTGTATAATCTCACAGAACCAGCGGAATTGGTAAGTTACAAAGTTTATATGATTCTGTTTTATAGTATGCATTATATTGATACTTTATTTCAGGTTGAAATTGATGCGTAGGTAGTGTTGCGATCCGTGGTATTACAGATTGCAAGTCCAAATTGCCGTGACTGTAGTAACTGTGGTTTGGGCCGATAAACTTTTTTCATTCTGGGGGCGTATGAAAATAGTGGTAATTTACCTCAGGTATACTACCAAATAATCGATTATAATCGATTAATCGTTCGGAAATTTCGGCGAGCGCTCGACGGCTAAAATTTCAACGATTCCCAGCACTAGCTGGCAGACAGGCAGAGCAAGTCAACTTTAGGGGCAGCTTGCCCCGCTCAGAAAACAATGTTTTGCAACCTATGTTGCACCCTGGTTAGTAAAGCTTTTAAAAAATTTATGTTCCAGTTCAATTTACAATTCTAAAAGTGTGTTTACAAAGCTCCTGGTGAACACCTACCAGCCCTGTAGGCATGGTCTTAGCCAGGATTTAGAAACTGGGTGCAAAATTGGCAATTATTCTTCATGGGAGAGCACAATTTACTCAGATTACAAAAATCAGCGTGTATTTACTTAAAATGAAATAAGGCATATTATCCTTACACAATATTAATAAAATTGAGGTGAAATTTTTTAATTATTTACTTGAAATTGAGGTGAAAAAATTTAATTACATGCTTGAAATGGACAAAACGTCTGCACAAAAACATTTGGGTGTCCTGAGGATTGATTTTGATGGTTGGGTGACCAAATGATGCCCAGACGCCCTCCTGGCTAAGACTATGAACTGAGCAATATTCTGAATATTATTTGACTATTTGACTGAAAGCTGTAATTAACATTCCATCTCCAAATATTTTCCTAAATCTAGAGTGGTTATCTTCAAAGTACATGTTGCCAGACTGTGCACTGAGGTCATTCTGACTGTACGGATCAGTTGGAAATTTATTTGATTTATGGATTGAGGGTTCAAGACTTCAAGCTGTCCAATAGAGTGGATATAAGAGGTGTGTGTGTACACCACAAGTCAGTGCCATACTGAGGGATTATCCCATCATCATAGAACTGTCACTAGGGACACACCCACCCACCAGGCCAGCACAGATCTCACTTCCTGCCCTCACTATCCTAGGACCTGTCCAATAGAGTGGATATAAGAGGTGTGTGTGTACACCACGAGTCAGTGCCATACTGGGGGATTATCCCATCATCATAGAACTGTCACAAGGGACACACCCACCCACAAGGCCAGCACAGGCCTCACTTCCTGCCCTCACTATCCTAGGACCTGTCCAATAGAGTGGATATAAGAGGTGTGTGTGTACACCACGAGTCAGTGCCATACTGGGGGATTATCCCATCATCATAGAACTGTCACAAGGGACACACCCACCCACCAGGCCCGCACAGGTCTCACATCCTGCCCTCACTATCCAAGGACTTGTCCAGTATGTACAGTGGATATAAGAGGTGTGTGTGTACACCATGAGTCAGTGCCATACTGAGGGATTATCCCATCATCATAGAACTGTCACAAGGGACACACCCACCCACCAGGCCAGCACAGGCCTCACTTCCTGCCCTCACTATCCTAGGACCTGTCCAATAGAGTGGATATAAGAGGTGTGTGTGTACACCATGAGCCAGTGCCATACTGGGGGATTATCCCATCATCATAGAACTGTCACAAGGGACACACCCACCCACCAGGCCAGCACAGATCTCACTTCCTGCCCTCACTATCCAAGGACTTGTCCAGTACAGTGGATATAAGAGGTGTGCGTGTGTACACCATGAGTCAGTGCCATACTGGGGGATTATCCCATCACCATAGAACTGTCACTAGGGACACACCCACCCACCAGGCCAGCACAGGTCTCACATCCTGCCCTCACTATCCAAGGACTTGTCCAGTATGTACAGTGGATATAAGAGGTGTGTGTGTACACCATGAGTCAGTGCCATACTGGGGGATTATCCCATCATCATAGAACTGTCACAAGGGACACACCCACCCACCAGGCCAGCACAGATCTCACTTCCTGCCCTCACTATCCAAGGACTTGTCCAGTACAGTGGATATAAGAGGTGTGTGTGTACACCATGAGTCAGTGCCATACTGGGGGATTATCCCATCATCATAGAACTGTCACAAGGGACACACCCACCCACCAGGCCAGCACAGATCTCACTTCCTGCCCTCACTATCCAAGGACTTGTCCAGTAGAGTGGATATAAGAGGTGTGTGCATGGTCTTAGCCAGCAGGGCGTCTGGGTGCTTTTTTGGACATCCAAACCCTTACAAAGAACCCCTCAGGACACCCAAATATTTTTGTGTGGAATTTCTAAAAATCTCAATCTCAAGCTTATAATTGAATTTTATCATCTCCTTATAATTCCTGTGACATTGTTTGATGATATCATGCCTTATTTTGATGAATTTATACATATTTATGGTTGAAATATGAGTATATTGTGATCCCCCTTAAAAATTTGGACACCCAAAAATTTTACAACTGCCAATTTTAGGCACCCAGTTTCTACATCCTGGCTAAGACACTGGGTGTGTGTGTACACCACGAGTCAGTGCCATACTGGGGGATTACCCAATCATCATAGAACTGTCGCTAGGGACACACCCACCAAGAAAAAACGAAGCAAAAAATTCACCCACAACATTTGTTTTTATTCATTTTATCTTCATTTATTTCAAAATCATTTGGGGACATTTCTGAGGGGAAACTTGTTATAAACAAGAATGTCCCATAATGTTTACTGGCCCTGTGGGACCAGTCACAGTCTTAGCGAACAGGACCGTCAGGACGTCTGGGTGTCATTTGGAAACCCAAACCCTCAAAAAACACCCTTCAAGAGGAATTTCTTGAAATGTCATACAGTCAATTTTAAGCATATAACTGATTTCTTTTCATCTCCATATGATTTCCATGGCATTGAATATGAATATTATACCCTTTTTGAATTTAACTAAATACATGTTTATGGTTGTAATCTGAGTAAATCATGATTTCCCTTGAATTGGATGCACCAAAATCTTACTTTTGTCAATTTTTGAATTCTAACTGGCCTGAGGCCAGTGGTTCACTGTTAGCTTCGAGCCCTGTATGTATATACACTCTCACAGCCCTGTATGTATACTCTCAGACCACCCATAATACTTAAATATACTTGAGAAAAAATTTATGCAGAGACCTTGAGCGTCTGAGGGCATAGCGAGGGAATTCAAACAAACTCTAGAAAGTGTATTATATGTATCATAATACCAATTCTTTTCTTAAATTCAAAGCAGTAACAAATTATACACCTTAAGTACAGTATATACTTACATGAGGCGCAGGACGTCGTTGAGGTAAACTCCATCGACCACTTCGTGGAACTGTAATGGTTCATTGTTGTCTCCCTCATGGAAGGTATAAACCTGAAAAGTTGAAAGTGTCATATGAATGATATCAATTATGTACATATAGATACTCTGGAGTAAATGCAGAGGTTTTTGTCAAGACTCTTGAGTGAGTCTTGACTATAACCTCTGCATAGCGAAGACTCTAGTCTATAAAATGTCTATTATAGAAACATACTTCAATAAAGTGTGCTAAGTATACCGTACGTCATATTTTGACATGGATTGATGATATTTCAGCAAAACAAATGTAAGTCGGTCAGGGACAGGGACTTAGCCAGGACCCGTCTTTTGGATAAACCGCTACCTGAAAACCTCCATTTTGGACAGGCAAAAGTTTCTATGAATTTTGATTGTGGGGATAATAAGCAAATATCTTCCCAAAGAACCCTCTTCTGGGACATAGTTGAAGTATAAATTGTCCTTTTTGACACAATAGTTTAATAAATGTAGTTAGTATTTAAGGATTTGAAGTGATTAGGTAGCTAAATCTGGACGGGCAGAAATTTAGGAATAGCTGTTTTGGACAGGCATTTTTGAAATCCTGGCTAAGACCCTGGTCAGGGAAGATGTTTAACCCTTATCCTGCTGTGAAACCTATGTGCACAGCTGCACACCACAACAATTGTTGTGGTTAGCAGGATAAGGGCTAAACTTGTCATGTCTTCCTACTTTTATCATTCACAGGGCGTTCCCATCACAAGATAGTTAATAGGTAACCAATGTCTTGTTATCATCTGGACTTGAGGGGGTGCCTACTGTTCTTCAATAGGTCTTATTGCAATCATGCTCCCCTGGAGCCTTTTCATTCCCACTGGGAGCAAAACCTGTTGTATAAAGGAAACCACTGTCCACACACAAACACAATCTACATATCATTCCTGTGCATCACTGTCAAAATGTTTTGTAATGTTATCAATTATAGATCTATCTTATACCTGTTTCCAATTAATTTGTATCCTAAAACTCAGTGAATGGCAAATAGTATGAGCTGGAGAGGTAGATGATACGGTGTCTTTTCTCAAAGTGATATAGGCAAACTATAAGACAAACTTTCTTTCAAATGTGAAGCATACGTTTCAGTGTTTAATTAAGGGATTCCCAAAGAAATAGTTAGGCATGACTGTATGACATGTTCAAGATCATATTGACTTCACATAGGCTAGTCCTATACCTAGCTGCATCTCAGCATGCATGCAGAATACAAGCTGCACCCGATATCCCCATCACATACACACACATGTGCCAACCATTTTCCAAGGCTTATACCAGGTTCTATTACTGCATAAGATTCACTGACACTTACCCAAGTTACAAGAGGGCTATCCATGAATTCGATAATGGTCGCCATTTTTTTTTCGAAGTTGAAAATAAAACCTTTCAGCTACTTTATCCACAAGCACCGGCCATTCTTGTCATCTCTCGTCGTGAGTTGGAGCACTTGTCTCTAAGGCGCGGATTCTGAGAGAATGGTGCAATCTAATGGTAAGAAGTGATAAATCCCGGCGTTCAAAATCGGCAAATCGTTGTTTACTTTGGTTCCAAGAGGGCAGGTGTGAAGGAACAGGTAAAATACACTGCGAAATCCTCGCTCAAAATTCACTCAAAAACAACAAGATGGATCTACAGTTTCCTCCATGGAAACCCCTGTAATAACGACGCTACTTGAGACACACACGATCCATCCGAATATCTCCTTAATTTGATATTCGGTACGATTTGTGGTGTCGGTGGTCTCCAGGCTCAGTAGTTACGATCACGAAACGGACTTCGAAAGTTTTGTATAAATTGAACGATAGAGGTACCTTTGTAATTTCAACCAATCAAATGAGGCGACCGGAGAGTTGATACAAGGTGGTTGTATCCTTCCGACGTTAACAATGAAAAATAGTACACTAATCTCTCTTCCAGTTTTAAAGTAGGCGCTTGATTACTTAATGCATGGACTAATCAATTTGGAATTAGTATATTTACAATCATCGATGAAATTTGATCGATCAAGCACCTATATCGTAAAATAAATAGCGTATGAATATCAAACCGAAATTCATTCAGTCGCAGCGACACCTTCTGAGTGTTGAGTAAACGAAAATTAGAGACTCATGAGAAACGCTCCTTAGTTTTACAGTTTACCAGTAGATGGCAGCCGAGCATTTACCCAGATAGGGCCCCGTTGAAAGAGGCACTGGGAGGACAGTATAACCCGGGAGTATAACAATTACAGAGAAGGGGAAGGCAAGTGTTGCGGCAGGACGCTCAAGGCCTTCATTAACATAAATGAATTAATACTTAAACCCATTACATTATATATTTTCTTATTCTCAACTTTATCGCTTATGTTAATTTTTCTGTCGAAAGCAACAAGCTATAACCCCTTCACAGATCTCACATTCTATGTCAAGGCTAGGCATTATTTACATCCATCAAATTATATATTTTCTTGAAGAAATTCTCAACTTTATCACTTAAGTTGTTTCTTCTGTTTACTTCCTGTATCACTGCTGTGGAAATGTTTATTATAATGCAAAGATAAAAGATCGCTTTTTAGTCAGGGCCCAACATGCGTTCAGTGGCCCTTATAGCGACTAGCAATTCAGGCAGACGTCCTTTCTGGGATCGGCAGTTTTGACCAACATTTCATTGTTTCGGAAGTGTCACCTTTAAGTAAAGTAAAGTAAAAGACATAACTAAAATAAAGCAATCTTTATTCTAGCTAGGAAATATTTCAAAGTGACATCCAACGCACTGGGCAGCTAGAAATAAATTGTCAGAAGTTGCAGCAGGTTGGGATTGATCCTGGGACGCATGGGGTGCCGCTTAATCAGTAAGCTACCAATTAGGCTATATGTATTGCCGTAATAGATTAGAACAGCGCCGTTTTAAAGGCATGGATCCATTTTCGACAAGGTGACAGTGGCATCAAAAACTTAAAATTATCTAAATCCGTTTAAAATTTACCCCACGTTTGCATAAACTATCATTGTCAGTTCCCCTTTGAAAATTTAAAATAAAAAGTGGGGTCACCAATCATCCCGTCCATATAGATGGCGCCAAAATGCCACTAAATTTTCAAATTTCACGTCTAAAACCAAAAGTCCATTTAAAAAATAACCCACATTAAGAATTTCATCAAATCTTGGATCAGCTTTCATTGTCAGATCCCCTCTGAATATCAGAAATTAAAGCGGGGGGGGGGGGGGGGGGGCAGGGTCTTAGCCGATATTTGGAAACAGGGTGTCCAAATAGAGGTTTCATAGACTTTTGCGTGTACAAAGCGTGGTACAAAGTACATACTACTAATAAAATAAACCCTATACATTTACAGATTTTGCTTTTTTATGCCAGATACTGTTTTGTGTGTCTTATATAAGTGACACTACAGCTTCTACATCTTCTATCTTTTAAGAAAAGTCATCATCAGCAAATTCGGACATAAACTTTTGGGTGTCCAAACTGTCAAAAAACGGTGTTCTGCGTGTCCAAATGACACGCTGGACGAATAGGCGGCTAAGCCCCTGGGGGGGGGGGGGGGGGGGGGGGGGGTGTCACCAGTCACTCTTTCGACAGAGTTGGCGCCAAGGTGGCACTTCCATTTGCACTTTACACTTCGTGAATTTAGCAATTAAACTTTTTCCTACCTCTCCTCTTGTGGGCATTTTACATTATTCTAAAATTTAATAAAGCATATGATTTTTGGATAAGTTTCATTATTTACATGTTGTAAAGCAATACGATAATATGGATCTTTAGAAACTCCATACCTATGGGTCAGTCTTTTGGACTCAGTATTGCCTTTGCCCTGCCTTTAGTTTACTACTCAGACTATACAGAGAATACATTGGCGTATACATATTCTGATGAGAAATACATAAAACGTAACAAAAATAAGATTAGATTGAAAATTTGTGTGCAGTTTGATGAACTTTGCGTCAGAGTTCCCAATTTTCCCCATATGTCTGCATTTCTTCTACTAAAGAAAATGATGGAGCAATACGACAAAAGGTTATGCCTTGCTCTAATGTGTAACCTTGATGATTCCTTGTCTCCTCTGTTGGACCTTCCATTGCTGCTCTCGTTAATTTATCTCCCAATACATACTTAGTACTTACATCTGGCATTCATAGAAATAGTACAGGAATCTTGTAAAGTATGTACTTTTGGATATCGATTGCTAGGCGAAAATAGTTTATTCTTCCTACTTTGTGTTAATGCCAATCATCTAAGACATTGAGTAGACAGTATGCATTTGGCGTTCGTGTATTATAAGGACACTGGCGCACATTCACTTCTAATAGATCCACTTTTTTCAAACTTTCAAAATGGTTACAAAATGGCATTACGGTAGTACATGGGGTTACTTTCTATAACGTTTTCTTCTATCCTGCATTTACTTGACGCGAGGTTCCGGAACCCGCCGATAGGCGGCTTCAAACACGTCGAACGCCTTTGTGGAACGCCTTGGATTGTTTCATTACTGAAAACTTGGTTCTTCCAGTTATGTATGATAGCGTCCACTCTGTTTTGGTCAAACAGCATGGATACATGCAATGGACTAATTGTACTAAGAATACACTTTTAGGAAATTAAATAACCTTTTTTAAATCAGTGAAATTAGCGATTTTACAGTTTTGATGACGTCACAAGTAATTATAATATTATAATACGCGACGGTGGCGACGCGTAGCGGGCGTTCATTAGCGGACGTTCATGTACAATACAGACCTGTAGTGTAAATGAACGCCGAACACGAACACGTCACAGTCAACCTCCCCCCCCCCTTACTAAACCCATTCTACTGCCGACACATGGCATCCAACCCTAGTTCCGAAAAACTCTGGATACTGTAACGTATACAAAGAATATATTGTCTGAAAGGTCTTCTGAAGGCGAATACATTAAGCATAACAAATGAACCTCGGAACAGGGTGCATGATCTTTGGGGGTAAACATTAAACATTGCTTGGTGCCCCTACTTCCATTTATCAACCAGATACCTTCATATTTTCACAGATGTGGAGGGAAAGGTATCATATCCATTCAAATTTGCAACCATTCCTTTTGGAATTACTGTACACATCACTGTATACATAAATAGTTGGCAATCCCACAGATTTTCCATAATACTATCCATAATTAGTTATCAACTTCATTGAACAGATGATGTAAACAAGGTACGCTATCTTAACCATTTCCCCCAAAGCCATGCTCAATATACATTTGACCAGGCAAAGCGACGCACAAATATGTTCATTGGCTGTACACTCCTGATTTACGAAATACGTCTCACTTGAACTTGTAAGTTACATACCCAAATTTACCTTAATTACTTCCTACCATTTATCTTCCAAATATATACCACGTTGTTAGATTCTAATGCGCAAATAGTATCTTTTAACACTTAAAAACAATTTATAGCAGGCTGGGATTCAACAGTGGCCGTCAGCTTGAACTCTGTGTATTGCCATTGTATGGCCAGTAGTGGTTGCCATAGCATTTGACAGGATTATACATATTGACCTCCTAACGATGGGCATTTTAGCATCCAAATACAGTCCAGTACCACAAACAAACTAAACAATCAGCTGCAATATTCAGACCAGAGCTGATGATGAGATATGATGCAACCCGACCGATATGCAATTATTAGTTTATCACATTGCTGGCTCAGAGGTGATATCAAATATGGCAGTGTGCTTAGGAGTGACATTGAATCCAGAGGTTTGATATTATTAAATGAACATAGTGTAAAAGTTTGCATGACTAACACCTATTGTTTAATCACCACCAAGAATCACAGCATATGATTGAATACACTATAATTCGATAAAATGATATATGTTTACATAACTAATTGTTCGCTTCAGTAAGTCTAGATACACTATCAACGTTTTTCGCCATGTGTGGCGATTGACGTCGATTGTTGTCATTGCCGTCAACTGCTATCAAAATTATTTCCTGCATGCATCACAGTAACATGAAGATTCCTGCTGTTTCTTGGGGCGCCAAGGAAGCTCATGATTGGGCCTTTTTCAAGGATATTCATACGATACTACATACATACTCTTGAGTCTTGACCTATATGCGTAGGCTGCTGAACATAAATATAAGTATTAACTTCAACATTTAGAAAAAAAAACTATGCCGCCAAAAGGAAAAAGAAGTGGAAGCCAGTGGTGGAAGAATCTTCTCCTCGGCTAGACTGCCACCATGCTCACCCATCTACGGTATGTTAACAACGACAAGCAGGAAGATGAGAGAGAGGTTGGACCTGAAAGATGGGTACCAGCAGATGACCTGGAAGAAGAGGGTATTGTGCATCCTGTGCTTATGAAATATAGTTCTTAAATTCCCCACTAGATGTCCTCTTCATTTAGCAGTATACACATTCTGTATCTTGATTCTTAGAAGAAATCAATAACTGATTCACTCAGCCTCTTGATTAGAAGCATGGTTGCTATTCTGATGCCTTGTTCTTGTTGTCTCTATTTGATCAGCATTAGAGCACATTAAACAACAGATAAACACATGATGATGATGGTGATGCGGAACTACCAATACCAAACATTATGAAAGTATAATGTACTTTCTCTCAATTACCTTTTTCCTTAAACTTGAAGCAGAGGATTTTTGAAACTGGGGGTGACAATTTTTCTTCTTCAGAAGAGGAGGACAATAATGATGCTCCACCTAGATCTGGGTCCCTTTCTCCTAAACCATAACCATCTCAGCCATCGACCTATAGTGACATGATTAAATCCAAGGGGAAGAATGGTCTGTTGATGAGAAAGATCAGGAAATAATAGACAAACTTCTTCTTCATCAAGAAAATGAAAATGATCAGCTTCATTAGCAGCAAAGGTCCAGTTTGATATCTTATGCTCACCATTATCAGCCACAGCAGATGTATTCAAACTACCCTACAGTACATTTTGTGTATCATTCAGACCTGTCATTGCACAATCAAACCCAGCACAAGGACGAGCACTGATACAGCCAGGGCTGGTATGGCAATCTGATATGCCAGCATTTGGCCAGCCTGTAGCAGAGCCTACATCAGCATGTGCAACAGCCTGAAGTCCAGGTGGTATCTTATTCTTTTTACAGGACATTTCCTTTCGAGGCTTGTGCTGGGTTTGATTGTCAGTGGTCGCAATGGTGCAATGACAGGTCTGAATGATATAAAAAAAAGTACCATATCTCCTCTATGTGGGTAGCCATACACAAATCCTGCAGGTGCCAGGGAGTCACAGTAACCTGTGGGCATGGCGGCAGGATGAGCTATTATGGACCCAGTGCATAAACTCTTGGATTCTTATTGAGATTTACGTGATCTATTTGATTTCTAGTGAAGCATTGGGACTAGCTTCTGTTTCTCATAATCCTTTTGAGTTGAAGGAAAATACACTTGGTACGGCAAATTTCCTCAAGCAACTCCGCTTTTGGGCTTCTACCAATTACGTCTGATTTCATTATTCACTCAGGTACATAGGGGGGCGCATACGCTCGTTATCAACATTTTAAAATGCCCCTAAAGCACTGATTTCTAGCCAAAAAAGCACCCTTATTTTAATAAAAACGCTGACTTTTTCCAGTAAATAAACACCCCTTCTTTTTTCAAAACACTGACATTGGATGAACGGGAACACATAATTTAACTTGCCTGTTCAGCGGCAGCAAGTGGCGGCAGCAAACTCGGAAGCCCGCGTCACATTTCGGAAGTCACTAGGCGTCAGAGCCGCATATATTTCGTGGATTGTACGGGGATTTTCACCCCCCATACTTCGTACCTGGGTACAAAAAAGTACCCTTCTTTTACAAAATCTCCGGACATGCGGAGGTTTTAAAAAAGACCCCTTCTGTCGCGAAATACGTAACGTAACGGCCCCCTCTGCACCTGAGCGCCCCCCCCCCGGGAAGCCATAACTGAGTGGTGCTGAAGAGGACACGTTCGGGGGAGGTCTCATTTGAAAGGTGACATGTATAAGCTCATTTTGAACCTAAATGATTCTGATGGTGCATTTGCCCTTTAAACTTCTGGACGATCTGTCCAGTATAACTGAATGTCTTAATTGGCATTCACTTTGCTTTGTTATGTCAGGTTCTGCAGCAAAATACTTAGGTAATAAGTTAGGCAGTACTTGGTACAATAATGCCAGAATAATGCCATGGTTATTTCATGGATTGTATTGACTTCATTAGAACAAGTGCAGTATGGGTTAAATATAAAACCTATATACAATATTATTGCACCTGCTTATGTGACGTCAACTTGCCATAGACAAATGTCATGGCCATTGTTCATTGTTTTTCCATTGGTCAAATATGAGCTTGTTAATGTAGGAAATTATCTCAAATACATGAACATTTAGCATTTTTCCCGATTTTCGGGCCTGTGGATCTCATAAAAATAAAAGGTACATGAGGTAATTCCTAAATCAGCAATAAAGACTATTTTACAAGGATGCCCTACCTGATAAATGAGCTGTCTCTAATGTTCACAATGTTTAGGCAGGACTGATTCAAATACAGACCTTCCTTGAGTCAATGTCATCCGTAATGGGCACCTTAACATTGTGTGGGATTTGTTTGTTTTGCAGTTAACCCACTCTTGCTAATGTATACACGCAATATACGCCACATATATTATTGCACATGCGCAATTAGAGTGGAAGCATGTTATCAATGAAGCACTGCTACATAACAGGGAGAAATCGACATTTCCACCTACATGCTGCAAGTGCATCCCTTGTGAACAGAGCCGCGGTTTTAGATTGGAATGGAATACCGTTTATGCTCTTTTTCTGCCCCATAGTAGCTATATTGTGACAAGTTGTTACAAGTTGTTAGTGGTGGAGGACTAGCAGGAGAAAGCCACAGCTTGCCTCAAGTCGCTTGCAACTTCTCACATAACCAAGCCGGATTCCATCCCAGGAAGTGGTGGCAGACAGGGAATGGATACGAGGAAATAGCACCTTACCAACAAGTCTAATTATGGAGAACCATACTGCACAGATTGACGTTTACTCTCCTCACTCCGAAACTAGCCATTTGGTGCTGCATCCTATTAGCAGTATCCTTTATGGTACGGCATTCTGTTTTCTAGCACTCGTGGGATTCTTTGGAAATATACTTCTGATCACAGCCATACTGTGTTGTAAGACACTAAAAACAGAAGCAAACATTCTTATTCTAAACCTTGCCGTCACAGATTTAGTGTTGAGTGCAGTGGTGGATACGAGTGGACCAGCTAACTTGTTCCTTGGCCATGGGGATGCATACTACCAACAGCACGAAACTCTATGTGGATTCTTCGGATCCGTTTGTCTCATCAGTTGTGGAGTGTCTGTTGGGACAGTTATGGTTATAAGCTTGAATCGATACGTGTGCATCTGTCACAACAACCTTTATGGCCGTTTCTTCACCACACGAAACACCCTTATAGGTATCCCATTCATCTGGCTGGTCGGTCTAGCACCGCATATTGCAATACTGATTGGCGTGGGGCGATACACCTACGATCGCAAGTACTTGGTGTGTGTGTGGGACAGACTCTCATCAGATGCACTGTCTGCAATGACCACGGGGCTTTTCTTTGTTTCTATTTTGGCAGTCACTGTGTGTTATATACTCATATTTCGAACAGTCAGGCGTTCAAAGAAGAGAATCAACACCAGCACTAACAAGCAAACCGCACAATCTACGGCTGATATGCGTCTGACGAAGATGCTCTTTGCTACGTTCCTCACCTTGTTGGTTCTGTGTACTCCCTATCTGCTGGTTGTCGTTCTGGATCAAGGCGATACATATCCAATAGGTATCCATATGGTAGCAGGAGTTTTCTTTCATGTCAATTCAGCCACTAACTGGATAGTCTACGGTGTTCTCAACAAAAACTTTCGCTGTGGGTACAAAAAAGTCCTAAGGTGTATTAGTACATTGAAATTAACGGAAACGGAAATTACATCACATTCGTAATTTCAATTATTATTTTGACACTCAAGAACTTGTTAGCCTCGTTTATACACGTGTACAATGCATATTAGATGTTATGTGATGTTAGATGTTAGTATTAGTCAAACGATGATCTACGATATATGAAGCAGTTATTGTACTAGTAATCACATATTGTAAATATAACATTTCTCAGACCATATTGCTTTCATAGTATTTCCATTCTTTTCATTAGAGGTATTCTAATCGAAAATTTACTCTTCAGTAAACATTATTATGTGCGACTTCTATATGCGGTAATCACATCAGGTTGATTATGATTGTCTTTTAACAGCACGAAAGTTGTCCGATCTATGACAGCTGTGTTGGTCAAAATCTATCTTTTATGTTAAGTCGTCGCTTCACATATTTATGCATATTTGCAAGTAATTAGAAGTTAACTGAACTGATTGAATTGGATAGAATATTAGTTCTATGTCTTCATCATTCATTACACACACCCTAGTTTATAAACTTCACTGTATGTCATTAATTCCACATACTCTGCTCTGGCAGCTAACCTCACTCATCCTAATACTAGTATGACAGGGGCTATGGACGGGGTAGAAGACTTGATTCCCCATGTGGTATTGCATTATACGGAAAGGGCATCCCGTCAGTTACACATGCCATATGTGTGACATGCTCAATGAAACGAAGGCCGGCACATTTTTGATTATTTAAAACCTTTATTTGAAGGCATAGCCGAAACTATTTTACGCGTTTCTTGTGAAGTCTACCTTTGTATTTCATGGTCGTTTGAAATTGCACACATATGTTAGTGCATTTGCCCTTAATGCGTTCGGAAAAATGTAGTATTGAACAGAATACATCAAATTTGATAGGTCTCTTGACATTATTTTAACCTTTTCATGAAAGTTTAGCCTATTGAGAAAGGTTAACTGGGCTAGTTCCTTGTCCAATTAGAAACTTCAACCGCTTGGGGAATTTACGAAAAACACTCTAATTTTTCATGTGGTTGATGTAATTTCGTCTTTGTAAATAGGTTGAAAATGTTCAGTCTTTGTCTTTAATGCTAGATTATTCGTATCCATAAACATCTTCCCATGAAACTCATCATTTTATTTTTGTATTTAATGTAAGGTTGAGTGTATTTCCAACTCCGAAAATAGATGAACTTTCATGCATCTTAAACTGCTTCATGTTTTATAAGAAGTTGCGTTCCTCATTAAATTAGATTAGTTTTCCACCCATCTCTAATATTTATATATATATATCTTTTATTGACTATATATCGAAATACAAAAGACAAGGTATGTAAATATAAACACAAATAATACGACAGAGAATAAGAATTGAGAACCATACAAATAATCTCACATCGCATGTTCTAATTCACCTATGTTGTTACATCCTCTGCCTCATCATCCACATACGTATAGTTGCCTACGTCCTAGTTAACATTCGTTCTTATATTGATTGCCTTCTTTTTTATCAGTTATATTACAAACAGAGCGCAGTACATATTTATCTGTGCGATGAGGCAAGATTCGTATGGGACAAGGCAATATTGAACAAAGGGGGTCTCTTGATTTGTGCACGTCTTTACAACAGGATCATTTTCAGTTGCATGTTAGAAACTTTCTATAATTAGAATTCAAATGTGCCACACGCATGGCACTGTCCAAGTACAAGACTATATTCCTGTGTTCATTTCAGATATTAGAAGTCATATTCAAATTATGATATATATACATTCTTAAATTATATTTAGAAAAAAAGTGCCAAATCGAAATAAAAAAAGAAGAAATAAAAATAAAAGGTTCCTGAGATTTTGTGTCCTGAAATTTCTAAAATCGCCATAAAGATAGTTTGATCTATTCATGTCCTAGGTTCGCCCACATTTCTGTAAGAGCACTTCAAACGTCATGAATGCCGACCTTAAGCATCCGCACCTTCCTTCATGGAAATAATAATAATAATAATTGGAATTTATATAGCGCCATTTCCATTCATAAAATGTTCAAAAGCGCTGCACATTGTCATAGTTTGAGTCATAGTCAACAGCGCCTCAATGGGCGAGCCTGAAAAGGTGTGTTTTGAGACACTTCTTGAAGGCCTGACACGATGTAGAATCCTTCAGGTGTTGTGGAAGCGCATTCCATAATCTCGGTGCACTAATGGAGAAAGCGCGATCTCCAAATTTGAGTCTAGTCCTAGGCTCATCCAGAAGGCCCTTTGCTTCTGATCGTAGATGGCGTCTGGGTTTATAAGGCACGAGCAGCTCCTTGATGTACTTAGGTGCAAGTCCGTTTAGCGCCTTGTATACCAGCAGTAGGACCTTAAATTGGATGCGGAATTTGATTGGTAGCCATTGAAGCTTGATGAGAACAGGTGTGATATGTTCATATTTCCTGGTTCTCGATACTATCCTTGCAGCACTGTTTTGTAGCCGCTGCAGCTTTGCAATCAAATCCTGTTGTATTCCAATTAGGAGAGCATTGCAGTAATCCAAGCGAGACATCACCAGTGACTGCATCACCGTTTTTGTGGCATCTTCTGTTAACACACGTCTCGCTTTTCCGATATTTCTCAGGTGAAAGCTAGATTTTTTGACAACACTTTTGACATGGGGTGCCATGATCAATTGTCAAACATAGCTCCCAGATTCCGCACAGGCTCAGATGCAACAGACACATCAGTCCCCGCTACAGAGAGTGACTTAATGTTCAGTTCAGCTAGGTGTTTCTTAGAGCCGAATAGAATGATTTCAGTCTTGTCATTGTTGAGTTTCAGCTTGTTCTGAGACATCCAGACACTAATGTCACACAAACATTTCTCAAGATTTAGGATTTCACGTTTGACAATTTCGTTATCACTTGTCTTTTTAAATGATAAGCAGAGCTGGGTGGCATCAGCATAATCATGATTGTTCAGACCGTAGGATCGGATTAGCTGTGCCAGAGGTATGATGTATATTAGGAACAATAGTGCGCCCAACACAGATCCCTGTGGTACAGACCACAGGATTTCCTGATTTTCGGAGAAATCATCATTGGTTTTAATCCTCTGTTTCCTGCCTAGCAGGTACGATTTGAACCACTGTAGAGCAGATTCTTTAACTCCAAGAACTGACTCCATCCTAGATAAAAGGATGGAGTGATCAATTGTATCGTAAGCAGCGCTAAGATCGAGTAACACAAGGATGGCGGCCCCACCCTGATCGAGAGTGCGAAGGATGTCGTTCTGTACCCGCACAAGTGCAGTCTCAGTGCTATGACATGCTCTGTATGCAGACTGCATGGGTTCATGTAGCTGATTTAAATAGTCATGTAATTGGTAAGCCTTGCAGCAACTACCCTTTGGACACTGGAATCAAATCACCGTTGATGGATGTGAACACCAGGAACATATAAAGCCAGATGGCGACCGATGCAGATGGTCATTACGGTGGGGAGAGAATTGTTTGGCAGCTTTAACAATCAGCACACACCACAGATAAATTTCTCATGAATATTCAAAATTAATCGAATACGTACACACAGTTAATACCTAGGACCATTGTTTATATAACCAATTTGTAATGGCATGATCGTGCTTAAATGTTATGTAATTCGCCCTCTCAATATTTGATTCATATTACATTTCCTGGAAGGTCTGAATATATTAAACAGTAGACTAGCGCCTAGTCTATGATTTTATCATATGCTACTTTTTCTATACTGTTCACTATCTTTCGCAAAAACTCTTGGCCTAGGACTAGGTTAATTGTTCAGATAATGCAAAGAACACATAATGTTTCCACAAAGTACAGCTTTCGGCAGAGATTGGCAAAGAATGGCGTCATGGTGAATACAATTTCGAGACTTTATGAATGTATTTGTTGTAGGGTAATACAGAATCATTAGCAAGCTTCGCGAGCATTTAACATGGGTGGCGATATTCTGGCTAAAAGCTGTTCTTCTTTTCTTTTGATTGCATGCAAGATGCGTTTTGTTTCTAGTAGTCTAATAGTTAGCACAGTTGATTCTCCCCAATTCTTCCCGGGAATCACTTATGTTAATTTTGCACAGTATGCAAGGTGCAAGGATTCTTTCGGTTATACATGTGGTTGTCTTTGTGGTAGCTGCAACTGTTTTACCAGCTGTTTTGTTGAATGAACTCATTTTTGGTTTCTTTCTAACAGTGTTGATATCATAGACATTATGATTTCTGTGCGGCTAAGTTTAGTGCATAGTCAGAGTGGTCGTTTCTGCTGCTCTCTTTTTCAATGGGCAATTTTGTTTTTCACCGCTCAGCCGGTTGTGTCCTATTTTGCATATTTATGTATATTATGTACAGTGCACATCTTTTGTCTCTTAAGAGACATACAATGGCCTTCACAGAAACTTCATCATCTTCCGTTTGGCTTGCGTACAGCGGAGACTGGCTATGGATTAGGATGTGTACACAGTGTCATTGGTCCGTTTAAGGCTTTTAAAGATTGAATCGTTGATTGATATGATTTGAGTTCGAATAGGTAAGGGGTTCCCACTTTGGAAATAAATCTTTGCAAATATTAGTTAGATCTAGCTAAAACATTGACCACAAGGACTTTTTGCGTATACACCATAGAAGTTATATTTGTAACTATCTTAGCTTCGCGCTCTTTCAAAGCCATGCTTTCTCTTATTTTGTATCTCTATGTATGTATGTATGTATGTATGTATGTATGTATGTATATATATATATATATATATATATATATATATATATATATATATATATATATATATATATGTATATATATATGTATGTATATATATACATATATATATATATACATATATATATATATATGTATATATATATATATATATATATATATATATATATATATATATATATATATATATATATATATATATATATATATATATATATATATATATGTATATATATATACATGTGTGTATATGACAGGGCGCAGTCAGTTGCACTAAACTTTGAATATATGAGGAGACCCTCACTAATGGGAATAAGGTTCATGTTACAGTACAATGATATGTTCCATCATATTTAATGCCATGGCTGTTTGTACTACACTTCTCCGTTGATGCTTGATCATAATCAACGCGTTCCTTACACTATGTACAGACATCGATAGTGTGATTAGTTAACGGTATCCACTAACACTAATCTGGGCACATAATACAACATATAGAGTTCATAACGCACTCAGATTTGCATCCATTTTGCTTTGTAAATATCTCTGCACTTTGAATCAATACAAGGACAAAACTGCTAAAAGCATTATATGTCGCATTGCCTACATACAGAAAGGTAACTGAGCATTACACGCATTGAATGTTAAAGAAATGCGCTTAATTATAGTTATATTTTGTTCATTACTAGTGTAATACAATATGGAGACATTTTAGCTATTATTTTCGGCCTGCCCTTGTGCAACTAGGCTAAGTGGGCTTGACGTCGCCACCGAGTGCTTGCTGTCTCTCAACGCTCCCAGTCTCGAATCCCAGCCGAGGCATGTGAGAAAGTTGCCTGAGACGTGAGGTTACGTGGAGATTTTCGCCCGGTACTCCGGTTTCCTCCGCCACTTACAACTGGCCCTTCAGGAATGAGCCTAACTGTGGCAGAAAAAGTCATGATAAATCAGTGGCGATAATCGAAATCCAAAGAGATTACTCAGACATGCTGATTGTTGTGCGCCGTTTAACCAACCAAGTCAGTACAAGAGGAGGGACATACTACATACCACTTTGTACTTTCAACAGAGATACATCATTTGGTTTTTCTAAAAGTGCTTAAGAAGTTGAGGGATATTTTGATAATTAATTCTCCTGAAGTCTGCAAAGAAAATAAAGTGTCCTCTTCAGGGAAATTAGAAGTGGATCCGAGAGTGTCCATTTTAGCAAGATGTCCCAAATAGAGGGTATGTATTATATGACGACTAGGACAGGTTTGAGTTGTAAAAAGGTATCCACTATGAGGTCGTCCACAAGAGAGGAGTGTCTACTTCCCAAGTTCCACTTTACCTTTCCACTTTACTTACCACTAAGTTCTAATCAGTTTACTATTCTCAAGTATACATGTCAACGTTCTTAGTTTCTGCAACATGCATGTTTTTATCCTTTACATAGATATTAGATAAAAACGCATTTACAAAAAACCTTGCTTACCCTAGACTGGCCTTCCCCTGATTTTCCTGAATCCCGGACAAACGCTCTGGCCCTAAATCATTCCTACCGATTACAATGGTAATTTACGGCAATTATCTCGGACGCAGCTCGCATTCCTCAGAGATGGTCCCTTCGCTACTTCACTACCATTATAGTCTGATTTACCTTGGAAAGGTGCAATTTTGGAGATCAGACCAACAGGTCAGTCACGACTAGTGACGATAAACGAATTCAAAATCAACATTTTCATATTCTCCTATGATTAATGTGGTCCCTTTAATCTTTTAAGCAAACCAATGTTGCAATTAAGAAATAACATTTGGCACAATAACTTACGACTTGCCTTTTTGATAATGGTCTTTATTACAAAATACAACACAAATACATGAAATGCATATCTTAATCATAATTAAACAGTTGATATTTATGCAGTAACATACTATGTTTACTACCAAGTAAAATCACAATACAAAAGAAGATTGAATCCACAAATGATGAGATAAACAAGGCGAAGAATATTTGTCACTGTTAGATAGTCTTTATTATGAGTTCATCATCGTCTTTACGATTAGGAATATACGACCTAAGTTAAATAGTAATATGACATATGGTAAAATCATCAAGCTTTTATTGAGTTATGTACACAGTGCAGTATCCGTACACCCGTAACTGTTGATTCTTGACATGTTCACTAGGGTAAAACCTATTATGAGAGGGAAATATGGGTGCATGGGCGAAGCAGCATGGATATCAGTTGATGTATATATTGTCACCACTCACCACCCTTCTAAAGGAAGCAGCTGATCAGCTCAGCCCAGAGTCAGGGTGAAACAAAAACCTTTTTGCCTAATAGCGGTTGAACTAACTGCTAGAGGCTCTTTTACTCATGTCGATTTACATCCCTATAGTCAAACAAACAGTTAAACTTATTCCAACATGAATCAGGAAATTGTCAAAATCCATTGGAAAAACTTTGAGTGGGAGGTATTGCCCATTTGGATGACATCCCCTCTCAGGTCTTCGGGGCTGATCGGGCATATGGGATTTCATTGTGAAACGACCTAGCTCTCTGCTCTGACCATGCATATTTCATCGAGGTAGAACAATTAGACCATTATTCTTATCTCATTTTTTGGCTGAGGGTGAATAATGATACAGACCTTGAAGCCAGTATTTTGGAATATGACAGGTAGGAACCCCCTCTGGCTGGAAGGTCATGTCACACGTACGTTGAATTATGACAGGACATGGACATCAGGAAGTGTTAACCACGTGTCTACAAGTAATATTGAAGCGTACTTGTACATGCAAAAATGTTTTTAAAATACTCATCTTGCAGATCACCTGTGGAGGTAGGAAGTTGGACCTTACAAATAATAATAATAATAATTATAGTAATGATAGTACTAATAACCAAACAAATAATTGATCACATGGTACAATGTGGTATTCGAGTCAAGGGTTAGTCTTGACATTTTGCCAGAAAAAAGCACATGCGGTGCCACATACATCGAAATAGCCACTCATTGATGTTTATCATTTATCGTGAACTATAAAATGTAACATACACAATGGAATACGTGCTATTATCTTATTTTCACTTAGTTCTCAGATATTAAACATTAAGATAGCATATGGTTGTACTTAAAACAAGGTAGCAAGCAGTTATTTTTAAACCAATCAATACAATATTCACTTTACCAATCAGTAAATCAATCACAAAAAATGTAAATTTTAAGTAAATTCGTCATACTTAGGTTAATAATTTTCAGCTTATATATATATATATATATATATATATATATATATATATATATATATATATATATATATATATATATATATATATATATATATGTATATATATACTGTAGAACACGAAATTCACGCGTGTCCCATGTATAGCGAATTCGGAAGTTTTGCATCATAGCGTATCTTTATATTAGCGTCTCTTTACCGTAGCCGCCGCCGCTGACAGCGCCATCTGTCGCAAAAAAGACGAACTAATTTGAGCAGTGAATGCTTGCTAGGCAGCAGTTTGATTGAGCATTCTCTCGAAAGGGGGCGCCCTTATATACTTTGTTTTCTGCCGGACCGGGACAGTTGAAGGGGGGGGGGGGATAATAGTAGACCGTCGCCCTCCAAACATCAACTACAAGTTTTCTTTGTTGACATCATTCTCAGTCATTTTATCTCACCAGTCTTCTCAAACTAAATTCCAAATTCACTTTGGCACATTACAGTTATGATTTGGCAGTCTTCTCAATCTAAATTCATTTTGATAAAAGTGTTTAATATGTAGCTTTAAATGATGTTAAAAGTTACAATATATAAAAGTCACAGTCCAGGTTGACAGAAGCCAGAATACTGAGCTCTTAATCTAATGCTGCCAGAGTGAAGCAACCAGATGGACTTTCTAAATTTGGCATTTGTTTGTGTGTAAACAGGGCCGCCGGAACAATAGCTTGGCACCTATCCTTCTAATTGCTATGTGCAACACTCACTCAGTATTCTGGCTTCTGTCAACCTGGACTGTGACTTTTAAATACTGTAACTTTTAACATCATTTAAAGCTAGATTTTAAACACTTTTATCAAAATGAATTTAGGCCAGAAAAACACAAAAAAAATAATGGTTCAAGAAGGGCTACGTATGCTTCATGTTTGTATTAGTGGCGTTAGGGTTTCAGCAGGGCTACGTATCTTCTATTAGATTTACTAGTGGCGCTATCTAGCAGCCACCACTAAAACGAAAATTGACGTCAGCGCCAACAGTGGCTAACAAAAATACAAAAGTACAGCGTTTTTATATATAGCGAAGCGGCACCATACGCTATGTACGCTATATATAAACACCCGCGGAAATTTTATATACATATATATATATATATATATATATATATATATATATATACATATTTGTACCTTTACGTAGAAACAAATACAGCTAACTAGCGGTAAAAGGTACACTACTGTACAAGTGACTTCTACTACTACTACTACTACTACTAGAGTACTACTGTAAAGTTCGAAATATTAACGTGGAACTATTATTGGCGACTTTAGTGAGTGGGTCAGATTCGCTAATATTACGATCCGTTCATATTGTTCCATTCAAATTTTCTATGTACTGTTTTGTCCCCATCACCTTGTAGTCCAAAACATCCGTATTTAGTTTTAAAAACGGCCGAAACTGTGCACAAGCCTACATATATATATATATATATATATATATATATATATATATATATATATATATATGTATATATATATATATATGTATATATATATATATATATATATATATATATATATATATATATATATATATATATATATATATATTTATATATATATGTATATATATATATAATTTTATATATATATATATATATATATATATATATATATAATATATATATATATATATATATATATATATATATATATATATATATATATATATATATTTATATATACACACACATAGTAGCAAGTCACATATTCTATATCAAGTTGACAACCCTGGGTTTCATGCTTGTGCAATCCTCAGGCCGTTATAGAGACCATTTAGGGTATAAGGGCTTTAGATATATATATATATATATATATATATATATATATATATATATATATATATATATATATATATATATATATATATATATATATATATATATATATATATATATGTATATATATATATATATATATATATATATATATATACTGTAGATCTGGAAATTTTGCTGTGTCGGAAATTTGCCCAAGGAGGACACATTACACGGTTGCATATCTACTCGTATTAAATTACATTATTATTAGGTGATTACATGGGATTGGGAGGGTGGGTTGAAATTGATACTGACACTGAGTAAGCCGAGTGTTGAATTCACCTGAAAAGTGAAGAGGTCGTTTGGTTGCGCCATCATGCCTTGCCCTATGAAATGAACAGAGCCATGTAAGATGGACGGCGAAGCTAGCCGTATAACAAAGCTAACAGCTCTTTCATTAATACCAGGACCATCATGGTAAGTATCACAATACTTGCAAATGTATGGCAGCGATTGAGTTAACACTAGTCAATGTCGCCCCATATCTTGGGTCTTCATGAGTGAAGTCACCAAGCAGGCACTCGTCTGTATCAATTACAATTTACCCCGGCAAGTCTCTTCTATCCATAATATATAATGTAATACATGTGTCTAGTGTGTGCATTGTGTTCTAGCCCCTAGCTTTGAGAACGGGGCAGATGTTTGGTTTGCCCATTTAAGGGGTGAATTTGCCGTTTATCAAACCATGTCTAGTTTGAATATCTGTCGGCAGATGGCGCTTTTCGAGATGGTTCACACGCTAATATTACGATTCGCTTATATGGAAAAATGGATCAATTCGTTAAATTTAAGCACGCCAATATTTCGAACTTTACAGTATATCATCTTTTAAATCATATAATCATGGATATGCTAGACTCTTCCCATTTCCACAGCACTGGGATACAGCTTGGCGTCCCCAGTACCATTGGTGGTATGTGAGTTGCTGCTGGCAGTGGTGGGACTGCCATGGCTGGCTCTCTTGCGACGACGCTCTATAAAGGTCAGCTTGACTGCGAGGTTGTAGAAGATGACGTCCAATAATTCAAACAACGTGATAACACTGGCTCCTAGGAGGAGGCCCATGTAGCCACCAATCTCACCTATATAACAGAAACAGGTGCCACCAATATAACAGAACAGTAAAACTTTGTGTAGTTACCTATATGTGGTTTGCCCAAGATTCCCTGCCAGGGATTACAAAGTCAAAGAAAATTAACAAAATACGAATAAAAAATCAATGAAAATAGTTGTCTGAATATGTACTTAAGATTGGTCTCATTTGATTTTGATAACATTGATCATTCATTGTTTTATGAGAACATTTTTGAATTACTGTAGAACACATATATGACGCGTGTCCCAAATATAGCGAATTGGGGAGTTTTAGCATCATAGAGTATCTTTATGTTAGCGACAGTAGCCGCCGCTGACAGCGCCAGTACAGTAAGAAAAAAGTATAGCGATTTTATATATAGCGAAGCGGAACCACATGCTATGTACGCTATATATAAACAGACGCTAACATTGTGTGTTCTACAGTACTCTTATTTGTGGACCTGAAATACATACCCATCAATGCCCCTTCATCTAGTGCCCTGTTTTGCGTGATTTCCTGATAGCTCATTTGTGAATAATACACATCAAGCTTAACAAAGTTCTCCCTAAAATGAAAAGACTATAAACAATTAGCATGAAGCGTGACTCTGCCTTCTAAATTAGCAAAGATATGTGTTAGAGCGGAATGTCTACTTTCTTATAACTCAGTAATTACAATTTACTCAACAAATTAACAGATATTCAAACGTGTATATTTCAAATTATACCACACCTAGCGTATATACCATAGTCACGTGACCTGATGGGGGGAAATATTTACAGCCAAACAGACAAAGTTACCAAGCAATGGGAAATGTATGAAGGTCCACACCACCATGCGGAACAATTATACGAAAAATCTGTGCCAATAAGATCAGATAAATACAGATTATAAGATGTTTTGTGGCTGAGGCGGTAGCCGAAGGAAGGTGTGGTCTATTTTACCACCTTAATCTCCTCCCTCAACAATGGGTGCGTCACACATGCACATGCTGCAAACAATAGTAAATCCCATTGTGCTATGACGTTCTGATTGTTGCACCATCCAGAATGTTGCGACAATCAGCTCATGCTAAGTTTAGTTTAAATCTTAATTTAAAGCAAAAAAAACTGACCAAAACAAATTTGTAGGTGTTGTGGTATAATGGGAATTGATCAGGGGAGGTAGATGATTGTGGCAATACCAGTGCCCTCCCAGTCAGCAGCCAAAACCTTGCCCTACGGGCTCGATTTTGGCTGCTGACTGGGCCGGGCACTGGTATTGCCACAATCACCTACCTCCCGTGATCAATTCCTACAATACAGCAAAGTCATTGGCCCAGACGAGTTTATGGATAGGCTATCTTGGGCGCTATCAGGTCAGCTAATTGCGACTGAACTTAACTTAGTACTGAACACACTAATATATGTTACCAAAATAAATGAATTGCAAAGAACAAAGAGACTAAACAAACAATGGCACTGTCTCAGTGTATACCTATATACTGTGAATGGAGTTTGACGTTATCTGCCTGAATCCTTCAATACCGACAACAACCTGTGTTGCATTCATGCAATTTAAGTATAGCGGAAACAATGAGATAGTGATAATAGCGCTCTGCCCATATGCGCTACTATAAAATCCCCGTCTTTATTAAATTCTTAATTGAACTTGCTGCTGCTGTTCCAGTTCACCGCTATACTTAGATCACGCTATTCAGGGCAGTAACGTAATTGCGCTATATAATGTTCACGCCATATTTAAGTGATTTACAGTATTGAAGTTAGATATCTTTCTGGGTTAGGAATTGAGTAGAATGTTATCCTAGACCCTGTTCTAGTATTATTGTTGCATGCAAATGCTTCACAATGAACCATGTTTGTGCTCAAGGTTTGTGCTATCAACTCAGCCCTAGGACTAGCTGTCAAATGGCATTGAGAACAGTTGATTTTATGCAAGGTCACTTGCAGCTTGAATCTAGGTAAAATAAGTAGTGGGCAAATATGGCCCTGCCATGAAATTATCTTCTTACAGTTTTATCTCAGTCAATTTCGGAGTAGAATTGTGTCCTAAGACATGTGACATTGAGCTCTAACACATATTTTTGCTTATCTTAGAGGCAGATTTACGCTTTAACAAACAAACTATGCGACAATTAGACAGGTTATGAAAACTAACTATTGCTTTAGTAATACAGGTGAACTATGATATGACAGACTCAGTGGGACCAGGAAAATTGGTCCGTCATATGCAAAATCCGTCATATGCAAGGGTGTATTTAATTGCATTGGGGACCTCATTTGATATCTATTAAAGTCAAAACAGCGAAAGGATATTCCTGGCTGCACTTTTATTATACATGTATTTGTCTGCTGAGAAATACCAGACAGTGCGAACTAAGTGCTGTCTGGCCGAACGTAACTCAGCACATGTGTTAGTCTTGGCGGGAATAAGCTGACTGCTAGACATGTGTTTGTCCGGCATACACAATGCTAATAACATCGTAAATAGCATCGTGTGTGCTGTGATATTGGTCCGTGGTAGCCAAGCTCCGGCATACAGATTCCGGCCTATGCATGGTACAATACACGTACTTGATATGCATGGAACTGGGACCAAGCATATCGTCCGTCATAGCCAAAAGTCCATCGTACAGTGGTCCGGCGTAGGCGTGTTAACCTGTACAACCATTTTCTGCGTAAGTGGCCACCTTTACTTTGATTAATTGTTTCAATTTAATGTCATAAGGATACTGCTGCATTTCATGAATGAGAAATTTGGAGATTTACAAATTTGAATGATAATAATGATATGCATGTATGTTCTATAAGGTGCACCTTTATAAGTATTTTAAATTCATATTCAAAAAATGGAAGCACTATACCAGCAAATTGTTTGAACACACTTGGCATCATTTACCTGACAAATATGTCGTTCAGCTTGGCCTTTCTGAGGTATTCTTCTATTCTAAAATCCATATCGTCTAATGTAATCTCGATATCCTCTCCATACTTCTGTATTGTCTCATGTATTTGCCGCAGGATGTCAATAACGATCTCAAGGAGTGCATCTGCATGTTCCTCGAGTACCATTTGGGCTTGCTTCTCCAAATACTTTTCCATAGAGAGTCCCGTTGGCCACACCCGAATTGGTTTATTGGTGAAAATTAGTATGTTGCTTCCAAGACCTTCAGGAATCGGCCTCCTCCACACAAATAAGTTTCTTGCCTTTGTCTCGAATGTACCAGATGGTACATATTGCTGCAGCACAGTTGACATTTTGAGAAGTTTCATAACTGATTCAATAACATCCCCTTTCACGTCGTTGACAAGAGTCCAGAGCGAGTCGATTTGCTGTGTTTTGATGTTCTGGATGAATGCCTTGAGATGAGACTTGGCTACTGTATTCACCTGACTGCTCAGATGGTGGACTATGTAATATTTGGATATTGCTCCGTCAAGGTAGTCTCTTGTTAATCCTGCGATTCTATTTGTGTACTGTAAAAGCGGTGCATATTCTTCTGTTAGGTCATAAACTGACATTTTGTCATCAATCCATGTTTTCCTCAAGTGATTTTTAGCAATTATTTCTTTTCCAGCAATACATTTAGTAAGATCTACAAAATATTCATCCCAGCAATTCAAGACATATTTCTTTTCTCTCACGAAACCTTGAGTGTAATTATGTCTAATCAAGTTCAGCACGTCCCTATCACTTCCTGATTCGAGGGCCTGCATAATCTGTTGCAAACTCTTCATCAATGACTTATGATGACGTTGGCATGCCTGCTTTTGTGTTTGATTGGAATGCATAGAAAGGGGTAGATACACATTTGACCTTCGAAGTCCACGCACATTCTCCACACGCTTCTGATAACTGTCTGACCCCTCTTTCACTAATCGAGTAAGATTTAAAAGGTTCTCCGCGCCACCTGATAAATACTGCCCACCATACTCCAGGTTAATTGCAAGTTCTTCCTCTAGTTTCTCAAGCAGGTAGCGAATGAGAGATCTTTCAGTGCCATAATGGTTGAGAAAAGCATCATGCATTAACTCAATGCTATTGAAAAGTTCATTGGATGTTCTATGTATCCACGAACCTAATGATGTCACCAACTTTAATGCCTTGGAGAGTGTCGAGTCAGTTCCAGCTATGTGCTTCTTTGTGAGTACCAGTAAATTTCTAAACTTGTTTTCAATGTTCATTAGGATCTTTAGATCACTAATGTATGTGTCAGGATCTATTTTGTCCTTAGTTGTAAGGGCTCGGATATATTTCTGTCCAAGTTCAGTCACACGGTTTCCTAATATCTGCTGGACACTTATTCCAGAAATTACTGATGATGATATAACAGGTTCAAAGAAGGCTGATTTGCAGGGTAAGCTACACGAATACTCATCAGAGCTTCCTATTGGTTCTGTGCCTACAAAAGTGACAGCAAATAAATGAAAACTTACATTTAGCCTTTTATAGATATGACAGGTGTTTTCGGTATGAATAAGAATCCAACTCATTCACACATCAGTTAAGAGTAAGGAATACATTTTTTGTTAAAGGGGCTAAGCTAAGTTAGAGACCAATTACATATATTTATATAGTTATATACATACCAATTTTGAATTGATCATGTATCAATTTCCCGAAAATGACTTAACATATTACAAATTAACATAACATAAACTTTCCGAACGAGTTTATCTGTTATGAATATAGTTTTTCTTTTAAACATAACGTAATACTACAAGCAAGTCATAAATAGTTTTTGGAAGGTTATATTAAGCATATCTCCTAAGGACATTTTACCTAAATAGTCTGGCACATTTGGCCAACTCAATGAACGATTCGATTAAGTACTTATAAACGTGTCTCACCCAGTCTACGTGGAAGAATGCATGTTAAGAATGACGTCACATTGCATATGGGAGGATCTTCTGCAATCAAGATGTACATGTTTAGATTATAGAGTGAACACTTTCTTGACGTTTCACACAGGGAAAATATATAATTCGCACAAAATATATTATCAAAATAGGTAAATTTAATATGAATTATAGGTCAATATACTGGCCATATCACAGGGTCACATGTGTTAGCATACCATTCAAAATATGATAATTAAAATTACTATATAGCATATTTCTATAGTTCTAGTTCATGTTCTTTCATAATTTAAATGGACTGAATTTGAATTTGATGTACCAGCATGCACAGACCTCCAAGCTATATAAGTGCATACATCTTTCGGAACTGTGCCTACAATAATGCAGTGAGTGGCGGATGTTGGTTACTATAACATGACTCATTGTTAAAATACTTCATCAAGACACCTGTCAATGACATGAAGGCAGTGACAGCACGGTTTTCAAAAAAGGTCAGTATGAAATCAATGTCGAGTATCAATAGCCAGTTTTCATTACTATTTACACATGGCTTTTATCTGATGAGTGCTTGGCAGTCTCCTATATCCAATAAGATATGAATTTCACCCGTAGCTGTTCCGTGGCTGAAATGACTTGAAAGAGAAGCACATGCAATCCTTTAAAAAATCATAATAACATGATACATTGGTAACTTATCAATAAGTCATCAAGGTATCATTTTGTGAATCGCATATTTACTTTTTAAATTTTGGAGAAACTTCTGCCAAATTATAGCCGTAGTATGGCCGCTGAATGTTTGCATTTTTTTTATTACTGTTTGGTACAACAGATGGCCCTGTAAAACTCGCTCACCCGTGAAATAAAGTGCACGCGAAAAATTGGCTTTTCCCGAAGTTTTTGTGGCGCAATATATACCTGTTCTACAGTATATATATATATATATATATATATATATATATATATATATATATATATATATATATATATATATATATATATATATATATATATATATTTATATATATATATATATATATGTGTGTGTGTGTGTATTCTTAGAATTTCCTTTACCAGATGATCGACCAGGCATGAAGGCATCTCTACAGTGGCACCTCTTCACCATAGCATCTGTTTCATGTTCTCGCTTGCATCTTGAGGAAGTGTATATACCATCAGTATCATACTTCAGTTCCTGGTTGCCGCAGGTTCCCCAAGGTCTTTTGAGACTATTCAACTGAATTTAAAAAAGCAAACAAATTGTTTATTTTGAGCTTATTTCCGAAATGGTGAGGTACCACAGAATAGGTAAGTACAATGTACAGTTTTTTGATAACATAGTCATCCAAAATCACGGATGGGAACATGAAGTTCCTCATATACCTTTTGAAGATTTATTCGTAGATACATTTTATAAACAGGTAGAATTTGTCAATTCGATTATTGTTACCTTTGATACCATATTTAGGCTTAATCATGACTAGTCGGTTTCCAGTGATTAAGAAACCATGAGTATCTGGGAAATACCACCCCCGCTCTCCTTGTCTTTCTCTAAAAAAATACTCACCAAAGTGTCACCTTACAAATAAGACCTTCCTCAAACCTGTCCTCTTCAGCACTGCTCAGTTATGGCTTACAGAAGTGAGGAAATAACAGACCTGAGGCTACCATACAGGGGCATCCATCTTGCCTAGGCGCATGCTTGCTCGATCATGGCATCGTCTGGAGCACCTTCTGTGCTACCAGTGCTAGAGATAATAATACAGTAATAGTACTAGGGAGTCTTGCTTTCCCTTTTCTTGCAAATTCTATTCATGGGTGATCCCTGATCACAGTTTTCCGAACCCAATGAGTCTTCAAAAAGTAAAAGATTTAGATAGTATGGTGGAATTGAGCTATTCAGTAATCTGGAGAAATGGAAATGTTGGACTCACCTAGTAGGGTACTTATCCCTCAGACCCAAGTGATATTCTAGTCAATGGTGTCATGTGCTTTATTCAAAAGTAATATCTTGATAAAAGGGAGTGAAAGAAAGCACATACCAATAAGTCCTACACTGTCCTCAAGGGTACCTGCTAACTCACCTAAGTGTTGCAATGAAACTAGGATAATCTGTTTTTATTGATATAGCACCATTTAGCGGTTACCTGTGTCCTTTTCACAGCTACTAACGCATGTTTGCCTGGTCCCACTGTGAAGCCCAAGTCACGGACCAGAGGCAGTTCCTCTTGATTCATCAGAAATATCTGGTAATGCAGGAATAGAAGAGAAACAAGAAAAATCACCAATTGGATTAGGGAATCGAACGATTAGATATAACATTATAATAGGGAAATCCAGATTGATGTGTATTTCCTCTGTTGTTGCCCGACAATTTACCTGCTACCAATAGCCCTAATGCTATATTGCAAAGTCGTTTACAAATTACTAAACTCTTCTAGGAAAGATACGAAGTTGCTTACAACATTTAAGGTTACCAGAGATAATGCCTAACAACACCACTACGTTATATAGTGCCTGGGCTTTATACCGGCATAGGAAGTGAGCATTTGAATTCGTAAGTACTAAACTTATACAATAATGGTAATTTCCCATTCTCTGAAGGTGAGCTTAAGTTATAAAATATGTTTCTGGGGCATGCATTTGACAAATGATAACTACTAATGAATTAAGTTTGCTATTTTCATTTATGAAATACCACTTCAAATATTTTGTTTCGAGTAACTTTACTATTTGAATACACATTTTGTAATCTCTCTCTCTCTTTCTCTCTCTCTCTATCTATATAGGTATATATATATATATATTTATATATATATATATACTAGTATATATATATATATATATATATATATATATATATATATATATATATATATATATATATATATATATATATATATATATATATATATATATATATATATATATATTTATATTTATATATATGATACCATGTCATTCCTGTTTGTACCTTGATTCCTGCATCTGTCGTTGGGCCATCCATGTACTCATACTGCTCTATGTTAACAACCAAGTTGAGTCCAGCACTTGAGCCTTGAACACAGGAAAGGTGAGTGGTGTGAGATTTTATCATGTTTACACAACAGTACTGACACATTTATTCCTCCAGCACACTTAGAAGGCTTTCTCTTAAAGGATATCTCTGCCCAAAATAGAAAATGGAAATATTTCAAATGCCTAGTTCTTTGTGATCAACTAAAAAAACTACAGATTTCAGATTCAAAGCTAAATGTAGTTTGTAAGTTTGTGGATAGATAGTGGAAATGTGACTAGTATATTAAATCTAGATCTCTGATTATCTCTCTTGAATATGCTCATGCATCTAATCATCTTACCAATGCAGCCGCAATGTTTGGGTAAATGGTCAACTGGAGACCAAATGAAGATTCAGGTATTTATGCAATGGTTAAATCCTTGCAAGGTTGGAGTGGCATCAGCTATAGAAAAACGATAATGTATACTACCGGTATGGTTAAGCTCAGCTGGGTTAGTCCGTTCCCCATTGAATGTGTAACAAACACCAAAGTCTGTGATTTCTGTGGTGAAATTGGCAACTGTGCAGGGGTTTCCATTGAATGAACAGCTGAAAGGAACAAGAATCCATTAGTTTCCTCTTTAATTAAGAAGGCATCAGGTGCCAGATAAGACACTGGTAAAACACACATTTGACAACAACAGAACTACCTATGTAAGGCCGTCAGGATTCTAAATGCTAGCAGTTTTGGATAATAATCGTCTTTATTAAAAGTTAAACTGTGCAATTTGGAATTTTGAGGTTTCGATTGATTGTGACCTTTTTCTGCCATATTGCGACTAACTTCTAACCAGTGGTGGAGGAAATCAGTGTACCTTGGTAAATAGACTACTCTCAAAATCGTACACACCTGTGAATAAAATCCTCCTTCTTGTGCGCAGAATTCAGGTAGAACTGTGTGACACGTTTGTCAGCACCTTCAATGAAATTGCAGATTATCAACATAGCAATTTAAAATTGGAATCGGGTAAAGAGTTGTGTGTCACACTTATCATTCAATGTAAGTTTATTTGGAGCAGTGGATGGGATAAAAATCAACACATACTCCCTAGGACCTTCACAATAATGCAAATTAGATCTTCCATAGCTGACAGAATTTATAAGCAACTACTGGTTTTATCTTTCTCAAAGGTATGCCTTGGTAAAACAAAGGATCTCCAGAATATGTATGGTTGTATTCGGTACCATCCCTAATGCTTTTCACCTTGAGTGACAAAAAAATGAGAAAATGTATAAAGTCTCAATATGATTAATATAGGGATAGTAATGGCATATGCCATTTGGATGTCATAACATTAGGAAGGTTCCGCTATCTGGGGTACGCCTCTGCCTACAGCTAGGCAGAGTTCCACGTCACGCAAAGTGATGCATCGTCATCACTTTGCGTCAACCGGCTTAGCCACGCTATAAGCCGTAAGTCCAAAACGGCGCAGCTATTTGAATAATTAAGGAATATGAAATGGATAATCAAAAAAAATATTGATTGGAACATTGAGTTAAATATGTTAACTCAACATTGACCGTGGCGGTTTTAGAAAATTCGCCGGTTTTAAAATTGAAATTTAAATTATAAAAATAGGTTCCGTTTGGCACAGATGATCAGCGCTGAAGCCTCTTTAATCGCTATGGCGTGGCCGTAGTCCTGCCGTAGGGGATTTATGTTTATAACCATGCCCCTCCGCCTACGGCTCCGTACAAGCTTAGCCATTCACGGAGGCGTTTCCGACATAGCGGAACCTCCCTATAAACGAAATAAGAGGATTACCTGGAGCCAGCATGTTGAGAGGGTTGATCTCTTGGACAGAGCCGGTATTGCTGATGCCACTGTCTGTTTCAGCCCTATCGCTGATCCTAGCAGGAGGAGGCACATTACTGCATGGAGGTGCCTCCGCTAAAAACAATATATATATATATATATATATATATATGTATATATATATATATATATATATATATATATATATATATATATATATATATATATATATATATATATATATATATATAATTATATATATATATATATATATATATATATACATATATACATATATATATATATATATATATATATATATATATATATATATATATATATATATATATATATATATATATATATATATATATATATATACTGTAAAGTTCGAAATATTGGCGTGCTTAAATTTAGCGAATTGATCAATTTTTCCATATTAGCGAATCGTAATATTAGCATGTGAACCATCTCGAAAAGCGCCATCTGCCGACAGATATTCAAACTAGACCTAGTTTGATAAACGAAATGTCATAAATATCGTAGTTTGCGCAATTACAAACAACTGAATGGCGAATAATGCACGGAAGCTTCATATTTGGTATAATTTTTTAAATCGTACAATGAAACAGAACGGAACTTAAAAAACATGCAGAGTGATTATGTGATTAGTAGCAAAGATTTTAGCAATCCACCGGAAGACGGTATCGCCGCCATGGCAGATTGCTGGTGCACATGGCCTCCAAACACAGAGGCCTGTGCAAAATGAAAAATCGTTGAAAAATGGAACAAATATAAACGGATCGTAATATTAGCGAATCTGACCCACTCGCTTATGTCGCCAATAATAGTTCCACGCCAATATTTCGAACTTTACAGTATATATATATATACATATATATATATATATATATATATATATATATATATATATATATATATATATATATATATATATATATATATATATATATATATATATATATATATATATATATTTATACATGAAAGATAAACAGAAATATATATATATATATATATATATATATATATATATATATATATATATATATATATATATATATATATATATATATATATATATATATATATATATATACAAATGTACATACATTTCTGTTATTCTTTATTGTGTTACAATGAAATGTAATAAATGAATAATCCATTAAAGAAAGAACAAAAGTATGTACATAGTTTATTGGAGTTCAGTTCAATACAAATTGCGAGCAAGCAACTTTTTGATATTAAAGGATACAACTCAACACTCAAATATTGTGTAAGTTTTCTTAAAAACACAGGATAAACTGAACTAAAGCAATAAATAGTGGAGAAAAGGGAAACTTACTACAAAAGGTATTATATTCATCTGAACTGTCATCGCAATCAGCACTTTTGTCACATAGCAGGAACATAGAAATGCACAATCCATCACCACACTGAAACTGGTTCTTCTTGCAAGCTTTTTACAAAAAGAAAGAAACATAATAAAGCACAAACAGTAGCATCGGTAAAATTGGGTACATTGGTATAGTAAGCATACCTATACATATACACACACACACACACACATATATATATATATATATATATATATATATATATATATATATATATATATATATATATATATATATATATACACACATATATATATAATTATATATATATATATATATATATATATATATATATATATATATATATATATATATATATATATATATATATATATATATATATATATATATATATATATATGTGTGTGTGTGTGTGTGTGTGTGTGTGTGTTTGTGAATGATGATTGAATGATCTGGACGAAGAAGCAAAGAAATCTGCAAATTAAGTGATATCCACTTTAGTTGGGTAATAAAAAGGGTCTTGGACCGCAAGAGTGTTCACATTAGAGGGATTGTCCACATCAGTGGGGTGTCCACAATAGACGGGGTGAATTGCATGACGAATAATAAGGAAAATGTTTTGGGGCAAAGAAAAGAAATTGTCCACTATAGTGAGGATGTCCATTACAGAGGGTTTCTACTTCACGTTTTTGTGAAATTCCAGGATTCTTGTCACGACAATCATTCTAATCTATTTCAAGTCTTGAAAACAGTAGATATGTGAAAAAAAAGGAATCGATAATCAAACGACTTACTGCAATTCTGAAGCTCGTCTGTCCTGTCCACACAATCTGGATTCCCATCACAGACCAATCTTTGGTCAATGCATTCGTTAGACCTTTTACAGAGAAACTTTCCGCCAGAGCAACCTACAAAAGTTTGTTAATGTTATTACTACTATCGAGATTATTTTTGCTCAACTTTACAACAAATGAAAATGCTGTGTACCAAAATGGTCACAGTATTACATTGTTTGCGTGCACTATGTATGTTAGATTACCAAAATAAGGTATCAACGACAAAGCAAATTAATTTGAAGCTGCAAATGTGCAATGAGAAGATCTTTTTCTTATTAGTATTTAAAGATAAATTTTACCTTTGACATAGTGACTTACTCTTTGGTACAAGTTGGCTCAACCTGCATCATGCTTTTGGTCATCAATGACAAGATATGAGGATAAGTTCAAGGGTTGAGAATGCATCTCCCTCTAATTCGATTTGACATATGTGTGCATTGCATATCCACATTTGAGGGGGAAACACAATAAGGAGTTGACCTCTCCCCGATATTCCACTACTTAGAGTCACATTTGATATCAAGAAATGTACAGATATCGTGTGTAAGGGAAATTAAACTATTTGACAAATGTTGGTCAATATAAATACATTGCTTCAATAGATGATCCTATATTAGTTTAGACATTATTTTTCTGAAATGTAGAAACGCCTGTAACATATATATTCAATATATTGATACAACTCATCAAACTGTATGAGTTGTTCATCTGTATTACATACCACATTGATGTTACGTCTTCAGCACAAAAAATGTACTTCACCATTTGTAACTATATTTCTACTCTGCTGTTTATGCAGACTTATTCTATGCTCCGTACCTAAGTATCTGTTTTGTTGTAAATTGACAAGAATTCTTTAAATAAGTTTGATACCTGGTTTTGAACGACACGGTCCAGGCTTTATGAGAACATCGTCCACTGCTAGTCCGCGGTCTGTGTAGCCCTGCGTGGCCTCTAGTTCCACCTGGATGCTCCGTAAGGTGTTCCTGAGCTCCAGCTCCGTGTACAGCCACTTGGCCTTAGAGCTGCGCAGGTTGGCGAGAAGTTCACGCTGTGTGGGGGAGGTACGTTTGTACACAGCCAGAGTCCCTGACATCCTCGTTATGATGGTGAAGTAACGGAAAGTGAGACAGGATAGTGGTGCCACACTCACTCTGGGAGATATCAGTCGGGCTCGGTCTCTCCGTGATGTTTCAGCTTGATATCCACTCGCCATCATGTAGCTACCTAGAAATGCGCATTTGATACTGTCAATACATGCAGAAATAAAGTTATTGAAACAACGTTTCTTCTTCAGCTTAGAATGATGAAACAACCAAGTGCACAAAGGAATTTGATAATTGATAACCCCGTCAATTGTTGTCCAAGCACGTGTAAGAATGCCAAGAATGTCCTTTGATACTTAACAATTACTTGGATTATCTAGGAAAGTGGATGTTTCACCCTATATAATCTCTATTTGACACAGGAAACTCGGCACCATGATACATTTGGAAATTGATAATTGTGCAGAAAGTTGCGACGCACTTTAAAACAATACTTTGGTTAGTCGAGCTTGACATTTCCCCTTCAGATGTTAACAAATGTCTATTGGCGGCAAGATATAGCTTCAGCATGTTAACTAGTCCCCTGCTATATCACCTATGTAAACAGTTGTGGTGGGAGTGGTCAGCGCTAGACAATTAAAAACACTAACCTTTGCACAAAGGCACATTGCACGATCCATAGCTTTTTTCCTTGGTAGAACTGTAGCACCACGGTCCACTTGCCCTGCCGTCAGGGTTTCTGCAGTGGTTACTTGCCCCGCTCACTGTTTTCTCTGGGAACATGTCGGCGTCGACATAGGGGTGGGGATTGGGTGATTGGGAGCTCCAGCGCTGGCACTTGTCCCCCGTTACCGTCACGTCTAAATTACCTCTGTACTCTTCCCCGCTAACATTGTACTTACAGCCTAAAGTAGAAAATATAATCCGAACAATAGTTATCTTTGAAGTTGTAATAAAAAAATTGGGAATGGCATACTATTAGAATTCTATAGTTATGTTTAAACTGGAGGATAATCCAATTTTTTGAATTTATGTGTCAACTTGATATACCATTATATCATAATGTGAGGTCTGACCATCCAACAATATTTCGTAAATTTGAGGCACTACTTTTCTGTAAGTGAGCCATACACCATAGAAAATAAAATACAATAAGCAACGTTACATTCATTAGATACAACTGTGTTTATAACTCATGAATTGTTATTCCTCTAGTAATGGTGTGGTAATTATCAGCAGACTGTTCCAGGCACTAGTGGGTCTATTTACCTATTCCTCTAGTAATGGTGTGGTAATTATCAGCAGAGTGTGCCAGGCACTAGTGGGTCTATTTACCTATTCCTCTAGTAATGGAGAGATAATTAGGACTTGTGGGTCTATTTACTTATTCCTCTAGTAATCGTGTGGTAATTAGGACTTGTGGGTCTATTTACCAATTCCTCTAGTAATGGTGTGGTAAACAGTACTTGTGGGTCTATTTACCTATTCCTCTAGAAATGGTGTGGTAATTAGGACTAGTGGGTATATTTACCTATTCCTCTAGTTATGGTGTGGTAATTAGGACTTGTGGGTCTATTTACCTATTCCTCTAGTAATGGTGCGGTAATTAGTACTTGTGGGTCTATTTACCTATTCCTCTAGTAATGGTGTGGTAATTAGGACTTGTGGGTCTATTTACCTATTCCTCTAGTGATGGTGTGGTAATTAGTACTTGTGGGTCTATTTACCTATTCCTCTAGTAATGGTGTGGTAATTAGGACTTGTGGGTCTATTTACCTATTCCTCTAGTAATGGTGTGGTAATTAGAACTTGTGGGTCTATTTACCTATTCCTCTAGTAATGGTGTGGTAATTAGGACTTGTGTGTATATTTACCTATTCCTCTAGTAATGGTGTGGTAATTAGGACTTGTGGGTCTATTTACCTATTCCTCTAGTAATGGTGCGGTAATTAGTACTTGTGGGTCTATTTACCTATTCCTCTAGTAATGGTGTGGTAATTAGTACTTGTGGGTCTATTTACCTATTCCTCTAGTAATGGTGTGGTAATTAGGACTTGTGGGTCTATTTACCTATTCCTCTAGTAATGGTGTGGTAATTAGGACTTGTGGATCTGTTTACCTATTCCTCTAGTAATGGTGTGGTAATTAGGACTTGTGGGTCTGTTTACATATTCCTCTAGTAATGGTGTGGTAATTAGGACTTGTGGGTCTATTTACCTATTTCTCTAGTAATGGTGTGGTAATTAGTACTTGTGGGTGTATTTACCTACTCCTCTAGTAATGGTGTGGTAATTAGTACTTGTGGGTCTATTTACCTATTCCTCTAGTAATGGTGTGGTAATTAGGACTTGTGGGTGTATTTACCTACTCCTCTAGTAATGGTTTGGTAATTAGTACTTGTGGGTCTATTTACCTATTCCTCTAGTAATGGTGTGGTAATTAGGACTTGTGGGTGTATTTACCTACTCCTCTAGTAATGGTGTGGTAATTATCAGCAGACACTGTCAGGCACTAGTGGGTCTATTTACCTATTCCTCTAGTAATGGTGTGGTAATTAGGTGGTCCTGCTCCTCCGCCGGGGTGAAGGCTCCATTTGTAACTGTCCGAATCAGAGTTTTGACGCCAGCCGCATATGTAAGGCGCATCGAAATCACAGGTAATCATGGGTGTATCTGTTACAAATAGGGTATCTTTTACATATCATAATGTGAAATTTTAGAACTCTCAATCAGTGAAAACTATACTTATCAAATTCTGAATTGCGTTTAAAAATTAAACAAAAATCAAACAAAAACAAATAGAAGACAAAAAAAACATGAATTGCTAAATATATAGGGATAGTGTATCAAAATTGGAAGTATAAAATGAACGATTAAACTAGTAGCTTTGAAATCATGATTTAAAAATCGACCACCCTGACTAAATTTAAGTCCTATAATCAATGTTTAGATGACAAAATCACGTATACAGAATGAATCGAAGAGTATAAAAAGAAATGTCGCTATCTAAATGCATTATTCTTTTCAGGAGAGTATACTTCTTAAAAATAAACAATTTCTTATTGAGTATTCCATGACTTAAGCGTGCTTATGCATAGATATACATACATCACACGTACATACAAACAAACCTGTTGCTGTTTCAGCGACAATATCAAAACCAGCGAAACCATCCAGTCCAACCACCCATTACTTTATTGCTTATCTTCGTGTACTGCATTAAGAACATTGACGTTTTTAGCTGACACCCACTATGATTGATTTTCTACCCGAGCTATTTGCACGACATACCAACACAAAAGTCGACATCACATGCACTCTTATCATCCTTTCCATTCTCATGGAAGCACCACGGCCCCTCCTCACTGTTGCTCGGGTTGCGGCAATGGTTCCCAACATCTTCTAAGCTCGTCTCATTGTGAAAGAACACCCACTTGGCGTCGTATTGTTCAGGCCGTAGCTTTGCCCATGCTAGACATTCCAATCCTCGGTTGTTGGTTGACACCTTGCCAAGATATTCCTGTCCTGTTACAGACACTCGACAGTCCTTCTCTGCAATAGGCACTGAGATGATTAGTACGGTTGGATGAGTACTGCCAATCAATGGCGAAGACTGAACAAGGTGAAACATACACGTAAGAGATTGAGGAAACCAATAATATATTTATCAATCAAAAGGAAGATTTAAAACGGAAGAATATTTCAATCTAGTATTTTTCAAAAACAATTTCTGTCAACCTTTTGATATAACGTACTGTATTGTACAGTTTTATTTCAAACGGATTACCTACTTTGTACCATATTTTGGCAGAATACAATTTATTGAAATATTTTCTTTTCTACGCTGATATTGTGAGGTGCTTCTCATCAGAAGCCGTTGCTTTTGGCAATGAGAATTAATATATCTGAAGGCACGAGAATATGGAAAAAGACACAACAGTGAACCTTGCTCATTAGGTAAATCATATATTATTAGTTACGCCCTGTTGGAAAGTGCAATCTGGCCTGCTATCCAACCGAATCATCCAGATCCTACGAAGTGGAGCCGAGTGCGATCTGGATGACTGAGGGCGGATAGCAGGCCGAATTGCACTTTCCAACAGCGAGTAACGAATTTATCACCTGCTCTTTTATGCTAAGAAAAAATAAATATAAAAATAAAAATAGATTTAGAGGTCAGAACGGGGCTAGTGGCCAAGTGGTAATATTGAATTCTGCCGTTCGATATTGAATCTACAAAGTGTGAACGGCTCTAGATCTAACACCTATTGACCAATCAGCATAGAGAACTACAGCAGAGCAGGTGATAATAAGGCATATCTTAGGAACTGCACCAGGTGAAAATAACACGTAGTTTGAAATGGACTAGGCTTTGATGTTGGTAGTTTACTTACTGCATGGTATGATTTCGTCAGATAAATCAACGCAATCCTGAACGCCATCACAGGTTTTCTTAGTGTCAATGCACTGCCCATTAGTGCATCTGAACTGACCTGCAGCACAATCTGAAATAGTAGGTTAACTCACTATCATGCTACTCACAACTTCTATTAGTCAAGAATGGATGTGTTCGTAAAAGTAAATTTTGTAGTATAGGCAAAGTGCTAACGGCCAAAGAATTTGCTATGAACACTGTGCGAAAAAGATGTACTTTATTATATTGTTTGCCATTCTACCACATCTTTTAGGAAATATATGCAATAAACCGAGACTCTATGGAGCTGTATGAGAAAAAGTGGGATAAATTTATAAATGCACAATGAACAAGGCATAGAAAGTATGTGGCACTGAGCTTTTAAAATAAGATAAAACACTAGCAGACATTGTTATGTCACTATTCCAATAGTGTTATTGTATGTAAAACAGGAGGCATGTATCGAATGTACAAAGACATAGTTAAGATTGGATATTTATGTTAGATACTGTATATTTGAGAATTATGTTTGTAACCTGTTAAATTTTTATTTATGTTTACATATTTGGAAATGAAAATAAATGAACTCTGGGTTATCCAAAGTTCTTTAAAAACAAAAAAGATCAAACGAGTGTTGGGCATATGACACATACCGGTACATCATATTGTATTGTAATTCATTGTATTATATTATATTATAACATATTATATTATATTACATTATATCATATTATAGTATATCAATGTATATATATATATATATATATATATATATATATATATATATATATATATATATATATATATATATATATATATATATATATATATATATATATCCATTCCACTAATGCTCACCTGGTTGGCAAGGTTTCTGAGTAATAGAAATATCATCAAGTCCAATATCCCCTAAGAAGTCATCCTCCCCTCCAGCCTCCACAGTTTCGAACACTACCTTTACCTGACCACTGCCAATGTCTACCTTTCCCTGCCTCCACATGTTTCCCTGGTTGCCAGTCCTCCGCCAGAGCAGGTGCCTGACGGTCTTGGAGAACTGCCGGTAGACGCTGAGTGTGCCGGTTGTGGAGCCGTACATGTGGTAGTAGAAGGAGAGGCAGTGTGTTTGGGACAGTGTTACGGTCGGACTGATAAGGAGTGAGGTATCACCTGCAGGGCTTGGACTACTGGATTCCATAAACATGTAAAAACCTGTAAAATATGGATGTTGAGATTATTTAACGTGTAAATATATCAAATACAAGAACATAAATCATCCCGAGTAATCCAGCAATGTATGCCCTTCATTAGCGGCGGGAAGTTTAGAGGAAGGCCAGACATCTTAGTAAATACAGGTCAGCCTCTCGGGAAGTTCTTGCCTTACTTAGGAATAACATATATTTAGTATCATGAAGATTTATTCAATGATGGCCTTGTTTAGATCGCAGAATTATGTAACACCAAGCAAACACTCACCTAACGAGATTGTTGTTGTAATCATGTCATTGATATGCTCGAAAGGGAAAGGTTTCCTACTTGTGTATTATATACAATTGCTAGTTGTCTTACCTTGTGTGGAAGAAGAATTTCCGTATGTATGGTCTGCAGGCGGACCAGTGTTAGCAGAACTGGTTTGACCATAGCCCCTACTCCACACATAGACAGAGGACTTCTTAGCGGGGCCTACTATCTTGTAACCACATATTCTAGAATCTTCGAAGTCACAGGAAATAGACGCATAGTCTGCAATGGAGAGATGGCTGAACATTACCTGGTTTCCCCAGTTAGAACAACAATAGCAGATGTATGGTTGAGGAAAATGCACAATAAATTGCCTCAAAATGTCCCGGAAAACTTGAAACCTATGTAAAAAGTAAAACAATCTTTTTTTTTATTTTTGGAAATCTTTTGTTTATTTTTCCTCAAAGTCAACTATGACCATCATTTAATACAACCTATTGTATTTGGGCAAGTTGATGACAACATTGCTGGCTTGCCACACCATAAAAAGCTATGAACAATACTGTCTAGGTATTCAAGACAATGTGTATCGGGGATTGGGAGAGACAGGCGCAAATGGACATTAAGAGTGATTTTATGACAATGTTCTTACAATAGGGGTGAGATCTTTGGAGTTCCGGATGTTAACTAGGTTTTTTTATTATCCCCTATTTTGTTGTTGATGTCGGATTGTGCCATGTTACCCAGATCATGAGTGTTGTAAGAAATGCCAAGAATCTCAAAGTTGTTAGTCCATTCGAATCCAAATTTACATCCCAGGGGATGCTCCTGTCTCTCAGAGCTCCAATCAAGTAAAATAATCGTGTAGAAATTAAACAGGAATAGTAGTAGCGGCAGCAGCAGTAAAAGAGTATTATTATTATTATTATTATTATTATTATTATTATTAGTAGTAGTAGTAGTAGTAGTAGTAGTAGTAGTAGTAGTAGTAGTAGTAGTAGTAGTAGTAGTAGTAGTAGTAGTAAAAGAGTAGTAGTAGTAGTAGTAGTAGTAGTAGTAGTAGTAGTAGTAGTAGAAGTAGTAGTAGTAGTAGTAGTAGTAGTAGTAGTAGTAGTAGTAGTAGTAGTAGTAGTAGTATAGCAGCATTAGTGGTACTAGAGTGATGCAAGCAGTGGTGAACTACCTATCAGTTGAAACCCGGATATTACTCACTGCATATTGATTTATCCTCATCACTGTTGTCTCCACAGTCATCATTGTTGTTACATACTTGTTTCTTGGTAACGCACTGATTAGACTTGCACCTGAATTCACAATCTGCAAAAATAGGCAAATGAAATCATTTGTGTCACAACAAATCATTTGATATATTCAGAATAGTTCATTCATTTAACATTATACAAATGTCACATTCTATTGGGGGCAACACGACAGAATGTATCCTCCAAGAGGATGGCTTCCTAAGTATAGCATGAAGAATTCTACATTCGCTTCCTAAAGATATTTCCAAAGACTTTATTAGTCCGGACGCCACATTAACTCTAATCATGTGTATGTTGATATACGTACCGCAGAATGTTATATCACATAATTCCTTAGCGACAGGCATGCCGCCGCTATCTGTGCTCTCTACGAAGCACCAAGGCCCAAAGGTGTTTCCATCAGGGTTCCTGCAGTAGTTGGAGGCAGCGGTGTGGTCGCCAGAAGGGAAGAGCAGATGCTGTCCCCTCAGACTGGCCAAGACGGCCTGGGAGTCCCAGCGTAGACACTCTTTGCCACTGTAGCTCTGGTTCATAGTGCCGTCATAATTCTGGCCTTGCATGTCCCGGCGACAGCTGTTGTCTAGGATAGAAATAGAGGAGTTCACCATAAAGATAGGAATGTCACAGTGACATAATTGATACAATTGATATTCTTATAGCAGATATCCACGTCATGTCCAGGTGTCAAATATGCAAAGTCCTCACATATATTCTAAATCAAATTTGACGTGTTGTTGACAGAATGCATTCTCCCCGACTAACCTTATTTTGTCTATGTACACATTCCCATATATACATAACTACAAACAAGTTAATGAAAAATAAATCTTGGTGTATCCCGAAATGGTTTGAATCCATATGGTGTAAGAGTGGTTTGAATACTAATTACAGAAAGAGTTTGGAACCAAAAGGCATGAGCTGTATATCAGATTTATGTGATTCTAGTTGGAAAGTCGTAACAAGAGATAAATTGCAAACCAAAATCCAAATTAATATCAATTCTTTAGATTACGAAAATCTAAAATCTAGAGTTAAGAACAGATTGCTGAGATAGAAGTCGAACAAAAGAATTTTGATCGGGCTCAACCTACCAGTGATACTTTATATGATTAGAATTGCAGACAAAGGTTGTTCAAACACATTTTAGCAACTGCTTGGAGGAAACATCACTGTCATTAATGCAATCCAAGCAAAATGATCTACCGAAATAAATGAAGAAATTGAGTTTAAAATTGTAGAAGTTTCCTTTAGAGTTAACTATCGTATTACAAGTGCCACATTCTCCCGACTTATCCAATTCAAATAAGTATACATGTGGCTAATTTATGACGACAAGTAGAGATGGATCAGGAAACAGATTAACATGCAAAGATCTCAAACGTTGAAAAGACTTTTGGTGTAAATGGAAGAAGTCTGGTGGTTTATGTAAGCCAAGATATTTCACATATGAAGAGAATTTGATGTAGTTTAATGGTCAAAGAAAAGGTTTTTATATCATCCAAGTTTTAGTAGTGAAACTTTTGAGGAAAATGGGGTACGATAGAACATGTCTTAATGCAGATCAATAGATGTTGATAATTCAATTACTTGAGATGTTCTTAATCAAAAAACTGATTAATACCAATTCTTGCATGATTGAATCATGCTTTGACCTATAATAGTGGAGAGTGATTGTATCATAGCTTGAGACTTTGTTTGTTTGATGAATTGCTATGACGTTGAGATAAGACAATAAAAAACATCTGCGTCACAGAGAATTTGAAAACATCTGCTCAAATACCAATTAACCGGAGAACAAAAGAACATATACCATAAACATTGTCAAATATTCAAGAGGATGATAATGGGAAAGAACTAGACAGGGAATAAAACACTTTAAGTTATAGACGTTAAATTGAAACTTCTTTATCTTACTAGATACTTTCCCATGTGACTTTGGAACCTTTATTTTCCATATGACGTATCATCTGTTAATCCCAAAGATGAGGTATAGCCACAATCATTACATGGCATCCATGTGTATATCCCTAAATGGAAATGCTAAAGGACCTGGTTGGTTTTCTATACAAATTACCCATTTTTTTCAAGTTTCATGAATTTAACCGAAATCAGAAAAATTCCCCCTTTTGCCCAGCGAGCGCGTTCAAATGAAATTCACATAATCTAATCTGTATTTTTCAATAAAACATGATATATTATCTGACTTGAACGCGCTCGGTGGGCAAAGTTACTATTTGGAACCATTTCCAAATAGGCTCAAATCTCATTAGTAGGCATGGAGGTAAAGTCATAGGTCAAGGTGACTACATCAAAATCCATAAGTACAGCTTTCTATGAAATGTCATTACTGGATCTCCTCCAACACCTTTATAGTATACCCATGAAATAGGTTTTTGATCAACTGGGTACAGTTATAGCTGAAGTATGAGTCAATGCAAATATGCTGACACATGTCATTTCAGAGTGGTCATATGCAATATCCAGGGCAAGGGTTGGGGAATATGTGAGCATTTATGAACAAGCAACACCTCAGCAACATGATCATATGAGTTTCGATTAAATTCATGAAATTTGAAAAAAATTGGGTAATTTGTATAGTAAACCAGAACAGGTCCTTTGTCCCAATAGTTCACGTACCACAGCTAGCTATTTCATCACTGTTATCCAGACAATCGTTTTTGCCATCGCATATCTTCTCCAAAGCAATACAATGACCATTCCTGCAGCTGAATTGTCCAAGCGAGCAATCTGAAATGTTCATCACAGGTATTTTAGAGATCAAATCAAAGGTAATTTGTTATTACCATAAGTAGGAGAATACATATCACTCGTCGTCATTTATCAAAGGTCCTTAACCCCAGGAGAAAAATTACAAATACATGCCTGGGTGTATTGTTAACACCAAAACATGTACCTACTTATATACACATATGTGTTTATTTATATATGTTTTTTTATATAAATATATATATACACACAAACATATATATATACATATATATATATATATATATATATATATATATATATATATATACATATATATATATATATATATATATATATATATATATATATATATATATATATATATATATATATATATATATATATATATATATATATATATACTGTAGAATGGCTAATTTTCCCGTGTGACAATTTTCCCTAATTTTTCATTTTTGGGTTTTCCCGTTTCTAATATTACCGAAAAGAAGACATATGTTTTTTCCCGTTTTAAATTTTCCCGTTTTAAGTAGATCTTAAGTAGTTTTAAGTAGTCCACAGCCTTATATAAACATGTGCCATGGGTTGAAGTGCTTATCAGTACAACAACGCACACTGCAAAGGGACTATCACCAGTCTAGATAAGCATCTTATAGACTGGAGACAGTTCCCAGTGTTATATAAGCATGTGCATGGCCATGCAGCAGCGCATGCGGTGTTGGGACTTTCACCAGTCTAGAGAAGCGACTAGAAACAGATCACCAGGGATTTAATCCCTTAAGTAGGTGAGTTGCAGTCACAGCATGATCAGAAGTCATACAGTGACCCCCCGATTGTTCCCTGCCGCATGTGGATTGCAATAAGTGATGACCGCTATTACTCTGAGTAAACGCAGGTCTGACACTTCAGAGATGAAGCTGGCCCAGTCTATTTAACTAAGGCCAGAATTTCCCGTGTTTATTAAGTCCGGACATGAAGTGTAATGATTTTCCCGGTGTTGTTTATTCCCGTTTGAAAGCATTTGGGAAAAAACGGGAAAATAAAACACACGGGAAAATTAGCCATTCTACAGTATATATATATATATATATATATATATATATATATATATATATATATATATATATATATATATATATATATATATATATATATATATATATATTCATATATAGTGTATGTGTGTGTGAGTGTTCTCTAGTGTGAGTGTGATTGTGTGCTAATGTGAGTGTGTGTTTGTATGTGTGTATGCTGAGGAAACCTATGCACAAACATTTTTGATCATCCAAAATATTCCTTTAGCCTGGCATTAATTGTAGAAATCACGAAATTCTTTGATCAGTCAAACTTCTTAATAGTTTTCGTACCAGTGTTACTGCAATTTCCTGGACTTAATGTGACGTCATCTATTGCAACATCCCACTGGCTAGATTGGCCACGTGTTCTCTGCCAGACTATCTGTGTTTCTCCTGCCGGGATGTCTAACTCAACGAGGTTCCATGTATCGCCATGATCAATACTCGTACTCCACAGGGGTTGGCGATGAAATGGTGAATATTGCCTATAATACAGATTCACCATCAAAATACATATGTTTGTAACAATACAATAGCAAGGAGTTATATATCCTACTTTCTCCACCTCCCCTACTACTACTACTACTACTACTACTACTACTACTATATATATATATATATATATATATATATATATATATATATATATATATATATATATATATATATATATATATATATATATATATATATATATATATTTATATATGTATATATATGTATATGTTTATATGCATATCAGAAAATACTTGACTGCGTAATCAACTAAAGGTGTTATCACATCCCTGGCAATCTCAAAGTTAGACTACTGTAATGGACCTTTCTGTGGAGTACCTGAGGAGCTGGTGTGTAATGCACCAGTCAATTGAATCCCTGGGAGGGGGGGGCCGGGACTTGGCCGGAAACACGGTGCTTCTGCTAAATACTGCTTAAAATAGCTGCCCGGTGTACCGGGATTACTGTGATTATATTGTTGCTGTCCGTCGAGGCGGTGCATGATAGGCGGGGATTTGAATAGTGACGTCATACCCCGCGGGGGGCACTTGGGTATTTAGGGGGGCGCATACGCTCGTTATCAAAATTAAAAAATACCCCTAAAGCACTGATTTCTGGCCAAAAAAGCAACCTTATTTCATTAAAACGCTAATTTTTTCCACTAAATAAACACCCCTTCTTTTATCAAAAACACTGACATTGGATGAACGGGAACACGTATTTCAACTTCAGATTTTATAATCCTCTTCGTGTCTAGCGGCAGCAAGTGGCGGCAGCAAACTCGTTAGCCAGATACTTCGGGAGTCACTCGGCGTCAGAGCCGCGTATGTTTCCTGGATTGTAAGGGGATTTTAACCCCCATACTTCGTACCTGGGTACAAAAAAGTACCCTTCTTTTACAAAATCGCGGACATGCGGAGGTGTTAAAAAAAGACCCCTTCTTCCGCGAAATACGTAACGCGGGTGCGGCCCCCCTCTGTACCTGAGTGCCCCCCACCCCCCCGGGCGTCATACTTTGCTGCCACGATTCCAGTAGGCCCTATCAGCCGGGCGCACCCGGCCTCTGCTAGGTCCACTGTGTTGACCAACTACGGACCTTCACCCTGGGGACTGTCCGGCGCGGGAGAATGAGTACACACAAGCAGAATTTTCACAGTCTTGTGTATTCTTGTTGAGCACGCCCCGGGGGTGGGGCATACTGCCACAGAATTGGTCCTTGCCAGTGGGGTTGAGTGCTATTTATTGATTTTTTCCTGAGCAGTATCCCCGCATGTCCCGGCCCCCCCCCCCTCCCAGGGATTCAATTGACTGGTGCATAACCTCCAGAGAGTACAAAATAACGCTGCCAAAGGTGATCACTCTCACAAAGAAGCAAAAACACATCACTCCAGTACTAAAAGAACTTCACTGGTTACCCTTCAGGAAGCGAATTGAATTCAAAATTCTGCTACTGGCGTACAAGTGTTTGCATGGAACTGCACCCTATTACCTGAGGGAAATGCTGAAAGAGTATATTCCACCCAGGACACTGAGATCCACATCTAAGAACCTACTCAGTGGGCCCAAAACAAACACGAAAACCTATGGCAAAAATTCGTTCAGTGCCTGTGCCCCAAAACTATGGAATCAGCTTTGAAATATTATTTGTGCAGCTGGGTATGTTTATACAGGAAAGGATATACATATATATATATATATATATATATATATATATATATATATATATATATCAATATATATATATATATATATATATATATATATATATCAATATATATATATATATATATATATATATATATATATATATATATATATATATATATATATATATATATATCAATATATATATATATATATATACATATATATATATATATATATATATATATTATATATATATATATATATATATATATATATATATATATATATATATATATATATATATATATTGGTGTTGAAAACTCATACGATTACATTGTGAAAAAAGGAAATAGGTGGCGGTTTTGTACCTGTAGACGGTGAAAGCACTCCTCTGATTCCCAGGACTAGTCATATGGTAATAGAAGCGAAGACACTGTGGTTGACTGTGAATTTCACTTGGCGAAATCAGCTCAGCTTTACTAAGACCCGAAACATATGACGGCTCCGTATACATATAGTAACCTACATGAATACATAATTTTAAAAATCACACACACACACACACATATATATATATATATATATATATATATATATATATATATATATATATATATATATATATATATATATATATATATATATGTATATGGTATGACGGGGTAAGATGACTTTTGGGAAGGAAATCTCCAGAGGTGAATATATGTTTAACCTGACCGCTTGCCTTCCGATATAAGGAATGGCACACTACACAATCAGCGTTTCTCACGGCACCAACAAACGACCACGTGATATTGTTATGAGGTCGATCGGTGTCAACAGGTAGGGTCCGTGATGACGTCATTGAGGTGACACACGTGTGGTTACCTCTGTTGTAATAGGATATTCTAATGGGAAATATCTTATTAAAGAGCGGTTTCGACCCTTGAGGGGTCTCATCAGAGGATTTCAAGTGGCGGCTAGGGTATATATAATGTACCCTATAGAGACAGTAGTGTGAATGTATAGATGCATTTAATTGGGCTGATGAAAGTGTCAGTACTACTGGTGTATTGGGATAATATATGGTGGGTGCTGGCAGTGGCAAAATTGGGTGCTGCCCTTGGAGAGGGGTATATGTGGAGGGATACGGTTAATGTACCCTCTGTCATACGACAGGGGCTGCTGATGTGGTAGTGCATATTTAGTATATATTCTGCCCTGACTTAGGGAGTTTCCATGCGCTGGGGTTGCAGCATGGGGGCCTATAATGAGTGGCGAATCAAGTGACTGTAGGTAGGTAAGTAAATAGTTGAAACGGGTAAGACCATACAGACACTGTGATACCTATGATGGGTGCCAAGGTGGGAAGATTATTCCTATCTGACTGCTACCATATTATTCAATAAAGATGTATGTAGTAGTCCAAAATTAGAGATGACAGTAATCTCAAGAGTGATCAACTGAGTAAAGTGACAGGATTACGATGAGTTATAAAGTTCGCAGATTAAATTGTCGCTAGGATTGTTATGTTGAGGGACTCCAGATCCACACGGTATTTAATATATGTATGGGTCGAGTCATGTTTAGTAGTTGTCTGAATTTTGTTCGGATTTTTTCATAAGGTTGAGGCCTGTTGGGACAAAGCATCTCAGCCGTTTAATCCACATGGATTCCAGCTCCAATCTCATGGTTAGGCTGGTTTTGGAGTCGGGGTGCCCTTTGGCAAAGTTCAGTACTTGTACCTGTAGGGATTTCTTGCCCTGGTGTCCAGGTTCATTGAAATGTCTATCGACAATATGAACATCTGTGTTTTGATTGATGTTCCGGATGTGTTCTCTTAATCTGTCGACTAGTGGGCGTTTAGTTTGTCCCACATAGTGTTTACCACATACGGTGCAACATAGGCAGTATATGATATTGTTAGACCGGCAAGTGACTTTGGATCTGGTGTTGTATTCTTTGTTTGTGACAACGCTCCGTATTTTGCCACTCTTGTTTAGAAGTGAATAATATTGGCAATATGCTTTGTTGCAATAATTGCTGTCGTTTTTTGTGTTACCTATCATGGTAGGATCCTTGATCGGTATTGGTTTAGGGAGTCTAGCCCTGACTAGCTCTCCTGTTGCCCTTTATCAGATTTAACTTAATACGGGGCCTGGTAGAGCTAGATTTGTCTAAAATGTCCCAGTTTTTTTGGACTATTTTATTGCACTCCCTAAAATTGGGGTGAAATGTAGTGATTAGGAAAGTGTTGTCTTTTTCCTCTTCTGTGCTGTCATTGACAGCGACAGGGTTTAATAATGCATTGCAATCTAAGTGGTATACTTTCTCAAAGACATTTTTGATGACCTGGGGAGCGTAATCTGCTCTGATGAAGTTCTTTGCCATTTCCCTACATTGATGAGTAAACTTGTCTTGTGTGCTACATATGCGTTTAAGTCTTAAAATTGACTATAAGGTATGCCATCCCTGCAGTGGCGAGGGTGTGCGCTGTGATAGCTAAGGTAATTATGACTGTCTGTAGGTTTGGTGTATAGATCAGTCTTAATATTGTTCAGTTCGTCTATAGAAACTGTGACGTATGAATTTGTTACAGATATATCACACCTCGATGATAGGGCTTTTCTGGCAACTACGTTCTCGCATTTCTTTCTTCGTACTTTCCTAGCACTGAAGAATCAGTAAAATTCATATTTCCTATCTTTGAATCAATGTAACTATATCCTCTGATTGTAATTATATTGTCAGCAGCCTACCTACATGGCTTGTCTTAGTACAAAACAGAACAAAAGCTGCATGCAATACCTTGTGAGGTTCCGTACGTGTGATCTGCATATGGCCCGGTATTAGGTGTGGGGGTGCCGTTTCTCCAGCGAATCCAGAAGAACTGGTCCTCCAATGCCTGAATAGAATAGCCGCAGATGTCCTCAGTCTCAAATGTGCAGTTGATGTTTGACTCTACAAAGACCAGGAGGGTAAACCATGACAGATATAAACTGCTCCCTAAGCAGTGTAATATATGTAACGCACTGCAAGGACCAAGTAGGTTACAACGAAAATATATACATAATATACAATATACACCGTTTAGTGTCTTAACGCATATATATATATATATATATATATATATATATATATATATATATATATATATATATATATATATATATATATATATATATATATATATATATATATATATACATATTCATTATACCTCTTGTAGAATTCTAGGCCTCTAATTGGTCAGTTACAGACCCCCTATTCTGAATAGTATGCCTGTGTTTGGGAGGAGAGTACTATTGCCGGGCACTATTCTCCATCAATAGAGCAAGGCTAATGTCCCTATTCGTCAATAGATGGCTCCTTAGTCCATTAATAAGTTAACTATCTATTCATTCACTAAAATGAGAGAGTACATTATAAGTATTTAAATTGACTATTCTTCACCACTGTTTGATAGTCAAATTGTATTTATTACGCCAGTTTGAACTGAACTTAATGTTGTTGAAACACGTACCTAGTACTCTGCCTATTTATCAATTTTATGCAATTGAACCTAAGTGAATATGTATATACTCGTTTTTAATTGTTACCAAAAACATTACCAATTGCAGGTACTTATTCATCAATAAAATGCATAATATACCCTCTATGTAATTAACGTTTTCTTTCTTTCTTAGATAGACAAACGGTAAGATAAAACAAACAGAGCAAAGTCCCTCGGGAACAACGAAGAAATAGGTCCCAGTGAGAAGCAATAGGACCCGTGGCTTCGCCTCGGGTCCTATTGCTTCTCTCTGGGAGCTTTTTCTTCTTAGTACCCTCGGGACTGTGCTCTATTTGTGAAATATATCAGACCATGTGGTAATCTCAGATGTGAATGTACTAAATGTTTTAATTATAAAGCAACAGTGAAGTTCTGACGCCACTTATCTAATACTTACGTATTGCTGGACAGGGCCCTTCCAGCAGTAGCACGTTATCCAGGGCGATGTCACACGTGTACCTGACTCCCCTGACAGCCTCGAACACGGCCTGGACGTCGCCCGTCACATTCACCATGCACCTTATCCACTCATTCGCATGGTCCCCGTAAGAGGAGAAAACCTTCGCTGTTTTATTGTGTCGTGTTTTGACATAGACGTTCAGTATCCCTGTTCCCACGCCGTGCATATGGTAGCTGAATGCGAGACAGTTTTGCCCACCAGGCGGCGTCCATGGGGTATACATATACGCCTTATCATCGACGTCTCCAGATTGACAGTCGGTATGAACATATGAACTACCTACAAAGTACAGAAAACATGATAAAGCACCATCTGCCTTTAGAGTAGAAATAACAATGCCATATGATCAATGGTCAAAGAACTGTAAGCTTTTATGCCGCAAAGCTGATCCCCACATGAAGCCAACGCGTAATATTTAAAGATGTGAAAATGGAAATTGTCAGATTTTCACAAAATGCTTTATAATGACTCTAGAGGAACCATGTTATCAGTTACATAGCGTGAGGTGGTTATCAACTTCTCTATAAACCTTCACTCTGCATTCTAGTGGCATCTCTTCCTGAAGCTTAAAGCTAATAGTCAGACTACACACGACTTAAAGGATGACATTCACACACTGTGTCATTGTATGCTAATGACCCTTTTGAATGTCACAGGTTATAGGTGCCTGTGAAACCGATTGTTTGTACTATATCAACTAATCACATATCAACAAACGGTTGCATTAGATCTTTTTTATGATATGTGCTGAAGCTTTTCATACACACGGCAAGGCATCAAGCATCAATTCAGGGTCAGAACACTCACACTTAACACATCATCTCTCTCATGAATTTTCCCAAATAAAAACATTCTTTAGCTCAACAAATGTCTTCTAAAACGGGTGGACTTATTTCAGATTCGTTCAATTCTCAAAGACGTATACATCTACGGAATTGCAGGCTTTTAGATGCACGCGTTTTGCCTTATGAGCCGGCATAGATCAGCTTACCTGAGGATGCGTTGCTGGGCCCAGTATCCTCGTTAGAAGTCGTACCTGACTGTCTGCGCCACACGTAGCGGCCATCTTCTCTTGACGACTCACTGCTATAGCCACACAAACTTCTCGTCTCGAAATCGCAAGTCACATTCACTGGAGAACAAGCGAATGATGTTAGTATATACGAACGAAAGAGATAAATGTCATTTGTCCATTCGACAAATATGTATGTCAGGGCCATGTTTACTAATGGCTATCATCATGGAATACTAGTACTTAGACATAGTCATCGTCAACGGACCATGTTTAGATAAAGATGGAATACAAACATGTATTGCAATACAAAGTAATACAAGGGCATTTATAAGAGGAGAAGCTAAGTGATCAGAGTGAATACTTCTACAGTAGGTGAGACCTTATACTTCTCAATAAATGTGCACTCGGCTCCGATATGGTCAAATGCGAGCGAACACACACTCTAGGTAAAGACTAGGAGAGAAAACCATCATGGCGGGCGTACGGTGTTTATCAACTGATCTATAAACCTCCACTCTGCATTATAGTGGTATCTCCTCCTGATGCTAAAGGCTAATATATATGACTCCACACGACTCAAAGGGGTACTTACACACGCTGCATAATTGTTTGTTAATGACTTTTTAATTGCTGTAAGTATTGGATGCCTGCGAAACTGATTGTTTGTAATACTAGTATATCAATTCTTTAAATATCAAAAGTCAATTTCAGCAATAACGCATTGCATTGCGGAAATGTCAATTGTTTTGTATTGTGTTGTATTGGCCATCTCATTAGATAGAAAATTTCACGGGGGATATCATATGTATGCTTTATCTATCGACCTTAAACAAAAACGACAATGAAATTGAACAGATAATCAATACAATTAACGCCATCCGAAAAGCCGCTCTGCTGTTACATGTTGAGAGAAAACGATCGACTGAATACTGATTGCTTCTTCTTATAGCTATATATTAATGCAATACGGATAATTCAAAATGTTCCTATCCAAGTCATTATCAAAGTATCTGGTAATGAAGCAAACAAAACAAAAAGGTAAAATGCGGAAACAATCTCTCTACTCGGCGATAAAAGAAGTGTGTGTGAATTACCACTGTTGACCGCGGGAAACTGACAGTAGCTACAAAGGTGTGTGGTGAGCGATTATCATACTGGCAGTTAGAACGATAAGAGGTTCTGTGTATATAAATGGATTTGACACTGTCAAAGACAGAATATATCTTGCTGGCTAATGTTTTAATTTGCCATGAATTGGAAACTTAGCGAGAGAGCAATTTCTACATACGCTATATTGGAGGTTTAGCTATGCCAGGGGTATAGGTTATGGCCTAAGCGTGACGTCACTAGGAGACAAAGTCCAATGAGGGCTCTCGTATCGTTTAGGTTACAGATAAACTTGCGCACTGGCATGCGCAGAAGGAGACTTATGGCCTATTCGCCGTAGCCAGCCTGTTCAGGTTGACCGGCTTGTTTCATATCCACTTGTTTGTATTTAAAGTATCTAAAGTATTATTAGTTAGTTCACAATATCGTAAATGGATATGAGAACAGGTGGCGATTTAAACTCAATGCTTCTAAATCTGTTGTTATGGTTTTGGCGAAGATAGGAAGACAAACAGCATTAATACGAAACATAGGAATATCCCTCTCGGGCGAGAAGGGGTTAAAGAGAAAGAGGCTTATGACCACGTGGGAGTTAAAATGAGCATCTATGAAGATAGTACAGCACGTGTAGCAGAAACGTTCTGTGGGAAGGAAACCCCTGAATGCGTCGACTGGGTTGGGAATAAGGAAAAACGGTTTTAATATGGGACATGCATTATGATTTTTTGGCAGTTAGTAGTAACTATGTTGACTTTTGGTGTGGGTTTCATCAGAAAACGATGATGAGGAACTTCTCACTTTCTAGAGGTACGCGGGGTAAATTATTATGTCATGCGAGCCTTTTGAAGAGGGATGATTGCAGACTTAAAAGGCTGCTTTTCGAGCAACAGGGCGTGTACAATGTGTGACATGTATTGTATTGTACATATTATAAACCAATGTCCTTTTTATCAAATGGGGCGTGTCGAAAAGTATGAGGAAATCTATAGGGGTTGCCCGAACGCTAAACTTTTGAAGAAAATAGAGAAAATACTCTGTACTATTTACTGGGAAGGAAAATCCCATCTATGGAAGAAAGCGAAAAGCTGTGCCTCTGGAGTACATCGGGCATACACATCAGCAAGATGTACGAAAAGGCCACGGCAAACAAGATGGGTGTCGGCTAATGTTTTGATAAAAGTTACCATACCGCCAAATAAGTCAAATGATTGACACAAACTGGTTTACTCACAAAGGACGGTTTTCAAAGTAAACCCTAGCAATAGGTATCAAATTATATATGTGTATCCTGCGTGCATCTTCAGATCAATGCATTTTTCCTACTGCTTTGTTGGTATGTTCCCACTATCTTGACGTATTTTGTATATCTCTGATATAATCAATATATACTATACTATATTAGACCAAGCTTGAAAGAAGGACATTATAATTCATCCTTGTCATGACAGTGTGGTACAGCAAGCTGTCTGTGAGAAGCCGGCTGGTATCAGAAGAGGCCTCCGGGTCGGAGTCTGATAGCCAGCCGCCTGAACTCACTCATAATTGTACATACGTGCACATATAGAATAGCTATATTATAGCACCCCTTCCTCGACTCTGCTACTCACCACACGGCTCCAGCTCATCACTGTTGTCGAGACAGTCATCTTTGTCATTACAGGTGCTTGTTTTAGGGATGCATCGTCCATTCTTACACCTGAATTCATCATTACCGCACTCTAAAATAGATGCATATGAAAGTGTATACTATGCCATTTTATATAAACATTGTTTAGAAATTGAAAACCTCCATTCACTGTTTTGTGGAATGTAGGTAAATTGGCAAAGCATAGAGACAGGTAGAATTGTAAGGAAAAATATCTGCAGTCACGCGAAGCTTCGAATGCTAAGAAGATCTTTGTGACAGAAGAACAATCACACAATGGCTGTTGCAATAATTAGCACCAAAAGAGATGATACACAATAGAAGTGAAATAAGAGCTTTCTAACGATCATAATATTAAACTATTCGTACTCCTTTCTATGGTGAATCCATCAGAGCCGGAGTTGTAGGAAGAAAAACAGAAAAGGAACTATATCAAACACAATAGATCACTTTTTAATGAATTGTTTAAGGTGTGTGTGCCGAAATATGTCGTATAAGCAAAAATTGTATACAGTTCGTTTTTTGCATGACATAATTGGAAATAACTATTTTGGTAACTACATGGTTTGGTTTTACTACATGGGTCGAGACAAAGAAAAAAGCTCTGATTTGCCGAGAATTAAAAAAATTATACTAAAATCATGATCATCAGGTATGATTTTGAAAAATAATCATGTCTGAACAATGGATTTGCTATACACTAAATAATAAAACCAATCGTGAGTAACAAAGAATGGAATTACCTTGAAAACATAGTCCTGATTTAACAGCAACGTCATCAATTGCAATGTCTCCACGGTAACCGTTTCCACGTGTCACAACAAACTTGACTCTGAAGTCGTTTCCATCATCGGGAATTTCCACTTTGACCTGTGTCCACTGGTAGCCCTGATTGCCACTCGCTGACCACAAGGTCTCGGAGGATTCAATGGGCTCTGGCAGCACTCTCTCTACAGCTAGAGTACCGCAGTTCACGCCGTACATGTGGTACCAAAACGCCAAGCAGACAGCGCCAGTGCTATTCGCATAGATCAGCGGGGACATTAAGGTGGTATTAAAGCCGGGTACGCCAGATGATGCTTCCGTGTACATGTAGGCACCTACGTTCGAAAAAACAACAACATTGTAAGCGACTGTGACAAAAAGAAAAGCTGCTTGTACTATAAAACTTCTCTCATAGGCCAATCTTAAAATGCTCTCTCTCTCTCTCTCTCTCTCTCACACACTCACACACACTCTCTCTCTCTCTCTTACAAACACACACTCTCTCCCTCTCTCTCTCTCACACACACACTCTCCCTGTCTCCCTCCCTCTCTCTCTCTACATAGTTTTTTGGTTTAAATGGTGTGAAAACCACTTGTTTTGTATGATATATCATTCCAATATGCAGCCAATGAACATACACACACTCACATTTACATTATTCCTTTTCAATGGAACCTTCAACTTCAACGAAAGGCTTCTGCAAATGATTGGAATGCATTCCTATATGGCCACCTACCAGTCACCGTTAAGCTTGTGTGATCGTAGTCTGGCCCAGTGGCGATAGAGGGCGTGGATCCCTGTTGACGTTTCCAGCTAAAGTCACGTGATACCTGCGTGATCTGATAGCCACAAATAAATTGAGTGTCGAAGGAACAGCTCGCATCGATACCTGAAATAAGAAGAGAAAACGATCCTCCTTCGTGTCTTTAAACTTACCAATATATCATACTTCAATTACCACAGAATGTTAAGATAATAACGTGCATTATGGTTTGTATTCAGAGAGGTTTGCACAGCAAATGTGGTTATGCTCAACCAAAGCAGCAACTGAACATGACTTTAATGAACATTATCTCTACCAATAAAGATTAACATGAAAAGAATCATCCTCACACCAAATCTGGAACACATTAGTCAAGAACACCTTCAATATATATTAAGATAACCAACCTTTCTATATGACTGAGTCAAATGTCTGGAATTTCAAATGATTTGGTATGTCGTACAGATAATCTGATACATGATTTTTGGAAATCGAATTATCAATTCGCTTCATTGTTCACTTTTATACGGAGATGTTCATATCCATTATATAACATTTGAGTCGATTTCACCAACATGTACCCTTTTCAAATCATGTGCATAGTAATGCGTCGCATTCTTGTGCATTGGCGCAAATAACGTTGTACTCCCTTCCCTTTGTTGTCATCGTCTTTTGGACGTCTTCAGTTGCTACGCAACTGTTGTTTGTAGCGCAACAATCGGCCTGACACGGGTTGTATTGTTGCGCGTCATTTTAAATGTTCCTGCCGTATTTCTTGGCAGTTTTTGAACTAGTCTTTGACAGATTTTAATTACCCGCCCACCTGTCCCTTTCATTATTTTTCGTGGATTTTATCTTCGCATCTATTTTTGAGTTAATCCTGTGTAATCTGTTAACTGTAAAACGATAATATTTAAGGTTGCTATGGTAACAACAGCAGCCAGTGTCAAGCTTTACTGATTAGTCTCTCTATGTTCTTGGCTAGTGAGGATCTGCCATTAAGGCGATCTATGCTTATTCACTTTTTTCATAATATCGAGTTTTCAAGAGTAAGTCAGAGAGAATTAAAACTTAATTATTCAGTAGGCTTATTGATATAAGGAAAAATATTGTGTATATACTTATTTGTTATGATGTACTACTTAGATAAGGAACTATCAAAGTTTTTTGATGCAAGATGATATCTGCTTGTTTGTTGTCTGTGTTAATGTTTACATGTGACGTACAATACAGCTATACCTACCTAATGACATACTTACGTAAGGAGCAAAACTAGTTTCTCTCCAGACGGATGTCAAGTTTCTTCTCTATATCCGTTAAAAAGATCCTTTTTCGTATTGATATGCATGTAACATGTTTTACATGACTTGTATCCATTTAAACTTAGCAGTGTCACAGTTATTTTCTCTAATATCAAGATAATGCATAAACTAAACTATAGCATGGAACGGTTTCCGTATTTACAACGTAAACTTTCAGAAGACCAGATGAAAACACATAAACTGGCATGCACACGAGTTATCCAAGAAAACACATGCATGTAGGTAGCACACTCACATGCTTTTAGACACACTAGAACTCTAAGACATTCTACCCGAAACCATAGACACACGCAAATATTCTAAGAGTAAGGTATGGGATAAAATAGACGTATTCCATCATAAAGTAACAATATGATTAGCCATTAGTTATTGCGTTAGTGGAACGAAGTTATTATAACACACAGCCTTTTCCCGCATACACAACACCCTTAACTACTCAACCATGTTAGACGGGAAAACTGGGGAATACCATTCACCGGTACGGATGGCGACATATTAGCATCTGGATGAGTCTATAACCAAGACAGATTACACAAACCTGTTAATCTCATTACGAATAATGGAGCAAAAATAACTACCTGAACCTGTTGCGGTGCCCAACAGTAGTGAAATGCAAAAAAGGAAGAAAATAACAATACGGTTGTATCCAGTGAGCTATATGTCACAGTGACATATAGATATATATTGATGTGTAACCCTTCCTTCAAAATAACAAAGACATGTGTTAGAGCTTCATATCACATTTCTTAGGACACCTCGATTACAATTGTTCTCTACGGATTAACTGATATATCTAATTATTTATCTTGCAAAATACAGCAAATTCGCCTGTCTGAATAGCCTGAAGGTAACTAGACCCCAGCTCTCGGCTTTACTATGGTGACGACCTACTTGCACGGTGAAATAGGGCACTCCTGTCCATGGAAACCATGAAATGCATCACAACATACACTTGTTCGGGAAAAGGACATTTTATTCACTTTGTGTATATAAACTCTGTTATGCTGAACACGTTTTTAGTAAAATAGGATATGTTATGATACGTAGGAACATATGTTATGCCGTGGGACATACCACATTAACCACCTGTACTGGCCGCACATGACGCTGGGAGCCAACTGCTAATAAGGTTTAAATCGTAATCTAGGGCTGTAAGATGAACTTATCAATAGCATTCCCTGACCCTTGGTAAAATAGAGGTCTGAGCAACCCAACCGACTCTTCCAGATGTAATTGCTCAAACATTATGGGGCACAAAGAGATAAAGACATGTCTGCCTACCAAAACATTTATCTATCTAAAATTCAAAACCAACTGTATTACATAAGTTTCAAACTCCCACCCCCCACATACAATACATGCATATTACAGTCAAAGATCAGTACCTGAGATTTATCTGATTCAAGAATACAACTGCCAGGCACAGCAGTGGAGTGCAGTCATGTATCCTAGGACTGTGAACCTGTCAATCAGGAACCAAAATTGTAAAAGCCTGTTTGTTTAAGAGTGTCAAGGCTTGGTTCAAACAGAAATCAATTAAGTTAGTCCAGGCGCTGCCTGTCAAAACCTATAGCCTAAAATGGGCTAAAATGCAACAACAAAACAAAAATTTGTCATTTTCTTCCTATTTTCTAGATCTTTCCAATGCCACACACACACACACACACACACACATATATATATATATATATATATATATATATATATATATATATATATATATATATATATATATTATATATATATATATATATATATATATATATATATATATATATATATATATATATATGTATATAGACATGGATATTAATGTACTCACCACAGACCTCCTTTTCGTCGCTGTTGTCCCCACAGTCGTCGTTGCTGTCACAGGTCACTGCATACGGTACACAGCGCCCATTTTTACACGTGAACTGATTCTTCGGACATCCTAGTAAAGTTGTTTTGAAAATGAGCAACAAGAAGATATGCAATGTGCAGCAACAGAAACCCGCGACAACCAAAATATGAAAGAACCCGCATCCGTGTTGAAAACAAATGCGAAACGTTGGGTGCGGCAGGAAAAGATTCCTGCTAACCGTTTCATGGCTATTTCGTCACTTATTACATTATCAAAGAAATGTTAATCAAGGTCCTGAAATAACATAATTCGGGCCATGCAAAAGTACATCACAATAATGGTAGTTTGCCAATGCCAGTTACGAAGAGAGCTATTATATGTGAGCTAATTTTGGTCAATATTCATCTAACATCTAACATCACAGTATGTTTTGAGAGAGAGAGAGAGAGAGAGAGAGAGAGAGAGAGAGAGAGAGAGAGAGAGAGAGTGAGAGTAACAAACCACACACAGGGACATGACAGGAGAGAGAGAGAGAGAGAGAGAGAGAGAGAGAGAGAGAGAGAGAGAGAGAGAGAGAGAGAGAGAGAGAGAGGGTAACATACCACACACAGGGACATCACAGAACTCGGTGGGTACATGAGGGTCTGTGGTGTAGCACCAAGGTCCGCCAGCTCGGCCATCAGGGTTACGGCAGTGGTTCGCAGCGCCCTCTATAGTCTCATCAGCGAGATTGAAGGCGTCTGTGAAGGAATGTTTGTGTGGAGATTGAGCGTCCCATCGCTGGCAAAGCCTGCCATTGGCTGTCGTCGAGATACTGCCCTGAAAGTCAACACCTCTCATGCTCCGCTTGCAATTGGCCACTGTAAAGGAATAACGGTTTTATGTCAATGCTTGGTGTTTTAGATTGTTTGTCATCAGATTGTAAATGTTGTGGCAGAGCACAAATTGCCGAGTGAGGGAGTGAAGTGATTGAGGAATAATGGCCTTCTTTTAATTGCCGAAAGAGTGTAGAAATCCCGGTAGGTAGAAAAGTTCCTGTATTTATATGATTGCCAGTCTATAGAAGTCATTGTTGTAGGGAAATAAAAGTAATCCCTTTATGGCTAGCATCAAGTGTAGTAGTTAAGGAAGATACTGTTAGCAGGTAGACAACGTTTTATTTCAAAATAAAGTTTAACCTGTTTAAAAAGATAATAACCGATTATATTTAACGTATTATCCCATGCCGGAATTTTTGACAAGCCTTTGTGAATGTAAGTGAACATAATTCAAATTCTGAAACCTTGTGTATATTGGAGTATTAGTATCCGATTTGGCGGTCACGGATATTCAAACTTTGATTGGCTATATTCTAGGCAAGAGTCTATTTCGAAAACGAGGACGTAAATATCAATGTTTCAATCAGGTCAGTGTGTCTGGCTGCTCGGTTCTGTTTCATTGTTTCACTGACAGTCTCTTAAGAAGTCTAAGTAGCGTGTTCGATAATCCTTTCTTTCTAAGACAATGCCATTTCAGTAGTTCAATACATGTGTAACATGTGTAAAGGCCTAAGAAAACTTACGATAAAATGCATAGTGACTAAGAAGGCATGCCTAGATATACAGACAAGGCGATAATGTAAAGATTCCCTGTGGACAAGAAGCGATTCACGGATGAAACCTCTTACTGGCTAGCAGTATTTCATGAAACAAGTCGTATACCCAGCGGTGGATTATTTTGATAACTTAAATGAGAACACGATTCTACTTTCATGTTAATCCGTACAACACTTTTGCAACACACATTTCTGTCAAACGATGACACAAAGCTTATAGGTAAGGGTGGATATATTAGTCTGATGTGACTGATATAGCAGCAATGAAAATTAAATGTTTCAGATAGTTCAACATCTAAATATCAGCAAATTATGTAAAATATTGCATCTTTTGAAGACTGCTTTTGATAACTGATGGGTTAAAACATAGATAAGAGATGCAAATGCATGAATGAAATGTTTTTGTGTGGTGAGTCCTACCTATATCTTCTATATTTTGTACCATCATATTGTAGTACTATCTATGTGTCAGTATCACCATTGGAATCTTCATTAAACTCCTGTTCTTCTCTATCTGGACTCACTGTAATTTGATTGAAGCAGCCTGCATGGCAATGAAGGATAAGGTTGACCATTTGCACACAAGCACTGTATTATCTATAGAACAAAAGATGGTGCAAAAGTGCTGATCATGAGGTATGGTTTTGGTCTGTAAGGATTTGAAACTATCATCTTTTACCCAGCCAAAGTCACATGGATCCATGTCAGGGGGATCCGTGTTGAACACTGGATGCCAGATTGTAGCCTGCAGATGTTTTATTTCATATTTTCTTTAAATGTCAGTGAAAACGGAAGTGAATATTATAGTTTAAAATGAATGCATACCCCCTTCCTTACCATCTTAGCAACCAAAAGAATTTAACCAACAGATATCATGTCTCCTGGTCTAATTGTAGTGCTATAGCAGGCTGCAATATAGGATGTCGCCTCCTTGATGATTTCCCCCATGTTCGAATCTGTATTCAAATATGGTGGAATTGGGACCCTGTTTAAAGAACCTTAACAATTTTAACCTTGCCTATATATACCAAAGTATGCTCCAACTTTGTCACATCCTGTTAAGGGGTGTGCTGCAATTGAATTTGGTACAATGGTAAGGTGCTTTTTGACCATCTCTCCAGTATTTACTGAAACCCTGTGAGGTCTTGTAGGTTTTATGATAACTGTTGAGTGAACATGGTCAGTATATCATGGTATTACTGCATGTATGCAGGACTAAGACATCTTTAGCAGCAGAGAAAACCTGAACACATTAGCTTCATCAACTGCTGACATCTGCCTCTTTATGGGTGGTTCTGAGGTCATGGCACTTTCAGACTGTACCATCCTTGACTTCTTATGGAATGGTATCTTTCCCTATATGGTAACAGCAAATGTTGGGTGGTTCTTATCTTGAACAGACTTTATCAATTCTGTGTGGATATGATTCCTCAGCTGTACCTTATTCTTTGATCCTGTCAGTATAACAGTGTGGGGAGGCAGTGGAATTTTTAGTGCCAATCTGTACTGCCTTGGTGATTTTGTGGACCTGGAGGATCTAGTACCACGTTTAACGCTATACTCTTGGTATCTATCAAAACCAAAATAAGGGTGTGAAAATGTTTACATCTTTTCTAGAACAAACCTCACAAACACATTGGTATAGTCCCTCACAGTTCCATTAGATGCAGATACAGATGTCTTTGCCCTGCTTATGCACAACTACTATGCTCATCATGTTCAACAGTTACCATGGAACCTACAAGTCCTCACAGGGTTTCTGAGAATATTGGTGAGACAGTCAAGAAGCACCTTGCTATTGTACCCAATTCGATTGCAGCACACCCCTTAATAGGATGTGACAAAGTTGGGGCATAATTTGGTATAGGCAAGGTCAAAGCTGTTAAGGTTTTGCAAACAGGGTATCAATTCCACATTATTTGCAATACAGATTCGGACATGGGGGAAATCATCAAGGAGGTGACATCCTACATTGCAGCCTGCTATAGCACTACAATTAGACCAGGAGACGGGAAGTCTGATGTTCTTTACAGAGTTTTGGGTGCAAAGATGGTAAGGAAAGGGGTATGCATTCAGCCTGAACTACAATATTTACCTCCGTCCTCTATGGCATTTGATGAAAATGTGAAAAGAGCCCATTTACAGGCTACAATCTGGCAAACAGCACTTAACACTGATCCTCCTGACATGGGTTCATATGACTATGTCTGGTTGAAATATGATCATTTCAAATACTTACAGCCCAAAACCATACCTCATGATCAGCAATTTGCACCATCTGTCATTCTAAAGATAACACAGTGCCTGTGTGCAACTGACCAACCTTATTCTTCAATGCGGTGCAGCTGCACATCTTGGATGTTCAATTTTATGTAAATGCAGTGGAGAACAAGGCTGCTTCAATCAAAGAACAGTAAATCTATACAGAGAAGGATAGGAGTGGAATAAAGATTCCATTGGTGACATAAATCCATAGATAGTACTACAATATGATGGTACAAAATCCAGAAGATATAGGTGGGACTCAACTCACATAATACATGTCATTCATGCATTTTTATCTCTTATCTATGTTTTAACCCATTAATTATCAAAAGCAATCTTCAAAAGATGCAATTCTTTAGATAATTTGTTGATATTTAGATGTTGAACTATCTGGAGCATTTACTTGCTGTGGAACTTTGGATTATTCTGTCAATATGTATGCTATATCAGTCACATATGGTACGTTTGACACCTGTGGTTTACCTAATTTGACAGTCATCTTGGCAGCCATTTTGAATTTATGATAACCTTTATATGTCTTTAACCAGCACCAATGAGGTTCTTGGCCTTTATAACCCATGTGTACATGCAAAAGGTATTGATCTATGTCAAAAAACAATTGAGTTATGGTCATTTTCCTGCTATCACGGCCATTTTGGCAGCCATATTGAAAAGCCCTATGACCTAGTTATCAAATGTAATTTCTGTCAGCACCAATGAACTCCTTGGCCCCTAAAACCTAGGACAAGATGAACGAATTTTTTTCCTAGGCCAAAAATCAAATGAGATATAGTCATTTTCATGATTTGGCAGCCATGCTGGCGGCCATCTTGGATTTCTCAAATTCCTCAAGGGTGACAGAGTGTCACCCGATGGAATATTGATCTAGAACCCTTTCAGAGTCAGAATCATTTGAAAACAACTATGCACCAAAGTTTGCACACCCTAGTGACGATTCCTCCAGACTATATATATTATGCCGACGTATCAAAAAGTATGACCATTACTCACGCATTAGGGAGCAGTCTGTTATGCGTATGCTATCGAGGGCAGCCAGACTGTACCCACTAGTTGCTGTGTAGTCGAACACCACTTGAAACAGGCCTGTGCCCAGGCGCTTGTAACCCCGCAACCACTGGTCACCATGGTTACCATACTCTTCCCAGACCTTCTTCTCTTTGTTGTCGGATGTCTTCAGGTAGACTCTCAGGTAACCCATATTCTGGCCGTACATATGGTAATGGAAATCCAGACAGCGGGGACTGGAAGCCGGAATAAATGGGGACAGTAAACGGCCCTTTGTCCCCTTACCGTTGCCATCCACGTAGATATAGTATCCTGTGATAGGTATATAATGACATATTTCACGTAATGCTTGAAACATAAATAATAGGAACAAAAAAGGAAGTCTTCCAAGTATTCCCAGCTCAATGTCTTCAGTTCTTTTTATTTTGCCAATTGATAAACACTATATACATGTGTTTATTTGCTCTAGTTTGAATACATATATACTACGTTTTTTTACCTCTAGGTATACATGTGTTTTTAAACATAAACCTTGTCCAAACTGTTTTGTTGATTAGATATTATGTACGTGTTAATATGGTGTAATCATACCACCGAGATGTTTTAGTCAATGTCAAAAAGTATTACATACCTGGGCCACTGCTATTCCGGTGTTCTTTATCTGAATGAAAATGCGGCAAGAACGATTTAGTTATATAGCATATTATGTCAGGTATTTGTACTGAGCACAGAAAATAAATGTTAAACCAAAAACATTAGCAGATTGCGTTGGGTTGGATTTGCCCGCGGCGGGGATAATTAGTATGTCTCGGCTCTAATCTATACCTCAAAACACGTCTTTAGGTCATGGGACTCAGAGCCGCTACTCTCCTCACACCGCTCGTCGTATGCATGATGAACATGTCAGCGTGTTTTGATCATTCGCCTTTAACGATTGCCCTCAGGGATACATAGCACGCGTTAATTTGTCATGGAAGAGCATTTGGGACCGGTCTGCCATTTCTTCAGGTGGTACACAAAGAGCAGCCGCTGATTTGTTTCGCTCGTGTGACGTGGGTCAGTGGACGGGGCGCGCTGGGGGAGGAATCCCTTGCCGGAAAAGGGGATGTGTCATCTTCAGTGGATGATGTTCCCATTCCCTCACCCCATTACTATACGTCAAGAGGCAGATTTCACGAAGCCGTCACTAAACGAATGCCTTGACTACTAATCGGCTTAGAATAATCATCATGGCAACTTCCCTTTTTGGGTAAGAACAATTTCAAGTCAGAACAAAGAGACGAATGTTTTAAGGTAATCTCAAAAAATTCCAGATACAAAGATGATCTCTAAGTTTGTTCTTTTACACGTGTCGGACGAAGGAAATTTTCTGGACGACGTTCAGCCTTCATAAACTTTAGTCCATAAAAAGTGGGAATCTATTGAAAATGATCAAACTATAGATTGCCAACTGATTAAAGTATTCTGCATGATTAAGTGTATTTTATGTATGGGTACTTGATGTATACTTTGGTATGGTAGTGTCAGTAGTGCATTGCAATCTATCTGCTTCTCTCTGCCGTTCATTTAATGCATTATTAACAATGTCATTACTCTGATGCAGAGGTTTGACCCGAATGAATGAAGACAGTAAAAACAGCTGTTTACAGCGAATTATAAAAGCTGTATTATGATCAATGGTATATTGTGTGCTTTATTGTTGGCATTTAGCTGGGAAGACTTTCAAAACGTGGAGGTTTGGATGACTTTTAATTACTTTAGACTGTCACTCAGCTAAGGGAAAATGAATATGAGCTGCCATTTATGAAGGCGCGACCCCCCTGGCCGGCCGGTGTAACAACCTGTGCGACATATGGGCATTTCGCGCACCTCATAAGGGTTTGGGATCCAACTTTCCTTCGAGGAATGTAGGATGGTAGCTAGAAACACGCGGTAATTTGTGCTAACACTGGGTATCTCTGCTATCCTCGACTTGTAGATATTGGCTTGTCACGAAGTTGCAATTATACTCAGAAAATGATAACGATGAGAAAATATCCTTCAAACTATTCCATTCAAAATGTATTATCAATTTTCACCATGAGATTCACACGAAGACATGACAAATATACGCCTAGATAGATCAGATCGATCAAAGAATCAGAGCATTAGCTAATAAATATTAGAGTTGCACTTCATGAATTATAGAGATACTAATCCCACTTTCCAATCCTTAGCTTATCAGTGAATGGATCCTTTTGTGATCGGCAATACTTTATCTTCCCTATCATCAATTGTCCCTCCAACTGTTAATAGGAGTGAGAAGAAGTTTGTGTATGGTTAAAGGGCTAACTGTTATGTTAATGCGAGTTAGAGGAAGTTTGTGTATGATTAAAGGGCTAACTGTTCTTTAATGTTCGTGTCCTAGGAAATATCAAAATGGCTGCATCCACTCTGATTTACACTATTACAAACACTTCAGCTTTCATTTTGCAGATTAATTTATGTGGCACGAATATATTCTTAATGTAACTCACCTTGTGTAAAGTGATCCTCAGGGCCGGTGTGAGCGTTGGGTGAAGGGCCACTCTGTCGTTGCCACCCCAGAACACTTTCTGGGTCCTGTATAAAACCGCAGAAGGACGAACCAAAGTTGCACTGGATCAATTTAGGTCCTAAATACACGCGATAAAACACAAGAATGATAGTTACGATGAGAAATATGGCATGGCATTACACTCTGTTCTATTATGACATATTGCACTGTATTGTATTGTACACTTATATCATTTCATCGTAGTTTAATAATTTGTATTGCATAGTATTTGCTGAATTGTATTGTGTCATGTCTTATTAGACTTCTGCTGTGAGACTCGCAGGTGGTTCTTAAAGTATGTGAAGTCAGGTTGCTAGTAATGATTAAACGGTAAATGATAGTTTTTGGTGCTACTTAATATGGTCGCTTGTTACTAGGTTACTACTAATAGAGCTAATGTATTGTCCTAAAAGCGCATAGGTATAGTATCATGCTAGTTAGCATTTATTTTTGGTTTCATACTTATTAGTTATATAAAGTGCGTCTATTAATAACATGTGAGCTGTGTTTGTAATAATTGTTGTTTTGTTCCCACAAGTGGTATTTTTGTATGGATTTTGTAACGTTGTTTACAGTCAATAAAAGTACATACATACATTACATTAATATAAAGTCGCTGGTATTATATGATGTTAATACGTGTTTCATAATTATTGACCCTGTTCCGGCCATGCACATATAGAAAGAAGCAAAACCCAATTAGCATCAGTTTGCACTTGCAGCATAGTTGACTGCCAAGAAAGGCTTGCATGGGAATTCTTGCTCAGTACCCTTTAGTAACCCCTTTGTCGGCGTATACAGTAATGCATTACATTTGCTGTGAACACATCTCTAATTAGCATTCAACCGTAAAATAAGGAGTCTGCATGTGTCTGTTAGTGAAGTCGAACGAATAGATAAACACAATCTTAATTTTATAGAAATATATCAACTGACATACATGCAACTAATAGGTTCATAAATCAATTGTATTCAGAATGGCACCGAGTCCACAGAACTAAATCTAGTTTCTTTACACACCACTCGCTGTGTACGTGAAGTTATACGACGTAAAATATTGCTGGTGAGGTTATCTGTGGGTATCCATCAATATTTCACAACTCAATTAGTATATAATTGCAGATCAATACTGATGGATATCACGGGGGGGGGGGGATTGAATAGACATCTGTCGATAATCCTCTAAATGGTTGATAATTGTAGCGAGAACAGGGAGAACCTGGCGGAACTCGTTGATGACCCTGGCATGGAATTTGGAATTTCGATTATCGTAACCTTTTCTGCCATAGTTTAAGGCTAATTCGTAACTAGCCAGTAGCAAGTGGTGGAGAAATTGACGATAGTAGTTGGAGTAGGGAGGACACCTACAGGGGGCCAGTAGCGGGGCACTGTCTCTCCGTGTGTATCTGTACGGCATTTGAATGGAAGCTGTTGATCAACCGTTCTGCGATGATAGATCAGTCTGGAGGTGACGTTGCCGACGTTAATGTGATAATGCGAATTTGTCATGACAAATCATTTAAAGTCCCTCCGATTTTGTACTAGATATCGCCTGATTCAATTTGACAAGAAAGTCAACAAAGCAATTTAAACTTTAAAAAAATCAGCAATAAAGATTTGAAGAATTGATCCTTTTAAATTATCCAATGTATTCATACACGTGACATTGATTGAAATAGCATCATCCCTGCCCACTAGAGGAGTGCCTCAAGTCTCCTCGGGTTCCTCTGGGAATAACCCTGGCTTTATATTGAAGTTATGAAAATATAAGAGATCGATCGGGTCGTCAAAGTTATAAAAATATTTGAAGTGGACAATTTTGTTATACATGTTAAGGGGCATATCGCACTATAATGCGCAGTCAACCATTTCGCACAACATGACATTTTCTTTGATATGTGTGCATGCTTGTCATTTCCCTGGAGAACCCGGCTGATGCTAATGTCAAGGTCTCCCCTCCATTGATCTGCTCTGGTGGGCGAAGTTCACTGAACCAACTGTTGACTGATGAAGTGTGTGTGTGTGTGTGTGTATGTGTGTGTGTGTGTGTATGTGTGTATGTTAATACGTCATCTGAATGGCTGATCATGAAATGTTTTCAATGATAACTGGATTATACTTGCTACAATATTAGCATAAACTTAAAATCTCTCGCAATTCGTGTGAAAAACATCAAATTCTCCAAAATGGACATTTTCTATTTTTCTTAACTATGGACAATTAGAATTACTTATGCTTCTTTTGAAATCAACCAACAGGAACGTGAGCAGGCCTAGATAATGCATATTAGAGTGCCTATACTACAGTGTTTTAGAGATGGTATTTTCATCAAAAGGAAATGAAAGAGAGAAAACCTTATTTAATATGATGGTTAGAAACTGAGACCCCTTCCCTTTACAAGTTCACTTTTAATCCACTTTGACAATAAACTTGATGAAGAAGTAGGCGTGATACGCGACAATGAGTTGCAATTTAATCAAGTCTACTTTTAAACTTTGTGGTATACATTAGAGTTGAGAATAATTGTTTTATTTGATATATAGATTTATTTTACGAATTACGTATTTCGACAGGTCGTATCCGTCACATTTACACCAGTATGTGCCTGTCTGTAAGTCTGTCTGTTTGTGTGCATACATGTATGTGTATGTGTGTCTGCCTGTCCGTATGTCTGTATTTATGGATATATGTAGAACTATGTAAATATGTATAAAGACTTAAGCAAACCGCACTGGAACTGACCTCATGTAAACCATAGCAGCCTTGTTCAATGAGCACGGAGGCCTATTACTAACATAGCAGTAGTCCAATAAATCATGTTCCGCCTCAACGATGTTTTTGAACACGATTAACCACTACAATGGCTTTATTGATATGACATTTATTAGAATGTCACCAGCGGTGACCACAGATGCTCCACAAGTGTCCTCTGGCTATGTTGGGAATACCACAATTATAGAAATAGATTCGGTCGTAATACCAAGGTTAGGGAAATATTATCTAAGTAAGCAGAAAGGCCGATATATTACGGACCGCCGTACATGGCATTGTATTTGATACGTGTGAACATTGTTATTTCGCAGGAAAACCCAGAGGACACTTAATGTAGCCTATTCCACAAAAAGCCGCCCGCCGGGAGGTGACATTTGCATTAATAACATCAGCAGGCTGTTAAAGACCTGCGCAATGGGCAGCCCCCTTGTCCAGATGGTCCAGCACACTGTGCGGTATTATTGATACGGCAATACACGCATCGATAGTCTCATTTCCTACCACAAAGGTGATGAATATAGTAGAATAAGTAAAACAAAATCATTTGAAGGGAAATATACATATGGTGATTTTGGTGTTTATAGTTGCGATTTGTTGCATTAATGAACGAATTGTTGAAAGACAAAACAAAATAAAATAATGAACGATCATCAACATCTCCCATGATAATGATAGGCGCATGCTAAGCAAAACATTACTCTAAATTGAAGTTGCTTGAACGTAACTTACAAAAAATAAAAAAAAAAGGAAAAAAAAATAAAAATTGGAATTGGAATTTCAAAAGATCAACTCACCATCACATCTGACCCGTTGGTAATAGTCGGCCATGGAGTCGTTGATAAGATGTTGTACCTCATCCGTCGAGGTAATGTGACATTTCTTGACTGCTTTGCGATAAACAAAAGCGTTGCAGTTGAGCTCGGGGAAGGTGAGGCATATGTGTTTACACACGCCCACCGAAACTCCGGTATAGACCTTCTGAGCCCCCTCGACGAGACGAACACTCTTACGAGGATGAAGAACAAACCAATCCTTGCAAAATCCTGAAGTATGAAACGATACATGAAATGACAATCCCAAAGAAAATGATCAGCCATAAGGACATCGGAAAAAATCAAAGACTTTGCAAGTACCTGATGAATGAAATGATACAAAACATGTTCATGCTGTATCAAAAATGCCTGTCTTCAATTAGCATGCATAATGAACATCTAAAATAGTGCTAAATCATCCTTTCTTGCATACATACTCTAAAGCAAACCATACAGATACCCAAATTTGGATTTGAAAATGTATTTGTAACTTTCGCACATGCCCCTTGCCGGATGCGAACACGGACAATGGGGAGCGACAGCAAGTAGTTTTTGGCAATGTCTTAAAGTGTAACTCTACCTTCAAAATTAAAAATATATATATGTTATAGAGCTCAATATCAACTTTCATAGGACACATTTATTACGATTGTACTCAGCAGATTGACTTAGATAATGGCGTTATAAGGTAAATTGATGGGGGGCATGTTTGTTCAGAGAGATCCTAATTAATGATATTAATTAGATGCGAGTGATATCATGTAACTCTACCTTCAAAATTGAAAAAAATATATGTTATAGAGCTCAATATCACCTTTCATAGGACACATTTATTACAATTGTACTCAGCAGATTGACTTAGATAATGGCGTTAAAGGTAACTTGATGGGGGGCATGTTTGTTCAGAGAGATCCTAATTAATGATATTAATTAGATGCGAGTGATGTCATCATTGGACAACTTCCTCCTCCAATGCCACATGACAGCTATTAGTGATAGTTCTGATTTGATTTGATTTGATTTGATTCGGTCTAGTACGATGTGTATTACATAGCATTTGGCATACACAAAATCATATATAACGGTGACTAGATGGAGAGTCATTAACTGCTATGCAATAGGATATATACACTAAAAGTTAGAAACTTATTTCCATAGTGGTCCCAGTCTGATCAACCTCACTGCTCAAGATTGTCTAGTGGATAACTCAAAACTTGAGCACGAAGATGGTCAATTGTCAAGCTTTTGGATGCAACACTGATTCCAGAAAAGGATCTGGGAGAACATTCTACTTAATTCCTAACCCAGAAGGATATCCAGATAAATCAGATATAATAGCAATAATAAAGGAACTGGTTGGACTTTGAAGACTTTCAAATTTACTAATCACAGGATAGTCTGAGAGGATCATTTGGCTCCCACCTGCCTTTAAGAGGAGTTACAAGGAAGATTCCTGGGATATAAAAGACAATATAAATGGCTGAAAGAAGCCTATAAGCCATGAGAGATGGCTCTCTGAAATGAATAACATATTTCTTTCTATGGGTCTTGACGTATTTATCCATCTTCAATATGATTTTATTTGTTTGTGTGACACAGGAGATGGCCATTGTTTTTCAAAATAGGGAAGAATTACATCAGTTATTTGATATCCAGGGTGGACGAGCTATACGTTTAATCTCACTTAGTTTTGGTGCTGAAAGATTTATTTGGTAATTCCCCTCTTCCATTTTTCACATGGGGCAGCCCTTTTGCAATAGAAAGAATAACTTTTTCGAAGCTGGTACTCCATTAAAAACTTGCATAGTTGTATCAATTATTGAGAAAACCCCTACTTGTTGTTGGAATAGCTGGTGCTCGCTCTACCTTCAAACTTTTGAATCGTATGGATGCAACATAGGAGCACTGCCAGTACTGAATAATTCAGTCAGGTAACATCAAAGACTATTTGCTGTGTTACGTAGTCAACATCTTCAACCTCAAGTTTTTCCTTCAGAATATCCCACTCTTGGAAACAGATACATTCCTGCGTAGATAGAGACACACAGACTTCACATTCACACCAGTCTGTATTTTCCACTTGTTCAGAATCAGAATTTCCCTCCAGGTCGCTGTCCTCAGAGTCTGACACACCCTCATCTTTAGAGTATACTGGTACGAATTCCTATGGTTGAATACCAAGGAGATTTTCCATAACTGCCTATAGATTAACTTAGAATGATACACACAGATATATATTGTCCCCACGCTTGTCTCTGCTTAAATGAATGAAATCCTTTACTTGTTACAAATAGGTAATCAATAATCAATAGCTTTTATACAAATACCATCATTACAATACAATTGGTAGATGGTTTCGTGGCTATCTGGTTTCATAATACCGCAACAAATATTCCTCTTTAACTGCCTTACTACAGTTTAATAATCATAATGTCTATGTCAACGATGTACAGACCGGAATGTATTCACATACAGATCACCCCCACCCCCAAAAATCAACAACATAGAAATAAACCCATTTTATCAGTGTACTGACTGAACGTTTGTGTATTTGCAATAGTCTTGTAGTTAAAAGGCATAAATGTAAATATTATTATTGTGGTTTCCTAACATTAACTAAATCTGACAATGTATGAAAAAAAATCATTCTACGGATCCATATTTCGACGAAAGATGTGCACTGGAGCCGGGAGAGTCATTATACTGGCTTGTAGAAAAGCCAATAAATGGGGTTGATGTCGGGACAATGATAGATATCTGGAGAATATCAGGCAAATATATTCTCGAGGTGTATTGGAGGACACTCAGACAAAGGGAGGGTGATAGATAAGATGGAGAGGATGTCCCTTGCACTCTTCCCGACTCTGGGGTCTCGACAATAAATACCTCATGAATATCCGCATACAGTGTAACTTGCTTGTAAACTATTTAAAGGTATAAGGGCACCACACTAGCCGGACAATTGGTAATCTAAGAATTGATATGTCGACCTAACCAATACTGTTATTTCTCCACTCAACATGGTGTTTAACTCGTAGCGACAGTTACGTCGTTTACAATAAATGTATGCACGAGGCAGAACGGCAATGCACCCGGAAGCCCTATTTTTCTGGTTAATTTCTGATTTCTGATCTTTTAACGTTATCCAACTCTAACTTAACCGCGGGATCAGGGCAAGTAGCTTCTATACTTGGCTATTATATTTATTTAATTCATCTCTATCAAATCATGGTGATTTTCTTACCACTGGGTCTAATCGTGATGACAGGGTCTAAGTAGTATGACACCTGCTTATCAATATGCCTCTAACATGTTTGTACTTGTAATTTGTTACTCTACTTTGATTTCGAATTTGAATAAATTGTGCCCAGATGATGTGAATTGCAGTTAACCTCCTTGGTAAAGCTTTGGGAAACTATCGAGGGCAGATGCAATTCCTTTGAGATTAATGTGTATTGCAGTCAATTCCTGAGAGGCTGACACTGACAATACACGCACAGTTTACTAATTGCAAACTTCCCTTTTTCTTTCATCACAAAATAACAGTGTGAGAACAGTGCAAGAACAGTAAATACCAGTCTATTTTGTAAACTGGTAGAATTTCTTGAGCTCTAAAGCTCATCCATAACTCCTTTGCTACTGGTCTTTTTCCTTCACAAAACCTGTTATACCTCCAAAAGATATAGCTTGCGCTATAAAGATATATACAAAGACAGTGCCTGATACATCACTTTCCTCTTTGAAAGTCATTTACTTATGAGAGCATGTATAAGGTTCATGTTCGTGTTCTGAATAACCTTCAGCCTGGATGTAGAACTGCATGTAAATACATGACATCACATTCTCTTTCTGGCGAGCTCTGATAAGGTCCAAAATGGGTCGCTCCATGAAACTACTGAGGCAGTAATTTGCTGTATTTTGCAAGATACAAATTTAAATATCTCAATCAATTGTAATCAAGGTGTCCTAATAAAGGTGACATTGTGCTCTTAAACATATCTTTTTTTAATTTTGAAGGTAGAGTTACACTTTAAACTACTTAGGAATCGGGGCCACCCCCACATACACATAGACACATCACTATATACGTTTAATCTCACTTAGTTTTGGTGCTGAAAGATTTATTTGGTAATTCCCCTCTTCCATTTTTCACATGGGGCAGCCCTTTTGCAATAGAAAGAATAACTTTTTCGAAGCTGGTACTCCATTAAAAACTTGCATAGTTGTATCAATTATTGAGAAAACCCCTACTTGTTGTTGGAATAGCTGGTGCTCGCTCTACCTTCAAACTTTTGAATCGTATGGATGCAACATAGGAGCACTGCCAGTACTGAATAATTCAGTCAGGTAACATCAAAGACTATTTGCTGTGTTACGTAGTCAACATCTTCAACCTCAAGTTTTTCCTTCAGAATATCCCACTCTTGGAAACAGATACATTCCTGCGTAGATAGAGACACACAGACTTCACATTCACACCAGTCTGTATTTTCCACTTGTTCAGAATCAGAATTTCCCTCCAGGTCGCTGTCCTCAGAGTCTGACACACCCTCATCTTTAGAGTATACTGGTACGAATTCCTATGGTTGAATACCAAGGAGATTTTCCATAACTGCCTATAGATTAACTTAGAATGATACACACAGATATATATTGTCCCCACGCTTGTCTCTGCTTAAATGAATGAAATCCTTTACTTGTTACAAATAGGTAATCAATAATCAATAGCTTTTATACAAATACCATCATTACAATACAATTGGTAGATGGTTTCGTGGCTATCTGGTTTCATAATACCGCAACAAATATTCCTCTTTAACTGCCTTACTACAGTTTAATAATCATAATGTCTATGTCAACGATGTACAGACCGGAATGTATTCACATACAGATCACCCCCACCCCCAAAAATCAACAACATAGAAATAAACCCATTTTATCAGTGTACTGACTGAACGTTTGTGTATTTGCAATAGTCTTGTAGTTAAAAGGCATAAATGTAAATATTATTATTGTGGTTTCCTAACATTAACTAAATCTGACAATGTATGAAAAAAAATCATTCTACGGATCCATATTTCGACGAAAGATGTGCACTGGAGCCGGGAGAGTCATTATACTGGCTTGTAGAAAAGCCAATAAATGGGGTTGATGTCGGGACAATGATAGATATCTGGAGAATATCAGGCAAATATATTCTCGAGGTGTATTGGAGGACACTCAGACAAAGGGAGGGTGATAGATAAGATGGAGAGGATGTCCCTTGCACTCTTCCCGACTCTGGGGTCTCGACAATAAATACCTCATGAATATCCGCATACAGTGTAACTTGCTTGTAAACTATTTAAAGGTATAAGGGCACCACACTAGCCGGACAATTGGTAATCTAAGAATTGATATGTCGACCTAACCAATACTGTTATTTCTCCACTCAACATGGTGTTTAACTCGTAGCGACAGTTACGTCGTTTACAATAAATGTATGCACGAGGCAGAACGGCAATGCACCCGGAAGCCCTATTTTTCTGGTTAATTTCTGATTTCTGATCTTTTAACGTTATCCAACTCTAACTTAACCGCGGGATCAGGGCAAGTAGCTTCTATACTTGGCTATTATATTTATTTAATTCATCTCTATCAAATCATGGTGATTTTCTTACCACTGGGTCTAATCGTGATGACAGGGTCTAAGTAGTATGACACCTGCTTATCAATATGCCTCTAACATGTTTGTACTTGTAATTTGTTACTCTACTTTGATTTCGAATTTGAATAAATTGTGCCCAGATGATGTGAATTGCAGTTAACCTCCTTGGTAAAGCTTTGGGAAACTATCGAGGGCAGATGCAATTCCTTTGAGATTAATGTGTATTGCAGTCAATTCCTGAGAGGCTGACACTGACAATACACGCACAGTTTACTAATTGCAAACTTCCCTTTTTCTTTCATCACAAAATAACAGTGTGAGAACAGTGCAAGAACAGTAAATACCAGTCTATTTTGTAAACTGGTAGAATTTCTTGAGCTCTAAAGCTCATCCATAACTCCTTTGCTACTGGTCTTTTTCCTTCACAAAACCTGTTATACCTCCAAAAGATATAGCTTGCGCTATAAAGATATATACAAAGACAGTGCCTGATACATCACTTTCCTCTTTGAAAGTCATTTACTTATGAGAGCATGTATAAGGTTCATGTTCGTGTTCTGAATAACCTTCAGCCTGGATGTAGAACTGCATGTAAATACATGACATCACATTCTCTTTCTGGCGAGCTCTGATAAGGTCCAAAATGGGTCGCTCCATGAAACTACTGAGGCAGTAATTTGCTGTATTTTGCAAGATACAAATTTAAATATCTCAATCAATTGTAATCAAGGTGTCCTAATAAAGGTGACATTGTGCTCTTAAACATATCTTTTTTTAATTTTGAAGGTAGAGTTACACTTTAAACTACTTAGGAATCGGGGCCACCCCCACATACACATAGACACATCACTATATACGTTTAATCTCACTTAGTTTTGGTGCTGAAAGATTTATTTGGTAATTCCCCTCTTCCATTTTTCACATGGGGCAGCCCTTTTGCAATAGAAAGAATAACTTTTTCGAAGCTGGTACTCCATTAAAAACTTGCATAGTTGTATCAATTATTGAGAAAACCCCTACTTGTTGTTGGAATAGCTGGTGCTCGCTCTACCTTCAAACTTTTGAATCGTATGGATGCAACATAGGAGCACTGCCAGTACTGAATAATTCAGTCAGGTAACATCAAAGACTATTTGCTGTGTTACGTAGTCAACATCTTCAACCTCAAGTTTTTCCTTCAGAATATCCCACTCTTGGAAACAGATACATTCCTGCGTAGATAGAGACACACAGACTTCACATTCACACCAGTCTGTATTTTCCACTTGTTCAGAATCAGAATTTCCCTCCAGGTCGCTGTCCTCAGAGTCTGACACACCCTCATCTTTAGAGTATACTGGTACGAATTCCTATGGTTGAATACCAAGGAGATTTTCCATAACTGCCTATAGATTAACTTAGAATGATACACACAGATATATATTGTCCCCACGCTTGTCTCTGCTTAAATGAATGAAATCCTTTACTTGTTACAAATAGGTAATCAATAATCAATAGCTTTTATACAAATACCATCATCACAATACAATTGGTAGATGGTTTCGTGGCTATCTGGTTTCATAATACCGCAACAAATATTCCTCTTTAACTGCCTTACTACAGTTTAATAATCATAATGTCTATGTCAACGATGTACAGACCGGAATGTATTCACATACAGATCACCCCCACCCCCAAAAATCAACAACATAGAAATAAACCCATTTTATCAGTGTACTGACTGAACGTTTGTGTATTTGCAATAGTCTTGTAGTTAAAAGGCATAAATGTAAATATTATTATTGTGGTTTCCTAACATTAACTAAATCTGACAATGTATGAAAAAAAAATCATTCTACGGATCCATATTTCGACGAAAGATGTGCACTGGAGCCGGGAGAGTCATTATACTGGCTTGTAGAAAAGCCAATAAATGGGGTTGATGTCGGGACAATGATAGATATCTGGAGAATATCAGGCAAATATATTCTCGAGGTGTATTGGAGGACACTCAGACAAAGGGAGGGTGATAGATAAGATGGAGAGGATGTCCCTTGCACTCTTCCCGACTCTGGGGTCTCGACAATAAATACCTCATGAATATCCGCATACAGTGTAACTTGCTTGTAAACTATTTAAAGGTATAAGGGCACCACACTAGCCGGACAATTGGTAATCTAAGAATTGATATGTCGACCTAACCAATACTGTTATTTCTCCACTCAACATGGTGTTTAACTCGTAGCGACAGTTACGTCGTTTACAATAAATTTATGCACGAGGCAGAACGGCAATGCACCCGGAAGCCCTATTTTTCTGGTTAATTTCTGATTTCTGATCTTTTAACGTTATTCAACTCTAACTTAACCGCGGGATCAGGGCAAGTAGCTTCTATACTTGGCTATTATATTTATTTAATTCATCTCTATCAAATCATGGTGATTTTCTTACCACTGGGTCTAATCGTGATGACAGGGTCTAAGTAGTATGACACCTGCTTATCAATATGCCTCTAACATGTTTGTACTTGTAATTTGTTACTCTACTTTGATTTCGAATTTGAATAAATTGTGCCCAGATGATGTGAATTGCAGTTAACCTCCTTGGTAAAGCTTTGGGAAACTATCGAGGGCAGATGCAATTCCTTTGAGATTAATGTGTATTGCAGTCAATTCCTGAGAGGCTGACACTGACAATACACGCACAGTTTACTAATTGCAAACTTCCCTTTTTCTTTCATCACAAAATAACAGTGTGAGAACAGTGCAAGAACAGTAAATACCAGTCTATTTTGTAAACTGGTAGAATTTCTTGAGCTCTAAAGCTCATCCATAACTCCTTTGCTACTGGTCTTTTTCCTTCACAAAACCTGTTATACCTCCAAAAGATATAGCTTGCGCTATAAAGATATATACAAAGACAGTGCCTGATACATCACTTTCCTCTTTGAAAGTCATTTACTTATGAGAGCATGTATAAGGTTCATGTTCGTGTTCTGAATAACCTTCAGCCTGGATGTAGAACTGCATGTAAATACATGACATCACATTCTCTTTCTGGCGAGCTCTGATAAGGTCCAAAATGGGTCGCTCCATGAAACTACTGAGGCAGTAATTTGCTGTATTTTGCAAGATACAAATTTAAATATCTCAATCAATTGTAATCAAGGTGTCCTAATAAAGGTGACATTGTGCTCTTAAACATATCTTTTTTTTAATTTTGAAGGTAGAGTTACACTTTAAACTACTTAGGAATCGGGGCCACCCCCACATACACATAGACACATCACTATATACACTCCTCCCTACCGTCATCCTTCTTCATCTTATCTTTGCGTAAGTTCGTCATAGTCTCTGTCAGCACATCATACATATCAGCTCCATGAACGGGCGAAGCTCTGCAAGTAACCAGAGGTTTCATTCTAATATGATTATATAATAATAATAATAATAATAATAATAATAATAATAATAATAATAATAACACTACTACTACTACTACTACTACTACTACTACTACTACTACTACTACCAACAATAATAATACCAAATTATTATTATCATTATCATTATTATTATTATTATTATTATTATTATCATTATTATTATTATTATCATTATCATTATCATAATCTTTATTATCAGTAGTATTATTATTATTAATAATAATAATAATGATAATAAATTAATAATAATAATAATAATAATTGCAATAATAATAATAATAATAATAATAATAATAATAATAATAATAATAATAATAATAGTAATGATAATGATGCGGACTCAACTAACACTAACAAAAGCTATGAGTATTGTCTTACTTGAGAAAGTTTTGATTGCATAGTGTGACGGCGGGGAAGACTAATGAGGAGTTGTAGAGGATCTCCACGTTGACAGACTTGGGATTAGTGAGGAAGTACTTGACACGCTTTGCTGTGATGTATATGAAGAGCACTGTCATACCAAGAACCAGTAACAGCCACAGTAATCTGAAAGAAATAAGCAGAGTAGAAAGACATGTCTTGTGTCTTTACTAACAGTACTGGACACGCTTTGCTGGGATGTATATGAACAGCACTGTCATACCAAGAACCAGCAACAGCCACAGTAATCTGAAAGAAATAAGCGGAGTAGAAAGACATGTCTTGTGTCTTTACTAATAGTACTGAACACGCTTTGCTGTGATGTATATGAACAGCACTGTCATACCAAGAACCAGCAACAGCCACAGTAATCTGAAAGAAATAAGCAGAGTAGAAAGACATGTCTTGTGTCTTTACTAGCAGTACTGGACACGCTTTGCTGTGATGTATATGAACAGCACTGTCACACCAAGAACCAGCAACATCCACAGTAATCTGACAGAAATAAGCGGAGTAGAAAGACATGTCTTGTGTCTTTACTAACAGTACTTGACACGCTTTGCTGGGATGTATATGAACAGCACTGTCATACCAAGAACCAGCAACAGCCACAGTAATCTGAAAGAAATAAGTGGAGTAGAAAGACATGTCTTGTGTCTTTACTAACAGTACTGGACACGCTTTGCTGGGATGTATATGAACAGCACTGTCATACCAAGAACCAGCAACAGCCACAGTAATCTGAAAGAAATAAGCGGAGTAGAAAGACATGTCTTGTGTCTTTACTAATAGTACTGAACACGCTTTGCTGTGATGTATATGAAGAGCACTGTCATACCAAGAACCAGCAACATCCACAGTAATCTGAAAGAAATAAGCGGAGTAGAAAGACATGTCTTGTGTCTTTACTAACAGTACTGGACACGCTTTGCTGTGATGTATATGAAGAGCACTGTCATACCATGAACCAGCAACATCCACAGTAATCTGAAAGAAATAAGCGGAGTAGAAAGACATGTCTTGTGTCTTTACTAACAGTACTGAACACGCTTTGCTGTGATGTATATGAACAGCACTGTCATACCAAGAACCAGCAACAGCCACAGTAATCTGAAAGAAATAAGCAGAGTAGAATGACATGTCTTGTGTCTTTACTAACAGTACTCGAAACGCTTTGCTGTGATGTATATGAACAGCACTGTCATACCAAGAACCAGCAACAGCCACAGTAATCTGAAAGAAATAAGCGGAGTAGAAAGACATGTCTTGTGTCTTTACTAACAGTACTGGACACGCTTTGCTGTGATGTATATAAACAGCACTGTCATACCAAGAACCAGCAACAGCCACAGTAATCTGAAAGAAATAAGCGGAGTAGAAAGACATGTCTTGTGTCTTTACTAATAGTACTGGACACGCTTTGCTGGGATGTATATAAACAGCACTGTCATACCAAGAACCAATAACAGCCATAGTAATCTGAAAGAAATAAGCAGAGTAGAAAGACATGTCTTGTGTCTTTACTAATAGTACTGGACACTCTTTGCTGTGATGTATATGAAGAGCACTGTCATACCAAGAACCAGCAACAGCCACAGTAATCTGAAAGAAATAAGCATAGTAGAAAGACATGTCTTGTGTCTTTACTCATAGTACTGGACACTCTTTGCTGTGATGTATATGAAGAGCACTGTCATACCAAGAACCAGCAACATCCACAGTAATCTGAAAGAAATAAGCGGAGTAGAAAGACATGTCTTGTGTCTTTACTAACAGTACTTGACACGCTTTGCTGGGATGTATATGAACAGCACTGTCATACCAAGAACCAGCAACAGCCACAGTAATCTGAAAGAAATAAGTGGAGTAGAAAGACATGTCTTGTGTCTTTACTAACAGTACTCGAAACGCTTTGCTGTGATGTATATGAACAGTACTGTCATACCAAGAACCAGCAACATCCACAGTAATCTGAAAGAAATAAGCGGAGTAGAAAGACATGTCTTGTGTCTTTACTAACAGTACTGAACACGCTTTGCTGTGATGTATATGAACAGCACTGTCATACCAAGAACCAGTAACATCCACAGTAATCTGAAAGAAATAAGCAGAGTAGAAAGACATGTCTTGTGTCTTTGCTGTACTTGTCACTTCCAAACACCTCAGTAGAAACGAATTCAATAAAAACTCAGAAGAATGGTACCTGAAATGTGATGGAGGTGTGACCTAACTACTCCGGCTTCTTTCACAATCATCAACTTTCTAGTCACGATTACGCATTACCATAACTGAGGAGGTGGCTATAGACAAAACTCTACAGCACTTATAGCAGAAAAGGCAAAGGATAAGTCCATTGTTGATCTAAAAGTACATGTATCAAAAAGAATCTGCTCAAGGGCAGTTGCGTTTAGTGCGTCGTGTAATCATGTTTTCCCAGATTGCTTAATGCATTCTATCATGAAACGGTATGTTTTTGGTGATTTAAGGCAGCTGCTAACGTTTAATCAAACTGGGTGTATTCCGAAGATCAAAGTAAGCGAAACATACACTAATGTAACAGAATCTTAGTGCTCGTAAAAAACGTTCACGTCATTCCACTTTTAAATGAGGGATAATGTGGCGGATGGGGTTAATTTGTAAATATAGGATCAAAGAAAAGGCACTTTTCATTTTTGACACAATTCTGAAAGAAATTGTTATAACATTTGAAAGGAGTAAAAAAACGAAGGAAATGTGATACGCCTCCTTCCGTTGAGATCTTTCCTCCGCATTTCTGAAATTTGGAATTTGGTCACTTATTGCCATATTGCGGATAAGCCATGACTATCCAGTTGTAACAGGGCGGAGGAAAGCGGAGTACCCGGTTAAAACCACCCAATTACACCAAGTCTCACATGCCCGGGGAGGGATTCGAACCCGGGCAGTGGTGAGAGACAGCTAGCAGTCAATTGCAATGCCTCAGACCACATGGCCATAAGGGCAGGCCCTAAATCATTGTGGAGAGGAGCTCCGTTTGAAAATGCCATGCATATTCTTTTAATATCTTTTACGCAAATAACCTTACAACCTGCTTAGAAAGTAGTGTTGTGATGCTATATGTATTCCTCATGAGAATACGTATTGGGCAATACATACTTTGTACGGTCTGATTTGTCAAATTAGAGGAAGGTAAAGGAGAAACATTATATTGTGATGAAAAAGAAACTGCTGCACTTGCCTTTCTATATTGTGAAAAAGTTACACAACTATGGCGGATAATTGAATTATGGTTGAATCCCCAGTTTAAACTATCAACAGCAGAGAAGCTTTTTGGTGCACAAAAGAAAATGGTTTGAGTAAACGCCATACTAAGCATCCCCCAGAGAAATTATTTATCGTAAATGGGAAACCTGGGGCGCATTACATCTGCAACACGATCAAAATTACCCCCAAATAAAAAAAAAGATGAACGAGGAATGCTACACCGGCAGGGGGGAGGGGGGGGTTCCGATCCTTGTGCCGTGTGCAAAAATATTGCATTTTATCGAATGCGCTTGGGGAATATAGGGGATCTATTTGGCCACAGTGTAGCAGACGACCTAAACATATATTACGAGCAGTTTCCTTGTGTGGGAACGCCCAAATTTCAATTTCATATTGACAGAATAAGTCTCGAAAATAAATGAAAGTTGGTGCTTTTTACGAGGCCACGGCCGAGCTGAAGGGCTTTCATTGAAGAAATTATTTTGCACACGGCACAAGCATCGGACCCCCCCCCCCCCCCGCTACACCGGATTCACATAACTCAACCTAGAATCCCGTTAAAGACGACCTAGTATAAGCTTATGAATATTTACAGAAATGTTCAGACGAATTCACCTCTATATGAGAATGTTTTCTATAAATATGCTAAGGAAAATTAGATATTACAGTCCACTCTCTACTGTTGTTATCGTGAGTGAATGGTATATTGTACATCACTTTATTGATTGGGGATGAGACATGATAAGAAGCAATATTTTCTTGAAGAATTAAAAAAGGGTAGAGGAAAACCGAGTGAAAGTAATTAACCCCATGAGCTACCTTAAGTAAATGGCATTTACCTTCTCAGTTTAAAGCGCGTTTCCAACGTTATGTAGCGAACACCATGGAAACTGGTATCTTGGGAGAAATTATAGAACAAGGTGCGCCAACTGGGGTTGTTTTCGTCTTTGTCTGAAAAATATTCAAAAAGATCATTTTAGACATGCAGTCATCGTTTTTCATGAAAAGTACCTGCAACTCCTCATGGGTAGCATATTTGGGCATTTATCAATGTATTTCAAGGCAGAAGAGTCATTCTGCAAAATTATCAATGACAAAACTCTATTGTGAAAAAAGTGGAAATAGAATTTCATTTTCCGTAAAATGAAAATGACTTTCCATCACCGAAAATTTATTTCCCATAAACAGAAAATGACTTTCTATAAATGAAAATATCTCTTTTTTTCTGTGAACTTACAGATAATGAATTTCGGGTCAAGAGCCCAGGCACTTTTATTTAACCGTAGGAGGCCAAAAGGTTTGAGAGTGGTTACTAGAGCAGAATTTTATGCTGGATCTGAATATCCATTTCCTACAAACGGCAGGTGGTGGGTTATGGGTAAAATTGGCATTTGTGTGTGATTTTGGCACTTTTTTGTATGTTTATTTGCACAATGAGTATTTTTTCAGATCAGTGTCAGATCATGACAAGTATGGTATCAAATTAAAGCTCTGAACCGTAGGAGCTTATTTATATGTAGTTTTAGTAGTTTTAGTGGTTGCCATGGCAACGGTAGCCAACAATTTGCATTTTGATCTTTTTCAAAGGACTGTACCTCAGAGCCAAAATATTTTGATCATATAAAATTGGCATGAATTGATCAAGTAAAGAGCAAGTATGTTTTGATAAAACCCACACTGGCCCATGGCTGACTGCCCCAACATCTATTTGCTTTGGCCATCCAAAACAATCAGTTAACGTGTTGTCAATGTAAATCCAACTGTTTTTGTTCAGTTTCCATTGATATAGATAGAAACACACACTAAATACCTGTTGGTTATCTAAAATGGTGACATTATGCCGTCTAATGCTCTGCACTCACAGTCACAGCTGTCCCTCTATCATGGACACCTCTCTACTGTTGACATTTAGCCTGGTCCCATGGGTGTCCACATTACAGGGGTTCCACTGTACATTTATATAAAACAAGGTTGAATCTTTACTAGCTGCCATATTAGATGAGGAAACTTTGATAGACAAATGCTGAAGATTGTTAGCCTTGCAATATGTGCACTTATATGATGTGTCTTAATTATGGTGTCTTGCTTCACCATTTCCCTTTAAATGATAATGACCACTTCATTATCATATAAGTGCACATATTGCAAAACTAAGACACTGCAGCATTTGTCTATCAAAGTTTCCTTATTTAATTTGGCTGCAGGTAAAAACTTAACCTTATTTAGATGAATATATTTCCATGATAAAGGGAACTAATCCTGAAGTACGAGTATTTTATTTTAAAAACCTTACAACGGTAAAGTTACTGTATTTTTATCTACTAAAATACTGATATTAACCAAAAATAGTTATTTTTTTAGGAAGACTTTATACATATAGCAGAATACCATAATAATTACCCTTCTAGGGGAGAGAGTAGATGGATCAAAATGACAGTAACTTTAAGCAATATCGTGGATAGACACTGCATTGGCATTGCCATTATTAAAGGACTGTATTCAGACCTAGGTTTTCTAGGGTCAAAGGCAATTGGCATGAATTGATCAAGAGCAAGGAAGTTTTTAATAACCATACTGAAGACCACATGTCTATTGACTTATGGTAAGTTACACTAACGTATCACAGAAATGCCAATATTTTGATGTTTTTGACTAATTCTTGACTGGCGTTGCCATGGCAACTACTACAAAAATGCATATGAATGAGCCCCCACGATTGAGACCTTCAATTTGATACCGCATCATGATCTTACACTGATTTGATAAAATGACTCATTTTAAGCCATATTGTAGATAGACTTCACATTTGGAGTATCATCATTTTCAAAGGACTGTACATCAGACCCAAAATAAATCAGTTATATCAAATTGGCATGAATTGATCAAGACAAAAGAGTAAGGAAGTTTCTAGTAACCATACTAATGCCCTTAGGTGTGTTGATTGAGGGTAAATCACATAAATTACAAAAAAGAACATTTTCCTGTGTTTTTGACTGATTTTTGGTCTACCGTTGTCATGACAACCACTGAAACTACCAAAACTACACATGGACAAACTCCTATGGTTGAAAGCTTTGATTTGATACCACATTTGTCATGATCTGGCACTGATCTGAAAAAATGACATTTTATGAAAATAAACATACAAAAAGGGCCAAAATCACACAAAAATGCCAATTTCACTCATAACCAACCACCTGCCGTTTGTAAGAAATGAACTTTCAAATTCAACATGAAATTCTGGTCTAGAAACCACCCTCAAATCCTTTGGCCTAAGACAGTTAAATAAAAGTGCCCGGACTCTTGGACCATTCTATTTACAGAATATATTTTCCTTTTATGGGACATAGGGATGATTTATCCTGTTTGGAAATTCATTCATTTCCGTAAATGGAAAGTCATTTTCTGTTAACCGAAATTATTTTCTGTTCGCAGATACTTAATATCTGTAAAAGGAAAAGGAATTTCCATTTACAGGAAATAGTAAATGTCTGCATGAATTGCTTGCCAAAGGTATGTTGGTTGAAGCTCTGATACTGTTAAATGATTTTAGCAAATTGTTGGAAATAGGTGGTTCAAGAAATATCTTGTTATGAAGGAAACTAACTGCATAAGCCTAACCAATCCAAAAATGAAATTTACGAATTATTGTGAACAACTCTTTTAGTCTCAAAACTCTATAACTTGAACAATCGATAAGGCACGCCAACATTGACTTCCATCTATGTTAGCCAAAAGAAGAAAGAGTATCATTTTTACCTCTGCAAGTAAATCATATTTTTTCATGTTCTTGCAAATCATCATATTCTCACATTAATATGGCATACCGACCTTGGTCAAAATATACTCATGACTTTTCTTTGTTAGACATTTTCGGGTTGAAGGAAAATGTTTTCTCAGGTGTGATCGTAGTTGCCATTATATTTCATATGGATATGGAAGATTTATGTGCGGCCCTAAGAAACTTTCTCGCATAAAAATCAATTTAAAAACGGCTGGGAAATCGCCATTAAAACAAAGCAACGGTATTTTTTCTGGTCTCACTCAGCAGAAATGTCACATATAGACATGGTCGACTTCCCTCGCTGTCACTTCAATGTCGATTACGCAATTTTCATGATAATTAATATCTGGATAGAATGCCTAATTGTAAAGATAACAATATTTGTTTCGCAAACGAATGAGAAATTGTAAGTGACATGTTGAGCTAGCCGAAATGTCGAGCTGCATAGCGCCATGGATGTACATTTTAGTACAATGTATTTTGAAGGCGTGGTTGGGTGGGAATGCATGAATAAATGAACGCACATCGGTACACAAAGGTCATTTAGTGCCAGTAAGTTTTTTAATCCAGAAGGTGGTCCTTTGTCACTGTTTATGAACAATGACAAAGCATATTTATATTAATTCTATAGTCTGTCTGACCCAAGCTTGGCTGACCGTTTCTTTCCTTTCTCTGTTACAAAAAGTTGGCAAACCTCTTAGGAGCACTAAGGCGTAAATGTAAATATAAACATACTTATTTGAATGAACTCAGCAAAATGTTGAGTTTGCTCATTAGGTCCCTTTGTGGAACTGGTCCATTGCAAACTTGAACGGTACAAATGTGATCCATCTCGGGTATAATTTCACTATGGGCACATAATGGGCAAAATCTACATTTCATGGAGTTGAGGCAGAAAGTATATCTATAAATACATGACTTAGTGCTCCCAAGATGTTTACCAAGCATGAAAAGCAAACACAATTATTTTGTAACAAAAAAGAGGAGAAAACGTCCAGCTAAGCTTGGGTCAGACAGACTATAGGTGAAAGAAGGAACCGCGAATGGGGCATTCCACAGTAATTTGGTCTTGACTACGCATTTTGTCATTCTTTTAAACTAAAGTTCATTTTACATGCATCTGAAAGAGGGCTTTTCAAAGTTTTCAGAAGTGGTTTTGGTTTTTCCCTATGATAGCCCAAACTTAAGTTATTGACTTCGAAAGTGGAATTTGTGGAAAAAAAATTGTGTCTATCACGGGACATGATATATTGTTCATTTCCTTAAGGTTCTAACATATTATAATGGATCGTGTGATGCAAATTTCCTATAGAAAATCTCTAAGAATAAAGAATAAATGGCGATTCAAATCTGTCCCGTGACTCAATTTTTCTTTGTAACTACCGAATATTTTACCATCTTAAATATATCAGGTAGAAGCTAAGTATTTTTGTAATGGATTACACTAAGCATGAATGCCATAGTGCATGTATTTGGGGACAATTTTGCAAGAGCAAAATGTTTTGTGTCCCGTGATAGACGGCTGTATTTGCTTAATTGTCTCCTTCAATTATGAAGGATTTTTCTAACAAAGAGTTCAAATGATACACCTTAATGCTAGTTTGTATTACATAGCAAAACTGTCTAAAGCAATGAAGTGGTTAAAGATTCGTCCCGTGATAGACAGACATAATTTCGTAAAAAGCTCTTTTTCTGCTGACATAGTAGTTTTTAGTTGTTCAAAGTTATTTTAAGTTATTTCACAAATGCTTATAAGTAAAATGGAATTGTCCATGTGGTAATAGCCTTTTTAGAAAAATATATATTTTAGAAGTTAAAATATTTTTCATTACACACCAATGAAATGCCTCACAAACTCTATAAATTAGAATCAAAATGAAATTGTAAATGCATCATCGCTTAGATATGCATATTCTACTTGTACACAAGTTTCTCGAAGGTTAGAAGTGCTGACACTCTTATCAGATACCCTAAAACGGCTGTGGAGTTTTTGTCCCGTGATAGACTGTCCCGCGATAGGCAGACTATGTTTCATAAAAGCTCAATTTTCTTTGTAACTACAGAATATTTTACAATCTAAAGTATATCATGTAGAAGCTAAGTATTTTTGTAATGGATTATACTAAGAATGAGTGTCAGAGTGCATGTATTTGAGGAGAATTTCGCAAGAGAAAAATGTTTTGAAAAATCCACTTCCATTTTGTGTCCCGTGATAGACGGCTGTATTTGCTTAATTATCTCCTTTAATTATTAAGGATTTTTCAAAGAAAGAGTTCAAATGATACACCTTAATGCTAGTTTGTATTACAAAATAGCAAAACTGCCTAAAGCAATGAAGTGGTTAAAGATTGAATTGCCTTTGAGTTGTCAAAATTGTCCCGTGATAGACAGACGTAATTTCTTAAAAAGCTGTTTTCCAGACGCAGTAGTTTTTAGTTGTTCTAAGTTATTCCAAGCTATTTCACAAATGCTTATAAGTACATCGGAATGTTGCATGTAGTGATAGCCCTTATAGAGAAATAAGTATTTTCGAAATTAAAAAAAAGTCATTATTCGACAATGAAATGCCCCACAAACACTATAAATTAGAATTAAAATGAAATTGTAAATGCATCATCAATTAGAAATGCGAATTCTCATATCCGTAATAAGTACATTTAATCAATATTTGACAAAACCACCAGATTGACAGGTATCTTAACCTGTGACAGTTTTTATTGTCAAGCTTAACAGATAAATGCGTTAACCTATAAAGCAATATCATGTGATGTATGCACTACGTACCCTCAAATGATGACAAATGCTGTTTTATGAGACCGATCACCACAAAAGCTTATCAAGTTATAGAACACCTTTAATGCTTTATAACAATATAAATATTGTAGGAATTGAACACTCCTGGACCAAGAGGCAGCTCAAAGCAATATGTCAATATGTATTTTCCATGCAATATGATTTGACGCCATCGTGCATGTGGCATACTTATAACGTCACAGCCAAGTTTTGCCGCGATCGGCGTATTTTATGGGTGTCAGAGCAATTATGCTCTGTATCTCGCTCAAGACTAGGAATACAACAGTTTTATTATGCGTTTTTATCTACAAATACATGTACACGCAGTATAACATCCCAGAAATGACCTGGGTACCCATTACTAGGACTTTAACAAATAACAAAACGCACTAAACAATGATTAAAGGTGTTAGTTTCAACATGTTGTGAATAAAAATGTTTTTTTTCTAAATTTACTACAGCTGTTAGATAATAAATTATTGACCTCTTTACATTCGGGCCAAAGCATATTGAACACTGTATTGAATGTCATTATGATCTACACGAAATTGCTATTTAAAGAACATACTTCTACTGCGATCTGATTTTGATTAGTCGTTACCTTTTCTACCTTTATAGATTATATCTTGACAAGCAAATAGTTATTCATTAATGTATCAAATGTGTGGTATCGCTCAAACCTTTTTATCTCTAATCAGCTTGAATATAAAAAGGTAGATAGACATCTAATGTATTTGTCAAAGAACATTTCCAACTGTCAACACCAACAAAATACGAATCAGGCTATTAAAAAATCTAACGTTCCTAAAGAATTTTGTTCTGATACTTTTGTCTTTAAAACCTGTTCATGATTTGCATTGACCTGTAGTAAGGTAATATTCCTGTCACTCAGAAATCCTTGAATTATTTGGTTTACTGCTGCTATTAGTCCGGCACAGAAGGCTGGATTTTGGGCTAAACTTTTTTTTTAATATATAGTGTTTTTTTCAATTGATTCTGGTAGCCAAGGGTACCCACTTTAAGAATCTGCCGGGTGCCGTGCCTTGGTCAATTTGAGATATTGACCCATCTTTGCCACCCCCCATGGTACAAGAAATGGACAAATAGGGCTTTCTCCGGTTTTGGTTAATCCAGATATTAAAATCTAAGAGAACTACAGACCCATCAAGTTACATAGGGTCAATTTAGATAGCAAAGTATGTTTCAAGATTTGCACTATGTGGCTAATCCCTATAACACCATCCGATAGAGGGTATTAAATCTTGTTATCATTGCTATTCTGATTTTAACCAATTGAGTGTACAGGTGAACTTGGATATGACGGACCACTGTACGACGGATTTTTGCATATGACGGACGATATGCTTGGCCCCAGTCCGATGCATATTTAGTATTTGTCATATGTATATGACGGATTTTGCATATGACGGACCAATTTTCCTGGTCCCATTGAGTCCGTCATATCCAAGTTCACCTGTACCATGTGATTAGCTGATACTAGTAAATTTTTATATCGGCCCTAGGGCTGATATGATAATTTGATAGGCTAACGTACGGCCTTCAGGCCTGTGACAAATCTCATAGAGCCCTCTGCAATAGTCAATAAGGCTATACTATAGTATATTCCTTTAGAAATTTAAAGACATTGATTTCCCACCCAATAGTGCAAAGACAAAGTGCTATCTAAAAATAAGAGTAAAACGCAGGCAAAAATCATACATTTTAGCTAAGTGACCTACTTACTGAGCCCTGTTCCCAGCAGTGCAGGTGCCTACAGTTGTGCAACTACAATTATTAATCTTTTTGCTACCAAAATGAGTAATATGTTGAACAAGAAAGTGAAAGTATTATATAAGTCGATGTAATGCTGTTTTAAAAAAAGTAAAATGCAGGCGGAAATTGTACATTTTAGCTAAGTGACCTACTTTCAGACCTCTGTTCTCAGCAGTGCGGGTACCTACAGTTGGCCAACTACAATTATCAATTTATTTTCTTCCTAAATAAGTCATATGTAAAACTAGAGTAGTGAAAGTTATTTAAAAAAAGTTGATATAATGCTTTTCAAATAAAGCAAAATGCAAGAAAAAATAGTACATTTTAGCTAAGTGACCTATTTTCTGCCCCCTGTTCCGGGCAGTGCAGGTATCTTCAGTTGTCCAACTACACTTATTAATTCATCTGCTACCAAGTCATATTTAGAACGAAAATAATGAAAGTTGTATATAAGTCAATGTCACGCTGTTCAAAAAAGAGCAAAATACAGCTGAAAATTGTCCATTTTATCTAAGCGATCTAATTCTTGATCCCTGTACTAAGCAGTTTGTGTACCTACAGTTGTTCAAGTACAAATATCAATTCATGTGTTACCTAAATAAGTCATATCTAGAACTTGAATGGTGAAAGTTATATATAAGTCGATATAACGCTGTTTAAATTGCAGGCGAAAATTGTCCATTTTATCTAAGTGACCTACTTTTCGACCCCTGTTTTCAGCATAGCGGGCACATAACGTTGGCCAACTACAAATATCAATTAATTTGCTACCTGAATAAGTCATATTTCGAACTAGAATAGTGATGGGCTCTTTTATTGTAATTAAATGCTGTTCAAATATTAGTAAAATACAGGCGAAAACGTGTATATTCTAGCTAAATGACCCACTTCTTGACCCCTGTTCTCAGCAATTAAGGTACCTACGGATATTCAAATACAAACATATATCTATTTGCTATCTTAATTAAGCCTATGTAACTTGATGGGTCTGTAGGTCTGTTTAATATCTGGATCAACCAAAACCGGAGAAAGCCCTATTTGTCCATTTCTTGTACCATGGGGGGGGGGGGGGGGGGGTGGCAAAGATGGGTCAATATCTCAAATTGCTCAAGGGTGCCAGCCCGGAACTATATATGAAAAAAAAAGGTTCAGCCAAAAATCCAGCTTTCTGTGCCGGACTATATAAAGAGTTAACCACTCCAGCCAAATAAATTCTCAACAATGCTGTTGGAAATCCTATATTTTTATTTTGAAATTAGAGGAGACAGCTTCGTAGTTATTAGATGAGTTCATCACTCTACATGGCATTTTGTTCTAAAAGTCAGTAGAACTAATTTGTAGGAATGCGTTTATCCAGATATCAATTATGATATGACCTCTGCTAAATATTAAGTTTTTCAGCCCCTATGTTTATGACTAGTTACAATATGATCAGTTCTACAGAATCATATTCAATCATATGACTAAATGTAGGGTAGGATCGCACATCAAAACCTCTCTGTTGCTGTGGCAACATATTACTCTGGCAGAAAAGGACTACATTAGGTAATGTACAGCCAGATAAGTATTGTATTTAACAGAAGTGTTTTTTAATCCCTTCAATTATTCCTTTATTCATTCATTTTGAAAGTGGGACTGAGAAATTGGCTTCTTTACGCATTTCCAAATGGTAGTGAAAAATAGATTACTGAAGTATAGAGAAAGCGGCGTTGTTTATAATGTAATGTCATCCCATTAAAGAGGCCCTGGCACTTTAACCCACATGATTACCGCTACTGATACAACTATACGAGAGTGGATGAGCTATCTTGATGAGATTACCAGCAAGTGA
>OZ012686.1:59986903-60002614 GCA_963942565.1 Maea johnstoni | reverse complement strand
AACTACCCCACCCCTTATAGCTCTAGTACTTAGCAAACCCTTGCTTTATGTGCTCTAAGCTGAAATATTGCCACGGCGCGTTATAAGGGGTCTCCCTTTTATTTCCAGAAGTAGGATAGATATTGAGGCCACGTGTCTAGGAGAGAGCTCCAGGCATGTGGCTGTTACCCGTCAGTGCCATGCAGGTCTCTCCTGCTCTACCTTGATACGGCCTTATTTGACTCCTGTCCATTACGTTCTCTGGACAACATAAACATTTTGACATACCTCCATCAACCCTCAGCTAGTGTACACGTCCACCCTGATTCATGCTGAGCCTACCCAAATTGATTCTAACCCTCTACGCTCCAAGATGAGAAAAACAACAGGATAGTGTTGGCGGCCTGCCTGGTCTGTCTATTCCCCCCAGTAGGAGTGACATGTGCTCCACTCATCACTAGCAAGAGCCGTCTACTGTCCACGGTGCTGACAGACTCACCAATAATTCCTCTCCACCACTACATCATAAACTGTGAGTGCACGGTTTTGATGTCGTCATTATCTAAACTGCCGCTGGCAGAATATTCATCTTGTCAAACCAATAAATGATCCATGACGCGTCACGCCATTCACTGCTACGGCTAGTGACGTATGTCACAATTTAAAAGATTGCAATAAACAAAGATGATGTTCATGATTATGGCAATGATGATGATGATGATATTCCTCTTATCATTATACACACACACACACATACATACATATATATATATATATATATATATATATATATATATATATATATATATATATATATATATATATATATATATATATATATATATATATATATATATATATACTAGTATATATATATATATATATATATATATATATATATATATATATATATATATATATATATATATATATATCTTTCAGAGGATAGCGATAAGATAGAACCTTCTGCTACTTAGGACATCTGAGGAGTATTTCTGCTGGAACTTCCTGCTTCCAGGCGAGGGAGCAGTCTAAGTGAGCAGGCTAGAGCAGAAGACAGACCGCATTGAATGGCAAAAACGCCACTCCAATACGACTTTTTCACTCGATGTTTTGAAATCATTTACACGAACAGCACGCGCCTCTGTTTCTCGCAAAGCGCGGCCTATGATGGGTGTTCGTTTGATGTGGTTAACCCATAGGCAGCAGAAATACACACGGGACAATTTTAAACGTAATTTATCAAGAGCAATAAAGGAAAAGAATCGACAGGTTTCGTTAAAATAATAATCAATTAGACAGTCAGCTGGTGCTTAGAAGATGCCAAAGACAGAGTGCATCAGTGGATACATGGACGCCCCCGTATGGCTGCCTCAGGCCTGTTACTTGGTCACTTCTGTAAGCTATAACTGAGTAGTGCTGAAGAGGACAGGTTCGGGGGAGGTCTTATTTGAAAGGTGACATGTATAAGCTCATTTCGAAACTAAATCATTCGGATGGTGCATTTGCCATTTAATACAATTCTGGACGTATTGCTTGATTGTGTTCTTCCCTTTCAACCGTGTGTATTCTAGTGATTCTCTTGAGGTATAATGACACTTTAATTGGAAATTTCTGTTCAATTTTTCAGAAACAAAGCACAGTTATCTCGAAAACAACTTGTATTCACGGGGTCATGGGCCTTTTTCTGGTATAACATGATGAACATAAATAACAATGTGAGTCATAATTGCCTTTATGTTGATCAGCAATAGTGTTCATCTGAGATAGGCGGACACATTTAATTTTATTAGTGCTCAATAGGTGTGGCCAGTGTGAGAGTATTGTAAAACTATAATTCGACTGCATGTCATTCGCAAAACCTACTTCAGTTGTATAAAAAGAAATGATGACACGACAAATGACATTCTTACGCTAGTTGTATGATTGAATTTCCCTCACTGTATGCAGAATATGTCATCCAATATATATTTGGAAATTGAATTTGGTTCATTTTCATTTTTCCTGCCCACGGTCTCTAAGTTGTCTCTATAACAAGGTGTTTATTATGAAATATATTTCTCTCAAGGAATTTTCTACCAGGGCTGGTAGGTGAGTTAGTACAGTTGTCTTTCTATTGCTACTCTGATTTTTTTTAAATCTTTCGAAATTTTGAAAACAGAATGAAATATCTGGCCACAAGCCATGTATTTAACTGCATCGATGAACAGGCCCCAGAGTATCTTAAGGTTTTTGAAAGAGTAAATGAATCCCACCACTATTACACCAGACACAGTATTAATGCTTTGATTTTACCAAAGGCTGGTTCATATGGTATGAAGTCCTTCCACTACATAGGTGCCAAAATCTGGAACTCTTTGCCAGATGAGATCCAGACTACGTTCAGTAAATCTCTTTTTAAAGTGAGATGCAAAAACATTTGATGTCAATCCTCTCTGATTCATAAGAAAAAAAAATGAAATTCATCAATTCTAGTCTGAATGTTTGTATTATACTACTGTAAAACTGGTAATGATTGCGTGATTTTAATTATTGCGTTTTAATGCGAATGCATGAGGACGCAATAATTAAAACACGCATAAATCTGTCCTGTATTGTTTTACCGTTAGATGGCGGTTTATTGGTGGAGATTCGCATTAATTAAAACACGCATAAAAGAGAAAATGAAAAAAACGCAATATTTACTACACGCAAACATTACCAGTTTTACAGTATATGATATATTGTTGTTATGTCAATCTTGAGCAGTGAGGTTGATCATTACATGTGATGCCATTGGACTCTGGGCAGACTGGGACCACTATGGAAATAAGTTTCTAACTTTTAGTGTATATATCCTGTGTCTGGTTAGATTTCTATTGCATAGCAGTTAATGACACTCCAACTAGTCACCTTTATATATGATATTTTTTTGTATGCCAAATGCTATGTAATACACATTGTACTAGACCGAATAAAAATCAATCAATCAATTCTTTCGTAAATGTTTACTTATATTTGAAATAAAGTGAATGCTATAAATTGCGAGTCTATTCAGCGTATCTATTGCCGTTCATTTCTTGATAAGGCCATCGTCAGATACCTGAAAAACGAATGACAGTGTGTTTAGAGGATCAAGCAAATGACAGTGTATTTAGAGCATCAAGCAAATGACAGTGTCTTTAGAGGCTCAAAAGTAATGATTTATATTGGTTTTAATGACACAGATTACACCTGTCTAGACTGCACTCTTTTTGATAACCGCAGTACTCCAATATGGAGTCCTACAACAAGTCCCGGACGAGACATCACCAATCCTATACGGTCATACGTGTAGGCTTACTCAGGCATATGGTTGAAATAGATTTATTCCAAAAATGAAATAATTATGTAAGACCAGATCTCGTGATGAATGGAATCAATATGAGGATGCAATGATTACGTCCTCGTCTTGATTACGGGAATTTTCATTTCCTGGATGGAACCAATCATTAGGGTTAACATTCTTTACATTCTCCAAGTGTTTTCATGTGACCTTGATGGCTGCGATTCCATGAATGCTAAGAAAACACAACTTATGTAAAAAATGAAAACTGCAGAAACAAGTCCAAAGAACGCCGTCAATTAGGGGCCATATCAACACTCTTCTAGGAGCCACGAAGCAGACAAATTAGTTAGCATAAACACAGATAAACCGAAAAGCGTATCTCAGCAAACTGTCAACACCATTGTGCAGGCTTCGAGCAATCTCTGTCAAGTAGGTTGTTGTTGATATATGCAGGCCACCATCAGTATAAAGGGTAGGTCACCCTTCTTCCTTCGACTCACCTCTGTCAAGTATGTCGTTGTTGAGATATGCTGGCTAAGTCCCCTCCTCCCTTCGACTCATCGCCAGCAATCAACAGGGTCAAGACCCAAAAATGATTGGAGTATTCAGCCTATACAAAGTATCCTTTTACCCAAGAAATCTATTTTGATGAGGAATGGCAGCAAAAGTGTACCCTCTCAAAAGAGTGTAAGATGCGAGAGGTAAAACGTTAATAAACCTACATGATAATATAATGCTATGTTTATTGACCATATTTGAGGTATGAAGTTACAAATACAAAATCAATAACATGGAAAGAGTGGTAACTTTACAAAACAAATAGACAATACAAACAATAAAGAAATTAATCAACAGAACTGTGCACCAAGAATATGAATGACACTGACATCCAGTTAAACTGAGGCATTACCTGCTTACGTGCACTTATATGGCGTGCAAAAATCAAAAATAGGGTAGGATTTTAGCAAATTAAGTGTATCCCTTGTATACATACTTTTTAGGAAAACCCTATCATCGTGAAACAACTTTGATGTGAATTTTATTTAGAGCAATACCAGTTATGACCCAAAATTCAAACATTTCATTAAAATCCACTCCTTCTTTCTGCCCTCCTAACAACCATCAACAAAAAATGTGGGCCTACCATGTTGCCACTAAGGGCTAGCTGTCTCACAATCCTGTCTTGGTTCAAATCTCCGGTTTCCACCACCAGTTGCAACTGGCCAGTCATGACTTAGCTGCGATATTGCTGAAAAAGTGACGAAAAAAGTTACAAATTCCAAAGCATCCACCAGAGCACTTAACTAGGATGTTTGGCTACTTTATCATCTAGACTAGTACTTAGGTCTCTGATTTCAATGAACATTTTTGTATGTAGTTGTTCGAAAGCCGGACATTGCATAAGAATGTGCTTTACATTTGAAATCTCAATAGCATAGTTGTCACATCTGTCACACATTCTATGACTTGGAGTGAGCCCTTTTAAACTGTAATCATCTGATTTCACTCGGCTAAATTTGCATACTATCTTTGTTTGATTCTCATACATTCTCATCAATGAGGGAATTCTGTCTGAGATTGCCCACCAACTTGAATATCTGGTGTTACTTAATGTGTTAGATAGATAGTCAGTCAGTATTAATAACAGGAATGCTCTTCCAGTAAACATCTTCAAATTTCTAAGCCTGTTACCATATGAACTTTGACCATCTAGATTTGCTATAAATAGGAGTCTTCCCAACAAACAAGCTTATAACAGTATAAAATATGTTCAGTCTTCTCGCTGCATTAAGGATGCCATACACAGGACTATTGTTCTTAGGTTCAGAGATCTCTGAGGTAAGCGCTGCATCTGTCTACTGCCATATCTCAGGAAAGATATTATTGTTTCCTTTTCTTTAACTGACATGATCCAAACTTTGTTTTCGAAAGTCAAAATGGGCTCAATTACATACCAAAAAATTGCATTGCAGGATATCATATTTAACCCATTTCTTCTAATACCGATGCCAAAAGTCACATTCAGTGCTCTCCTACCCTTACTTATTCTTTCTAAGACCCGATATCCATTATCAGCATCTATGCTAGCATTAATTCCTACGTGATCTATTAGTATATCAGAGTATTACTGATGTTTTTATTATTTTCACCAAGGCTTTCATCGTATACAAAAACACCTGATTTTTTCACATCAAAAATGCAAATCTCTATGTGTTACCATATTAATAAATGATCTCATTTACTTTCATTTACGTTCGTTTTATTTTAGATTGTCGCTGCAGTAAGATTATCCTCGTAACCTGTAGGGGAGCTACTTACACGTTTGATTCCGCAGCAGACTCCTGACCTTTCCAATTTGGTAATACGATCGTTTATGAAAACAGTATCTAAGAAGAGATGAATGTATTACCCTTTGATGTATTCCACAGATCATGGAATACCATCTAGAACACTCTTTACCAAATCTAACGACGCAGCACATAAAATCTTGGTAGGATCTGTTCATGACCCTCCCAAATTTTATCTTTAATATCACTATTATGTAACTTCCAAAAGAGACGATCAGTCCAAACAGTATTGAAAGCCTTGGAAACATCTTGATATGAGATGAACACGTTACGATATGTTTCCAAAGTTGTCAACACAGTTTTCTATAAAAGGAAAGAAGTGTGTAGCAAGACTGGCCTTTCCTGCAGGCCCCTTGAAACTGAGAAATCATTACTAAACTGTTCAACCAAGTTTTCATTCTTCCCCACAAAACAACCTCAAAACGTTTGTTGAAATTTGTTAAAAGAGTTATCTAGACTGTCTAGCTTTTTACCTTTCCAAAGGGGTAGTTTAATCCCCCTTCTAAAATGTATAGGGATATACTCTTTGTCAATGATCAGATTATATATAATAGTTTAAATTTACTTCACTACTTATATTGCCATGGCCACAAGTGTAGTTTCGTTATTGCACAACGGACTTCCACTTTTGTAGTATAGTATAGTTTATTGACTGTATCAGATATACAAACACATATCTATACAAAATACAATAGAAAATGCGCATCAGTCTGCAGCAAAACAAAAAAATAATAGCATCGCCATAAAACAAGAGGCGGCAAAAAGTAGTAAACTTACTTAACCCTTTCAATGCTCAGGCGACTTTTGTCCAAAGCACAAAGACACAAAGATTTTTGAAAACCATCTAAAACCTGTCATGTTGGTATTCATTGGCTAGCTCTCTCGCTGAGTACTCTCAGATGAGTACCCATGTGCCATGGTTTCAATCATTTTTCAGGTTATTTGCAACATTTTGTATTGGCCAAATTAGCCAGCAGCAGCATAAGGGTTAAGGAGAAATTAACATGAACTTGTGAGATTTAAGTAATAAGAGAAAAGGTTAGGTAATTATAATTTGATCCTCTTCGCTACTTCATTAACATTTTTAACAACCATATCTTTTTCTATGTCCAATTCACTACCCTTACGTTCTTCCAAAAGGTGTGTATCTGTTCTAATCAATTTGAAATAGGTGTGGTATATTGATTGATTCTATCCTCTGTGGATCATTTTAACCTTTCGCTGACGTATACAGGGGAATCCGTAACCACATTATTCATATAGCAGACATTTATTTATTCAACAAGGAGCATCTTCAAGCTTTCCACAATCGTGGATATGGGCCCAGAACATGTGACCCATGTGAAGGAGAGGTAGATAGGGAAGAAATGGTATCTCCTCCTTTGGGCCTTTTGTTGAAAATTCTTAGATTGTTTAACTTGGGAATATTCGAATTTGAGGAAAATGAGAAACAAACATGTTTTGGTGAACTCCGCTATATTGATTGAGTTAAAACCTTTTTTGTTTGTGCGGAAGCCTATGTAAGGATTTTTAAATTCTGAGTGATGGCGTAAACATGATCAATCATCACCAAGTATTTAAAGGATTCAATGTATATCACTTGGACAGGTCGTATCACTAGAATGGCAAAATGTGTTTCCCAACCCGTGACTGTCCTCGGGGAAATGTTTGCCAAAGTTGCCAGATCTATTGACCTAGTTCTATATTTATCCGTAAATAAAGTGGGATTTCACTTGTATGCAGATCGATTTGCGTGTTTCTAAGTTTTGATGCTAACTAGATTCGGCTGGAATCTCAAAGGTATAACACATGTTGGAATGTAACTCATTATTACAATGAAGAAATACTTCTATATGTTCGCCCTGCCCTCCTACGATTGCCTTCTCGCAGAGTGCTGGACGTATCACAGTTTCATAATTAAGATAACAATTGATACAAATATATATATATATATATATATATATATATATATATATATATATATATATATATATATATATATATATATATATATATATATATATATATATGCTAATTATTGCACTCACCGCTGATGAGTTGTAAATAAGCCAGATTGGCAACCTGCTCTTAGCTGGCGTGATAAGCAGGCAAGGCTGGCTGGCTTAGCTTGCCTTTAGCTGCTGGTCAACTGGTCAACTGGTCTCACTTTAGACTGAAATAACACCCACGAAAACATCCTTGTTGATTCGTGCTTGAGGACGATTGCGGGTGATTGCGATGTCATAGAACACGTGGTCTATAATCTGACTGAGATACTAGTAGACCATTCATTTTCCCTTCACTAATTTTTGAACAACTGTGTGTTGACCGGATACAGCCATGTTACACTAGTTAAGAACATCAGGCGAATTCATTACCGACATCAAGTGCAGGACTGCATCCTACATTAGCCCTACTAGCCGTTGGCAAGCCGTAGAATAAACTATTAACGGTGAAAGAGGTATCCATACATAAGTCCTTTCTCTATAAAATGAAATTTGCATCCATATCAACTTTTTTCAAACATCAACTTTTGTTGACTATGCTTTCCTCAATACAGGTCTGTATAGCATGTATGTACCTTACATTTAGACGGTTATGCTTTATGAGATTTCTAGGAACAGCGCTTTCTTAGAACAATAGTGTTCATACTTAAATGTATAAAACAAGTTTAAGTACGACACATTCGTGCCATTATCATTTGTTAATATAATATCCTTTCAGGAGAATATTTTAGGTTTGGTTTAACGCATTGTTTATTGACTGCTCGCCACGCCTCACTATTTTCGAAAGTTCAGGATTTCGAGTCCAGCTTTGGGAAATTGTTACTGTCTGAGTTAGTCAAAGTATTTCCACAGACACTGTGGTTCCTCCGCCATTCACTCCTGGCAAGAAATAAATAACGCTATCCTGCCTAAAGTGAGAGAAAACGTGCCGAAAACAAAAGTCACCCCAAACCTAAATTCACCCCGTACTGGTACGTGTTGTATAGGAGAGGCTGTTGTTATGATGAGATACAGACCTTACTTAAAAGCTTTCTACCTCGTCATATTTACGCCTATACATATCACCATAACATTGCGCAGTCGGGCGTTGTATACGGCACCATCTAAGCCGCGAGGAAACACGCCCCCGTCTTCCTGGGAGAAGCGGTTGGTGTTGTCAGCGTCCATGCATGGCATTATAAGTGGTGAAATATGATGCACCCATAGAATGGCGTACCCTCACGTAGTTCTGTTATTGCCCACAGGGAGGCGCTAGGGTGGTGATATATGATGGCCCTAGAGAATGGCAGACCCTCACGTACATGTAGTTCTGGTATTGCCCACAAGGATGCCACCATCAGATCGTTTCAGTTAGATGGACGGCAACATTTTCGTAGCACCCGTTGAATACTTGCAGGAGCATATACAAACCATGTCAATAGGAATGAGATGAGATACCATTACATGACAAAGATTCTATAAGTTTGTTCTTAATAGTTTCCAAAATAAAAGGAATTCTTGAACACACAGCAAATCTGCGTAATAACCAAACATAGCTGACCCCTCTAACTGCCTAGTAGTCAGTGATCCTTACGTTTTGTATTGTGTATTCCATTTCATTGACCTCTATATCAAAAACACATTTTCAGGAGAAGTGAGTGGTTCCTACTGACTCTTCTCCAGTCATTTTAGTTATGCTTGAAATGAGATGAAGAACCAGCTCTTAACATTTCCAAACAAAAGTATTACATTAGAACAGTTATCAACAATTTAATAGATAGATAAAAATAGTATACCACAAATGTGGCATACGCAAAGTAAATAATTTTCGAAAATGTGACCCAATCACGGTCGACGAATGACAAATGCGGAACTGTGGTCTATTAATATCCATGAGCGGCGATAAAACAAGATGCAAAGACGCCCATAGAGGTGTAAAAGGTACCTAATTCCGCTATGTGACAAAAAAAAGAATATTTCTTTCAATATAAATATTCTACACTATTTACGATTTTGATAGAGTTATAGTTGGACAGTTTTATTCAATCAAATAACTTGCAAAAGTTAAAATTTGGTCAACTACTCTAAGCACATTTCTGAATTTTACTACATGACCAAAGTTCGTCGAGAATAACTAGGACGATTGCAAATGACATGCGCTACAGCCGGTTTAATGTCTTATTTATCAATTTCATATCTGTTAGCCAAGCTTTCTGAACTATTGATACATAGGTTTTGTAGCCCTAAGTGTGTGGTCGCAGAGATATATGTGTGCTCTGATATTTCTTTTCCATTAAAAGAATTGCCAGAAGAAAAATAAGGGGTGAGAAGATACAGCTGGAATTAATCATGAGTGATGTTGCAATCAGATATCTAGGTGCTCTGATCTTTTTTGCCAATTTGAAAAATTTCATGGTTGCTGTCTTCAGGGCGGGTACTTTCTAGTTAATAGTTGTTGTTTTGTTTTTATGTTTGCATTTCCACCATTTGAAATTAGCCCAAAGTATGCCTTTATTAGGCAGATATTACATGCACCTTTTTGTGACTACTGTGAAAGCTTTGACATGTCCAGAGCATCATGTTTGATTGTTAACCAACATTAACCAATGATTGTGACGTCATGTTAGAGTAGCTAGGTCAACTTTGTGTGGGCTCCGCCGTCAAAGGACGAAAAATCTCAGAATCTGCCAAACAGAACAACAAAACAGACACTCAATGAATAACACAATAACGTAGCTGAAGGAAAAGGCGAAAGAATGGGAAAATGATGTGGGAAAGTGCTGAAACTGAGTAAGGAAACTTTGAAAAGTAACGACGCAGAAAGGGAAAAACAGGAAAACCCTTACACCCCTCCATGCAAGAGTGGAACAACCCACGCACGAAACGAGCATCGTCTCAGCCAATGAGAACACGGAAACACGTAGCGTGCAACAGCCGGAACTCGCAACTTCTGATCGAAAGGGAGATACACGCAGCACATGGCAGATTTCAGTCTCTAGAAGAGTCACTCTGCTAGAGCAGTCAGTTTTTGGCGGAAAAATTGTCTGGATCATCCAGAACAGTCGAAACTATCAACCCGAATCACTCATAGACCATCACTCGTACAGAAAATGAACTTTCTGAGATAAATGACGTGCGAACGAGCGAGCAGGCAGAAAATGAACTTTCTGAGCAACGAGGAAAGTGCGTAGTACCTACGGCCGGACGGCAAAGCTGGATGAACCAGCTCACCTCACAACACCGACAGACTGGATTACCCCAGAGCTAGTGTAACGGCGATCGGAAAGTAAACCTGGATAACCCAGCATATGTGACTTTATATACAGCGTACATCTAGGATTACCCGAGAAAAAGGAACGCGGAATCGCAGACCTGGATTACCCAGTGAACTCTCTGGTATACGGAAACCCTCGCACAGCGACTACGATCAATCCGAACATTCGGGACTATCAAATACAGACATCAGGCGATAGTGCAAGTCTATTGAAAAGAACTCTTTAGACTATATCTGGTCGAATAGGTTACACAACACCTACTTGACTCAATCTTACGACCCACCATCGGACGAAAACAAGAGCCCGGTGAGTTGCCTTAAATTTGAAGCATAATAGTCACTTCGACTACCGTCCACCAAGATCGGTTAACAATCACATTGTAATCATACTGTATTTATTATCCTGATCAGATTCGATTGTTTGTGTGTATCACCTTCGTATGTTGGTAATCTAGTCGATAGACATAATAGTAGTGAGCGATAATAGGGAATTAATCCTCCCTAGCAACGAACGATCAAGGCAAACGCTCGGTGAGCGATAATAGAGATAAACAAAGATCGTGAGTACACTACACTAGAGACATGCCTAGGAAAAAGAGGGTATCGGGTTCAAAGAAAAAACCCAGAGAACCAAGAGAGAAAAGAGTACTTAGGTCAGGTAGAAAAGACTCTGAGGAATCTAGTTCAAGTGGTTCTACTACTCCGGAGAGAATGGATGAGACAGTGGCAAGCGGAGCCGAACAAACGACAATGAAACTTGCTCCCATTTTCGAGAAAATGCAAACAACAAGAAACACTATCCCAAACACCTCTCCGGATGGTAGACCTCTGAGACTGGAAGATAGACAACAAGAGGGTAATGAGAATAGTAACGGAATAGGGAATATACAACAACAGTTACTAGCAGAGGCTATGGAATCATTAGGGCGTAGAGAGGAAGAAGATCCACTAGGCAGAGAAGGGTTAGAATATCCGAACGTAGACAGCATTAGGAAGAGACTATTTGATAGTGGAGATTCTGCTGACAGAGAGAGCAGAAACAATAACGAAACAGATCCATGGAAAATAGCCTTAAAAGAGATGGAAGAGAGAATAGTTAAGAACCAAATAGAAAGTGAGGCCAGAATTAAAAGAGCCAACATGGAGGCGCATGATAAATGCAGGAGGGATATGAAAGAGTTAATCAATGCTGAGGAAGAAAAAATGAAGACAATCATAGATGATAGAGTAAGGAAAGCAGTGACAAACAAGTCAGACAGAAAGGAAAACGAAGAATTAAAGCTTAAAATCAATAGATTAGAAACAGCCATAGAAAAGATCATTGACAACATCAGAATAGGGGTAGAGCACCAAGCCGCCAGTCAATTCCAGATAGATAAAAGCAATGAGAAGATCAAATCCCTGGAGGAATTGGTCACTAAAAAGGATAAGGAAATTGCCGCCCTTAACACCCAGTCGGAGATATCTGACCAGTACACAAGAAAATTAAACTTGTGGATCTATGGCCTCTCAGGAAATGACAAAACACCAGAAGACACCCTAAAAAGGGTACAGGATTTTGTGATAAATGACCTGAGAGCCGATAGAAAAACAGTAGAAAACTGGGACATTAGAAACATTCATAGAGTTCCAAACAACAATAATGATCCCAGCCCAATCATTGTATCATTCCTCAAATGGAAAGATAAAGACTTCCTATTACGAACCGGAAAGGAATTGAGGGGATACAACGAGGGAAAAAAACACTGGGTCAGTTTCAAACATGATCTGTGTAAAGGGTCAAGGGCGGCAAGAAAATCAATGGGAATAGAAGCCACTTCCATTAGGGAAAACCAGCAGTTATTGGCAAGGGTTTGCGATAATGCCAAAGGGCAAGTGTGGCTTCAAACTAAAAAAAAGGAAGGAAGACAATTGGAACACTGTAAAGTCCTATAAACCATAATTGTACAAAATGTTCTTTGATCTGTGAGTGTGCAATCCACTATCACCCCCCCCCCCCCCCCCCCAAAAGAGGAAAGCACCTAATACTCCTGTACCTACCTAAACTAACTCAGTATAACATTATTAATAATTACCCATTACCCAATACCTATTACTAACTGATATGCTTTTTTATAGGACATGTCATCCTTCGTAACGTACCTGGGCGGTGAATGGCCTAGGACCTGTGTGCTATGTAGCTCCACAGACAAGAATCGGAAGAAACATTTTATAAATAGCCACCTCGGAACGTCGTGGTGGGGACTATTCCCGGACCGGACCTGCTGGAAATGTTGCCATTATGAGTCAACCACCAACATAGAGACATGTAGGAGATATGGTACATGTGGGACATTCAACCCTGTCACACACTTCATGACATATGTCCTCAGAATCAGGGACTTCCTCAACTACGTGAAGACAGACCTCGGTCTGGGTGATATAAAGGAGGTACTCACCACCGTACAGACAAAACGACTCTTTTGCCCGGACTCCTACTTCACCGCGGAAATGATCGAACACTGCAAAATAATAGATGAATTTTTCGAACTAAACCCCAAGGCCAACTACTCACCGGTGAACCCCACCCGGCTATCAGAGCTATTTCATTGGCAGACTCTAACCCTTATCTTCGACTATTGTGACAAAGTCGGAATACTCTCGGGACCCTCAAGCTAGGGTCTCACATGGGATTCGACAGTATTCGACCGTTTTCGACATATAGGCGGAAAAGTCGGATTCGACCGAATTCAACCCGCAATTCGACTAAATTCGACCTGTAAAAAAGTCACTGGGTTAGGCAAAAAAGGTGTTAATTGGTTTGTGTCGAATGCGATGTGAGATCGCTTTAAGTCGCATTCGACAGCCAAAATGTCGAAAGGTCGAACTATGTCGAAAACACTTTGCGCGTACGACTTTATGGAAATGAGCAGTTTGATTGACAGGTTATGTCGAATGCGACTGTTAGAATGTCGCATTCGACTTGAAAAAAATTATAAAGTCGCATTCGACAAATGTTAAATCGAATGCGAATATTTAAAAAAATAAAAGTCTGCATAAACTTGTTGTCGCATTCGACTTATTAAACTACGAATGCGACAAAAAACATGTAGCTTTCAGTATTAGTTGGTCTAATCGGACATTTTAAAGACATTAAATTGTCGAATACGACACAGTTTGCAAAATTAAATTGTCGCATTCGCAAAATGTTAACTTATAAAAGGGGGTGCACACCTGACTGGAACCACATAGCTGGAACCACTCCCCGGTATATGTGGTGATCCAAGAGGTGGTCCAAGTGGTCTTCGATGTCTCCGCTATGCCCGTGCTGCCACCATATGCTGCTGAAAGGAATGTGTTGCTGTATGGCGTTGTAATCCACCACCTGAATATCCAAGCTGTTATTGCAGATGCCATCAACAACCACCAGCAGCGCATCCCAAACTTAGATGTCCAACGACAACCCATACGTCGCAGACGACGGAGATGGTGGACACGTCTATGGATTCTTCGCAGACCTCTACTTGGGCAGTACGAACGACTTGTACAGGAGCTGAGGGATGAAGACCTGGATGGCTTCCGAAACTTCATGAGGATGGATCCAGATATGTATGCAGAAATTGCAGAGAGGGTTTCACCACGTCTCTACAAACCCAATTCAAGGTACAGACCATCTTTAGAACCTGGATTGAAGTTAACCCTTGCTCTGCGATATTTTGCTGCTGGCAACGACTACAAAAGTCTGATGTATGCCTTTCGAGTTGGGAAAACCACCATCGTCAACCTCATTCCTGAAGTTGCAGATGCCATCATTGCTGAGTACGGAGAGGAGGTTATCCCGATGCCCACCACCCCAGATGAATGGAAAGCTGTTGCAGACCTGTTCCAGTCAAGATGGAATCTCCCCCATTGCGTTGGTGCACTAGATGGGAAACACGTCCGTATCCAATGTCCTCCTAAGAGCGGTTCCCTGTACTACAACTACAAGAAGTTCTTCTCCATCATCTTGTTTGCATTGTGTGATGCTGACTACAAATTCCTGTGGACTGAGATTGGGTGCAATGGTATAGCCTGCGATGCCCAAGTCTTCAACCAATGTGAGCTGAAGGAGCTCATATTGAATGGCAATATAAACTTCCCTGCTCCAGAACCATTCCCTGGTGATAATAGAGACATGCCATACTACATTGCAGGTGATGACGCATTTCCTCTGAAGACGTGGTTGATGAAACCATTTTCACAACGAGGACTTGATGCAAGATGTCGCACCTTCAACTACCGTTTGTCCAGGGGTCGTCGCGTCGTGGAAAATGCCTTTGGTATTTTGGCTAATCGATTTCAAGTATTGCTTGGAAGGATGCGTCAAAATCCTAAGGTGGTGTGCAAGATCATCCTAGCTTGCATTTGTCTGCACAACCTGATGAGGGTACGATACCCGCAGGCGAACAACCACCTTGTAGATAGACATGAGCCACTACTTCATGAGTGACGTTGGAGCGGTTGATTGGCAAGCCAGAATGATTGAAAACATGTAGATAATGAAATTATGTAAATAATAGTAATAATCCAGATGTATCAAATATAGGCAACAAAACATTGATGTAAATATTTGAGATGTGATACAATGCAATAAAATTGAACAAAAAACACAACCCCATTTGTGGGGTAAATGAAAACAAATATTAGAATCCCCTTTATCCCCGCAATTAAAATATATATATATATATATATATACAACCATATATATAGATATATATATATATACACACATATGTATATTTACATACATATATATATATACATACATACGTATTTATATATATATATATATATATATAT
>OZ012686.1:59921903-59984403 GCA_963942565.1 Maea johnstoni | reverse complement strand
CTTCAGGCTCATCTTCTCCCTCTTCTTCTGCCTCTTCTTCTTCCTCCTCTTCATCATCGTCATCTTCCTCCTCTTCTTCCTCTCTCATGACTAGGTTGAGTAGATCTTCATCATCATCATCACTGGCATTCTCTGTTGGCTGTCTAGGGGGGTCTACAGGAGGTGGTGGTGGCGCCGACTTCTTCTTGGCGGTCGTCTTGGTGATGGCCATCCTCTGCTGTGTGGTCTGGGGAGCTGATGTTGACGGTACGAAGCTCTGCTGCCAAGTGAACTGGCACCCAACCTGCCCCAACCTTTATAGGCTGCGTGAAGTCGCATTCGACATTTAAGAAGTCGAATGCGACATCTTATTATCGCATTCGACCTTTCATTAAGTCGCATTCGACAAAGTAGTTGTCGAATGCGCATAATATAAGTCGAATGCGACTTATATAAAGTCGCATTCGACTTACATTATGCGCATTCCAATTTTACGACCGTGGGAAAGTTGTCGAATGCGCAGAACTTGTTTGGGCATGCCACCTATTAAAAGTTGCATTCGACATATTAAAAGTCGCATTCGACTTTTAATATGTCGAATGCTGAATGTAATGTCGCATTCGACATTTAATAAGTCGAATACGACAATCTCAATGTGCAGGGATACTTTGCTAGCCTGCAAATAGCGAGAAAACTATTTTAGTCGAATGCGCACATGTAATATACGCATTCGACTTCGTTAACATCGAATGCGTCATCGCAAAATCGCATTCGACGTACTTATGTCGAATGCGACGTTATGCAAATGAGGCTACTCATTATGTTAATGAGTAACTGCAAACCCGCTCGCATTCGACGACATAGCGATGTGGGGACCCCGTGAAGGGAAGTAACTTTTTTTCCGACGCATTCGACACGTTCACTAATTGCTTTTCGACTTTAGATTTCGCGCCAAAAAAAGCCTCGTTTTCGAATTGCCGAACTATGTACAAACGTCGAATGCGATATTTTCCCATAACTCGCATTCGACTCAAAATTTGGGGGTTTTCCTTATTACCATATCATTTACATAAAGTCGAATTCGTGCGAATTCATGTGAGACCCTAGCTTTAGATGACCACGTTTCAGTCACCTATGTGGACTCACACTGTCATATAGATAGGCTACAGACCAACTTTGGGGTCTCAGGAACACAAGATGTTGTCACAGGATTATATGCAAAAATCAATGATGACAGATATGAGGGATGTGTCTCTAACCTCGTCGACCCATGGCTATGGGACAGTGCATTACATTCTTCAATACTAAAGGATCCAAGAGTCCATGTAACAGTGGGTCTGCACCCCAAGCATTACAATAAAATGGGCGCCAACATAAAACACGACCTTGAAAGGTTGCTGACTCTTCCAACAGTGGTCGGATTTGGGGAAATAGGCCTAGATTATAACAGAGCCACACCGGCAGACAAAATTGGGCAGATGGCAAGTTTCCGGCAACTTCTAGAAATAGCAGACAAAACACGGAAAACAGTAGTTATTCATGGCAGGGATGCTTTCGATGATGTGCTATCAGAAATGGAAAAGTCACTGATCCCTGCAACCCAGGTACACTACCACTGCTTTGGAGAAAGTATGACGGAAGCCAGAAAATTTTTAGACTCATTTCCTAATACCTGTTTCGGCTTCACGGGCAAAATTGTTAACAATCCAAACTATCAAAAAGACCTAATAGAAAATCTGCCTCTAGAGAACTTGATCTGTAAAACAGACAGTCCCTACTTCCCAACAGGGAACAACCATTATAGCTGCCCATCGGATGTACTCGACACAATAGTAGAGGTGGCTAGGAGGAAAGGAAAGTCAACCAATGAGGTCCTGATCAAAATGAGGCTCAATATCTTAAAACTCTACAGGTTCTAAAGGCATAAACTTATCCACCAAATACCCTTAAAAACATCCCCCCATATCTGTGTTGACATCTACTATAATATGTTACACCCTGACTGGATAACCCAGGATGGATGTGACACACTGGTAAACTGGATGACCCAGAATGACCAGAGACATTAGACACAAAAAAAAATACTTTCACCAACCCCATCCTAATGCACAACCCCAATCCGACCACTTGCCATTAACTTTAACACAAACCCCACCCTATCAAATATCATGAGTATATGTGTGGACAATCCTCATTATGTAAAAGTATGATGTAATCCAACTGGATAATCCAGGAAAGATATATCATGGTAGTGCACAATGGATGACCCAGTGTGTACTAACTATACATATTCAAAAAGCAACTAGGGTATTGCCCAACTGGATAACCCAGGAAAGGCTTACCCAAGTATGTACATAATGGATGACCCAGTGTGTACAAAACATTAATGTCCACACACAGGTATATATATAATATGATGCTTTATAATTTATTAAGTCTGAACCCTATGGGTAACCCAGTGTGGGGAAAGACCATGTATATCACTCTCCATATTATAAAGCATCATCCATGTAATATTTGCACACCACAGATCATTTGTTATAATAAGACGCTTGTAATTTAACTATCTTGAACCCAATGGGTGACCCAGTGTGGTGAAAGACTATGTGTATTACTCACTATCTTAAAAGCGTCGATTATTTAATATTCTGCATATCACAGACTCAATCAATCTATTGAGCAACCCTGTATATAGATCTGTATACATCAGTAACCTTGATGCCAGTCTACCCCAAATGACCATTCTTGATAAGAAAGAGATAATCCATATGGCTTTGAAAGCAACTTCAATGCTAATGCCACTGATTAATCTATAAAGACAATACCTGTATATAGAGATAACTTTCCCCTTCTGGAAAATCCAAATTAACAACACATACTGATTCTGTTTTTCTATCTTGGGAGGCGACTGGCACTAGGGGTACAGAACTTTTTGTATTTAGACAGGCGGGGCCCACGAAAGCGTAGGGCAATGTCATGTAACATGACTATGATAATGTTTTTTGTTATATTATGTATTTCTATGTTGATACATGTTCTTTTATGTATATTTGTATGTGCTGCTCGAATATTATATTCATCGATTGAAACAATGGTCAGAGTTTGGTGTCATCGGCAAAACATCCTTAAAGCTTGACAGAAAATCTAAGACTAGAATCCTTAAATTGCAGAGGATTGAGAGACAAAACCAAAAGAGCAGATATTTTCGAAAGAATAAAAGATAGAAAAACTGACATAATATTATTACAAGAAACACACTTGACTGAAAATGACTATACTGAACTTAAAGAGGACTGGAATATCGAATATTTTTTGTCAGGTAGCTCAAACACAGCAAGAGGGACAGCCATATTATTAAATAAGACTTTTGAGTATATATTACATGATAAAATTCTTGACGAAAACGGTAGATACACATTAATAGACATTGAGATTACTCTAATAGGAAGACTGACCATAGGAAGTATTTATGCCCCAAATGATCAAATAGAAATTTTCTTGGAAGAAATATTTGACAAAATTAACCAATTAAACAATGTTTTCAATGCAATAGGGGGAGACTGGAATATGATACAAGACTTCAAATTAGATACATACAACTATGAAAAATGGAACAATAAAACAGCAAGCAAAAGACTGGAAGACAAGAAAGTAGAATACGACTTAGTTGACATATGGAGAATCAAAAATGGCAATAACAAAAGATTTAGCTGGTGGAAAAAAACTCCTAGAAAGGCTGGACGGTTAGATTTTTTTTTAGTTTCGGACCAGTTAACAACAAGAATAGGGGACACTGAAATACTCTCACCATACAAGTCAGACCACGGGACAATATCAATAGAAATAATAATAAGTGAAGAAAAAAGGGGAATAGGATCATGGAAGCTAAATACGGATCTACTAAAAGATACAGAGTTACAAGATAAAATTAGGGAAGAAATAAAGTTGATTAAAAGAACATACGCACTAACTCCATATAACCAAAATAACTTAGAAGAAAACGAATTAGAAATAGAATACAGCATTAAAGCAGACTTATTGTGGGAAGTCATGTTAACACAAATAAGGGGACTAATAATAGACCACGCAAAAAAGAAAAAACGAAAAGAGAAAAAAAGAGAAAAAGAATTAATAATAGAAATAGATACACTAAGTGAAGACATGCAACAAAACAGTGAAAGAATAGAAATACTAAACATTGAACTAACAGGGTTAAGGGAAGAAAGAATAAAAGGGGCTCAAATAAGAGCAAGATCTTTGAAATTAAATGAGGGTGAAAAACCAAGTTCATACTTTCTATCATTAGAAAAAGCCAACTATATAAATAAATCAATGCTAGAGATACATGATCTAAAAGATAATCTAATCAAAAACAGAGATGGAATACTAAAAGCACAAAAAGATTTCTACCAAAAATTATACTCCACGGGGAATACAACTAATCTAGATCAATCACCTCTAAACTGGGTAACCCAGCACATGCGGAGGTTAAATAACACAAAAAAAGAAAAATTAGAGGAAAATATAAACTTAACAGAAATAGAAACAGTACTATTTAAAATGAAAAATAATAAATCACCTGGCCCAGACGGCTATAGCTATGAATTTTTCAAAATTTTCTGGGAAAACTTAAAATTCTTAATGCTAAATACTTTCAAAGAATACTTAGACAACAAACGAATTAACGACCAGCAAAATTTAGGAATAATAACATGTCTCCCTAAACAGGGCAAAGATCGAAGATACATGAAAAACTGGAGACCAATTACACTTTTAAACTCTACCTACAAAATTTTTAGTGGTTTACTAGCAGAAAGGTTAAGATCAACACTAGAAGAATTAATACATAACGATCAAAAAGACTTTGTACAGAATAGATTTATTGGAGAGAACATCAGACTGATACACGACATTATGACAGAATGTGAGACAACTAATACCACTGGATTTATGATACTTGTAGACTTCGAAAAAGCATTTGACACGTTAGACTGGAAATTCATACAAAAGACTTTTGAATTATGTAATTTTGGAGAAAAATTTTTAAACTGGATAGAAATACTACAGAATGGCTCTAAAGCTATTGTCTCTCAAAATGGTTACTTTTCTGAACCAATAGATTTGCAAAGAGGATGCAGACAGGGTGACCCTGTCTCACCCTACATCTTTGTAATTTGTGCAGAAATACTAGGCATTGCCATTAGGGAAAATAAAAATATAGAAGGATTGACGATTTTCGGATACGAACATAAAATATCACAATACGCCGATGACACCACTCTCATAACCAAAAACTGTAAAAAATGTTTAAATAGAGTACTAGATACTCTAAAAGACTTCCATCTTGTCTCAGGGCTCAAAGTAAATATTGAAAAAACCAAAGTCGTGCAGCTAGGTGTGGCATGGGATGGCAGGATGATAGGTTTAGAAAATGGAAAATTAGAACTCACAAATGAGTTTGTGCTATTAGGCATACACTTCAATACAAAAGAGTTAAACAAGAAAACAGATAATAATTGTAAATTAAAATTCCCGAAAATGAGAAAAATTTTGAGACAATGGAAAAGGAGACGATTGACTCTAAATGGTAAAATCTCAGTTTTTAAAAGTTTAGCCTCCAGCATGATAACTCACATCCTGCTGTCCCTGCCAGACCCATCACCAACACTTTTGGAGGAATTAGAAAAAATTACAAATGACTTTCTCTGGGGAACTAAACCACCCAAATTCAGAAAGGAAATTCTAGAATACCCCCATGAGTTAGGTGGCCTGCAACTGCACAATCCAAAAAGGTTTTCATCCTCATTAAAACTAACATGGCTAAGAAGAATAATCTTAACTGATAGTGGATGGACAAACTTCGCACTAGCTTATGAAATAGATAAATGCTGGATGTATGGCAACGAATTCACTGCTCAAAAATTAAACACAACAACCAATAGATTTTGGAAAGATGTCATTCAGTCAATTAACGACTTGAGAAGTGTATTAACACCAATCACAGACCAAGACTATCTATGTTGGCCCTTATGGTATGACCAAACGTTAAAATTACCTATAATCAAAAAATTGCAAAAAAAGAACGTTTATATGATAGCAGACTTATTAGACAGATCTTGGGAAATAATGACGAAGGAGGAAATAGAAAGATCAAAAAATGTTACCCTAAATTTCTTAGAATATATGTCGATCAAACAGAGTATTAAAGGTTTCATTAAAAATGCAAAAAAGCAGATAGAAAATACAGGACCATATCGACCCTACCTGCTAAATATAGTTTTCTCTGAGAAAAAGGGATGTCAAAGTTTATATAGAAAAACAGGACAATATGGAAACAAAATAGTAAGTGAAATATCACAAAAATGGGACATAGATATCCTACAAGATATCGAAGCAGAAGAGGTAAAGCAATCAATCAGAACTTTTAAAAAAACAACTCGGAATATGTACCTATGGGATATTCAATATAAAATTTGGTTTGGAAGAGTAGCAACAAACTCAAGACTTTTCCGTATGAATATAAAGGAGTCAGACAATTGTGAATTCTGCCAACAGATAGAAACAAATGTACATGCCTTTATTTTGTGTGAAAGGGCTCAAAATCTATGGTCCGACATCACTACTTTCCTTACAGAAATTGGCTACAGGAATTTTAGACTAGAACATCAAATCTTAATCTTTGGAGATACAGAAATGGATCCCCTCTTTAACTTAATTATCATAATAGCCAAAAAACTGATTTATCAAAATAGAGGAAAAAGAAATAATTACTCGCTAATACACTTTAAGGCACTACTAGAAATTGAATGAGAGTCGGAAGAACTATACGCCAATGAAAATGACAAGATCGAACAATATGAGAGAAGGTGGGAAAAATACCTCACAATATATTAAACAAAAAAAAACCACAGTTATTAATAGTAATAGTATATAGATAAAACACCAGCAGCTACTTTTGTGACGTCTATTAGTCCCAAAAAGACCTCCAATGCTGTATTGTGTGTAAAAAGGGAGGCAAGTATCACTGTATATATAATGTATAGATAAGATTTATTTTTCATGTAAGATACTGTACTCATTGTGACGACTTTCTGTAATTTACCTGTTTTACTTTATCTGTTCTGTTACACTTGTTCTTGTTACAATATTGAAAAACAAAATAAATGAACTATGGGTGATCCAGAGTTCTTTAAAAACAAAAAAAAACCAATGATTAAAGATAATTGGTTTCGCATCGTTTTTCTAGGGTTGTCCTGCCACTGAAGAATCAGTGATATTAATATTTCATATTTTCCATTCAATATAACTCTATTCTCTGAGTGCAATTTAACTGCCAGCAGACTCCCCACAGGGCTTGTTATTTTGTAATATCGTTCCATGTGTGTCGGCGAGGCGGCAGAAAGCCCAGCTTCAGTAGCATAACCAATTTACACCCACAACGCCCACATGCCCGATCACAAGTCAATATCTCTCGAGAAAGAAATCATGAACATGACAAAATATATGAAAAAGAGTTATATATCCTGTATCATACTGCGAATATCCCTCAGCGCACCCTACAACGTAGTTTTACTAGTCTGAAAATGTTTACACACTTTAGGTCAACGACTCTCTCTGAGCATAGAGTGGTTGAATGGTACCCTGCCTATTTGGGATGGGATCGAACAGGAAACATGTGAAATAAACACATTCCTTATCATTCGCCATGATTTACCTCCAAGCAAATCCGGATGAGAGACTTAAAGCCAAAACACTAACCGGAACTCATTATCTGCTTAGCCATACAAAAGTCCCTTTGGTTATGAATAGTCTGCATCATTTGCAATTAGCATACTTCTGTATTGTGATTGCCACTCGCACTAGTGCGTATAGCTATCAAATATGATATACACACACACCAGTACAATTCAAGTCAGTTTTTTTCTATTTATTCTATGTAACTGTACTTTCTTTAAGTACAATAATGTCATCTGGCTTACAACCTTTACCTTTTAAATTTATTCTTAAACTCAAACTCAGTATTTCTTCATTCAGAAAGTCGAACAATGGTGAAAACCCAGCGATAAAGTTAAAATACTTATTATTCAAATGGGTTCGATTCTTTCTGCTAAAATGGCCAAAATTGTATTTTGAGAATTGTTGAGCAGCGTAATTAGATACCAGATTTTCTAATGGCATCTGATTTTGCCTGCTTTAGGGATAGATTTAAAATTATCATTCCAAATGTAAATTGTATATTTTCAAAATTTGACCTATCTTCATACAACTTGGAATACAACCTCTTCTGTTCCTTAAGATAACTCGTGGATTTCGGATATTGGGCCATCTTTCAGCTCAAGATGTAATATTGCTTGGTCATTGAAACACATTGCTGTTCTCTAAAGTTGATATGTATTTGCTTGGCTTCTCTGCTAACTCTGTGGCAAGCGCTCTTATTGAGGCTCCTCACACCCCTGTTTCCTTTATGACCTCTAGTCTAACATTTATATTTTTCAGATCCTCTTACAACTTTCATTTGTCATCCCGCCCTTCTATTTACAATTCTAGTTTCAATTTTTTTCTTCCAACTTTTTCTCCTCTAAACGATTTTCCCATTTCATTTTTAAACTGTTACGAATTGTTACCCTCTTAGCTGAGTTATTAATATATCCCAAAATACATCGTCATTAACCATTAATTCCAAATCAATTTGGTCCACTAATTCCACAAATACTGATGAATAACCACTAGCTGCATTAATAGCTTTAATTAGTTTGATGTCATTTCTTATTAGTAGCCTGAAATTAGTTAGTGGTTTATAACACTTCCATGAATCTCAGGGAAACCTTTCTTCAAAGAAAAAAAGAAGAAAAATGCTGCCAGTTGGGAACATTTTAGAAAATCATATAGGATTGTGAACTGCTAACAAGCAGCAGGTCGTCTACACAGTTTCCGTTGAATATGTCATTATCTATATCGTAAAAGCAGATTGAGAAATGTATAACGGTTTATATTTGTATTAATATTCAATCTTTGGTGTGCAACAAGGGGATTATCCCCTTTCTCTATGAGAAAATAACAATGATTCCCTCGATCTTAATCATGATTGAATAACAATCTGTTCCCAACGAATTAAAAGAAAATGGTTTGATCATCTTGTATCACACATCGATCAAAAAAGTATAGTCAAACATGTGTCTATTTCACATTCCCGTGGAAAACATGTTGTGGTGTTTGGACTGATACTAACATTTTATTCTGATATGGGCAACTAAAACTGTTTTCCACCTGTCTGAATTTGGTCATATCGTCCTCATGAAGACATGAGAGGTAAATAACTGAAGATATTACCCGGAACATACCCAGCATATCTCTATCACGAATTTGTGAATATATGACTATCCTGAATTCAAAAATTGCGCTGGAATACTAAGATAGTGGGTAGGGGGAAGGAAATGGTTAAATGGGTTTTAAGATCATCCGTTTAAATTAAATGTACTCTTAAGTACTTGTGTAGAAAACGGGAAATGCATCCCCTTGAGGATACCGCATGCTAGTTTAGTCTAACTTTACCTGACTGTAACGGCTACCAAAGCACGTTGGAGAAACGAGAGATATTAATTGGTCGAGACAGGAAAAGGGCGGACATTTGTGGTCAAAATCTTCGCCTACGTCACAAACGCAGACGATCATTGCTTGGAGTCAACAAACCCACACGCCCCATCCCGGTTGGGCAATGTTGGCATCGGCGCAGTGCAGACTATATCTAGTGTCCCATCAGCCGCAGCTATCACAGATCGGCAGGAGAAGCAGCAGGCGAAACTTACAAGCAGGAGAAATCGCAGCAGCCACGACTTTTCTGGCGGGGTTTTCAGAAGTATTCTAAACTTGCGGACGACAGCAGACCATCTGGATTACCAGCAGCTAAAGAGAGGCGCACACGCAGCAGAAGCTCAGCCAACTGGACTTACCTACCCAAAGCGGATAACACATTTAGTGGCTTTAAAGCACGGAGAAAGGTAGGAATATAATGCTTATCGTGTAAGCAAATATATTTGCAACCTTTATCATTTTTTACAAACCTGGAATCATATTAATCATCAGCTTTGCTTGAGAAAATCAACGAATATATATTGATTTTTGCTATCAAAAGCCGATAGTCGGTGCGATCCCGATTGCAAGAAATGCTTGAAATGTTTATACATGCGTCACGTTTTAGAACATTTTGCATGTGTTCTTAATGCGTTATGCGATAGATACCTCTTGATGGTTTAAACGTGTGCACGACCTCAGAGCACCTCATATGTTCTACAATATTTCCCATGCGTCACGCTATAGAACACTTTGCATGTGTTTTCAATGAGTTATGCGATAGATATCTCTTGATGGTTTAAACGTGTGCACGACATAAGCGCGCCTCATATGGTCTTCAGTGTTCCACGTGCTTCACGCTATAGAACACTTTGTATGTGTTCTCAATGCGTTATGCGATGGATATCTCTTGGTGTTTAAACGTGTGTACGACATAAGTGCACCCCATATGGTCTTGAGTGTTTCCCATGCATTGTACTAAAAGCATCACCCTACATCATAGTCACGTGCTCTTGTGAGGGGTTCAATAGAACTGGAACACTACTGGTGCAATTTGGATTATCTAGATAGAGTGGCATATCCATTATGATAGCAGTTGAGACGAAAGGTTTCGTATAGATTAGCGTTTTAGGTGAGGAAAGGCATGAAGAAAGGTTTCTGGAGGGGTTTCTCAGAAGTATTCTTAACTTGCGGACGACAAACCACCTGGATTATCTGCTTAACCCACTTTGTCTTGGGATCAAGTATCCTCTGAAACAATTGCTCTCTTAGAATAACGTTGAAATTAAGAATATATCAACACACTATTCGAAGAAGAGTTGTAGGCTGTTTATGATCAATTTTCATCCTTTGATCAATATTTTCCCAAACTTCCTCTCGTCAAAACAATATAGAAATAGATAGGACATATTCTGGTTTTACAGGCATACATAGTTTGAGGCCTTCAAAGCTAGCTTTTTTGACTGGAAAACGCTATACCGCATCTTTACCTACTTTAAACCTAAGTTCCAAAGGACAGTTCGAAGGAAAGAAACATCACCAAATTGCTGAATGAGAACAACTTTGTTAAGATTTTTAACCACTTTAAACAAGTAACCTTTGCTCAACTTTTGCACTGTTGTTAACGTGTCTATCTTTAGGTAACGTTGCATTAAAACATGATTTATGAAAACAAACTGTTACACTTGTGTTACCCGCAAGTCGTGTGTTCGATTTTTGCCATTAGTTGTATACTATTAAATCGTCAACTTTTTGTTTGTTACCGGGTGAGTTTGGAGGGTGAGCCTCCTTGGCCGAATAATACAATGTGCTCCTCGCGCCTCACAAAACTACACAAAAAGCACAGTTCCACTCCCGCCAATGCTCATCAACACATTCTCTCTTGTATCATCCCACGAGGCGGAGCCGAGTCTGGTACTGGTATGCTCGAGTAGGTCTTCCGCTATGGTATAAAACACCTTCCTCAACGTAGGAGTGATAACATCCCAACCATTGGTTACACACCTAGCCCAGGGCGTCTACGTCGAAGATCCTCGAAACGTACTTTATTTTACTGATGTATTATCGCCTGTTGAGAGGTAATAAGTGCATTCGCAACATGCGGTCTTAGTGGAGCGTGGTTAAGTGGTCGTCTCCTTCGCTCACAGTGTGACTTCCTGCCTAAACAACACAATAATAACTAATCATAACTAACGCCTTACGGGCGAGAGAAACACACATATACACACACGCACATACAAGCATCCACACACCTAATATATATATATATATATATATATATATATATATATATATATATATATATATATATATATATATATATATATATATATATATATATATATATGTGTATATACATATACCTGTGCTGCTAGCCATGGGCTTCGTCATTAATGAGAAGAACAGAAGAATAGAGAAGAATCAGATTGTAACGGCGAGTTATCCTCTTGTCCGTTTTGAGAATTTTTTTCGAACTGGACATTTGTTTAACATATCCTCAGCAGCTGCTTGGCAAAGATTGATGCCAATCAGTACTGTGGAAAACCAAACTGCTTAATTGGTGAGACTTCGAATTAAGTCTAAATGCGCCACAATTTGATCTGCATAAAATCTTCCCAAACATTAAGAGAGCTTGCGGATTTTTCATTCCGAATTGCAAAAGCTTCGTAGTCGTGGCACAACAGTAGGGGATTAGAATAGTCACTAATGAGCTCTGAGCCTTGCTATGCACTTCATGGGCCATCAATGTTCCCTAGCGAATTCTTCTTTCAAAGTGGAATGCTCTCCTCGTTCTTTACGGCGCAAACTGTCATTAAAACAGCAAAGCCAATACTTGTACAACTGCTGGTGAGCTGTCTGGGGCTGCTCTGCTAATTGACTTGTTTCGAGGCTGTCAAACAAACGCGAGGATACACACTTTAAAAATCTCGACATTGCTTTGTCAACGTTTCGATTGTTTCAGATTCAATTTATTAATTAACAGAATCAACTAAATGTAGTAATACGGAATCAAGGGCATATAATAACCATTGTCATTAGTGCAAGGCAAGTATCTTAAGATTATAAGATGGTAAAAACAATACAAATATAAATGAAAATACGCAATATCTAAACATATGCTAGACTATATGTACATACTTATAGCCTAAATGACCACTTTTGGGTTCATTCATACCCTTCAAATGCAAAGGGAAAATCAATTTCTGAATAAGGAGTTACAATTACCAAGTAAACTTGGCATTTTTCATGTCTGTGATGGTTCATTAGCGTGGCTCATGTAGAAGAGCACAGTGTGTTTCTCAGGGTAAATATACTGAATTGCTACAGGACATTGGCAGAGAGTCAAACTATGCTGTACTTGAAGCGGCCAACGTTTTCCGCTAGTCACTCGCATGCTATAAAAGTCTCATTACATGTTCATGGTATTATTAGTTTTCTTGTTGTGTAGATGGTATACGGCAAGATGTATGCGAAAAGCCATTGCTATCAAACGAGGCCATCGGCGGAGTTTGATACCACTGGCTGAATGCAGACATCAGTCGTGTACCAATTGCGCAACAAGAATAATGAATCTATAATCAGCTCTCCGCCCCCCTCACATTAATTTTGAATTACAACAAGCACAACACTTCCAAAACCAAGGTTCTTAAGGTGGTGATCGGAGAAAACAAGTTGTCAGACTATGGTCGACTCAAACAGTCAACCCGCAATGATTTCTTACTTGAACTCGCGAGTTACATACCCGCAATGATTTCTCACTTGAACTCGCGAGTTACATACCTAAATACATCTTAATTTCTTCCTGACATATTCCCTTTCAGATATACACCCATGTTGGCGGATTTATACTGCACAGCTAGTGTTTAAACACCTATAATCAACTTGCAGCGGGTTACGATCAGAAGCGGCCGTCTTTTTTTAAATCCCTTCATTGCTATGGTATGTCCAACAACGGTTGCCATTATAGAACTATCGGAAGTAGTACAGGTTTATTGGAATCCTAACTATGAACGTTGTGAAAGGCATTGTTAGGATACCAATCCAGGGTTAATAAATGGGCTTCTAACATCAACGATTGCTAAAAGCCCATTTCAGTCCAGTACAGCGAAGAAATTGACCAATGTATGTATATTTATTGACTACGCGACAGCGTAAAAGATACGATACATCGAAATAATAATAAACATGTTGAACAAAAATAAATACAAGGTTGTTACTATCTCATCCCATTCTCTTACATGAGCATGAAGATAGAGATATGGCTGAAAGGATAGCTCAATCAGACTATTCACCACGGACTAACTTAATGTTACGTCCCACAGAGTGAAAAGACAAGAGGTTGTAAAATAAATACTAAACTGAGAGAAACGGTTAATTAGCGGCACTGCATCTCACTTGCTGTCCAGCATAAAGTGGACCCATAAATACGCTCTCAGGGTTGGTGCCACAGATAAGTGAATCAACCAGAAACAGATTAAGGTGGACCTAAAGGGATACCTTCGTAGACATGGCATCACTTTATAAATAACACATGTCAGAACGAAACATGGGTTAAGCAACTAAGATAACTAATACAGGAACAGAGTAAGTAACAAAAGGCATCAGCTGCTAGAATATGAGTGATGATACTAGACGGTATAAAGATGGTTAGTGTGGACTCACATTTCTGACATCTAGAGAAGGATATTTAACATACACACACACACACACATATATATATACACATACATACATACATACATACATACATACATACATACATACATACATACATACATACATACATACATACATACATACATACATACATACATACATATATATATATATATATATATATATATATATATATATATATATCATGTTATTTCCATTTTCAGCTCTCCATCGGCATATGATTCTCTGAAATAATCAGCCTTTATGCTTATCATGAGTTTATTATAACTTGATATCTTGAGCCGACAAGAAAATGTTCAAACCATTGCTAGAAGCTGACCTCTATACAGTTCCACAGATCTTGGGAGTACTCTACCACTGGGAAGACTATGTGATTTATGGACTATCTCCATATGTGCTGATCTGCAGCAGGGTGTTGTGGGAGGAAAGGGGTATAGGGTGAGATATGTGAGACCGACTCTGATCCAAATCTGTCCACCCAGTTACGAGGGTTAAGTAACCAAGCCTCTGACACGGAGCCCAGGCCATGTCCTAGTGGCAGATGTTAACTGTTGCCTGGGTGTTTGCGTGTCAGCAGGTAGCAGGCCAATTCTGTGTGGCTTTGCTCTGGCTCGTATCCCAATGCTTCAGATGCTTCACGATAAATCATCATGCCAACTGCCTTCTCGCGGTACCAACAGCGAGGCTCTGCCGACAACTTACATCTGGGTTTGGAACTTCTTTTATTGTCAATTTTAAACCAAATCGTGATTGATGCCAAACCGTGGCAACCCCTTCCCTAATATAAAGGTCACTGAAAACATTCTCACAAGCCTTGAACCAAAAGCACTCCCTTGCTTATGAAGGTAGCTTTCGAATGCGCCTTGAACATAGTGCACTCTCTTGCTTATGAAGGTAGCTTTCTCACAAGCCTTGAACATAGTGCACTCTCTTCCTTATAAAGGTAGCTTTCTCACACGCCTTAAACCAAGTGCGCTCTCTTGCTTATGAAGTTAGCTTTCTCACACGCCTTAAACCAAGTGCGCTCTCTTGCTTATGAAGTTAGCTTTCTCACACGCCTTAAACCAAGTGCGCTCTCTTGCTTATGAAGGTAGCTTTCACACAAGCCTTGCACTAAGTGCGCTCCCTGGCTTATGAAGGTAGCTTTCTCACATGCCTTGAACCAAGTACGCTCCCTTGCTTATGAAGGTAGCTTTCACGCATGCCTTGAACCAAGTGTACTCCATTGCTTATGAAGGTAGCTTTCTCGCATGCCTTGAACCAAGTGTACTCCCTTGCTTATGAAGGTAGCTTTCACACAAGCCTTGAACCAAGTGCGCTCCCTTGCTTATGAAGGCAGCTTTCTCACACGCCTTGAACCAAGTGTACTCCCTTGCTTATGAAGGCAGCTTTCACACAAGCCTTGAACCAAGTGCGCTCCTTTGCTTATGAAGGTAGCTTTCTCACACGCCTTGAACCAAGTGTACTCCCTTGCTTATGAAGGCAGCTTTCTCACACGCCTTGAACCAAGTGTACTCCCTTGCTTATGAAGGTAGCTTTTTCACTAGCCTTGAACCAAGTGTACTCCCTTGCTTATGAAGGTAGCTTTCACGCATGCCTTGAACCAAGTGTACTCCCTTGCTTATGAAGGTAGCTTTCTCGCATGCCTTGAACCAAGTGTACTCCCTTGCTTATGAAGGTAGCTTTCTCGCATGCCTTGAACCAAGCGTACTCCCTTGCTTATGAAGGTAGCTTTCTCGCATGCCTTGAACCAAGTGTACTCCCTTGCTTATGAAGGTAGCTTTCACGCATGCCTTGAACCAAGTGTACTCCCTTGCTTATGAAGGTAGCTTTCTCGCATGCCTTGAACCAAGTGTACTCCATTGCTTATGAAGGTAGCTTTCACGCACGCCTTGAACCAAGTGTACTCCCTTGCTTATGAAGGTAGCTTTCTCGCATGCCTTGAACCAAGTGTACTCCCTTGCTTATGAAGGTAGCTTTCACACAAGCCTAGAACCAAGTGCGCTCACTTGCTTATAAAGGCAGCTTTCTCACACGCCTTGAACCAAGTGTACTCCCTTGCTTATGAAGGCAGCTTTTTCACACGCCTTGAACCAAGTGTACTCCCTTGCTTATGAAGGTAGCTTTCTCACACGCCTTGAACCAAGTGTACTCCCTTGCTTATGAAGGCAGCTTTTTCACACGCCTTGAACCAAGTGTACTCCCTTGCTTATGAAGGTAGCTTTCTCACACGCCTTGAACCAAGTGTAATCCCTTGCTTATGAAGGTAGCTTTTTCACACGCCTTGAACCAAGTGTACTCCCTTGCTTATGAAGGTAGCTTTCTCACATGCCTTGAGCAGGAAATGAGCTCAGAAAATGGTGACAGGCGACCATTGGCCAGGAGCAACGTTGTTTACTACTTGTCTTTCAACAGAAACAAAAAAGCATAGCGGAGTTTGAGTAGCAAGTTTATCAACGTTAAGTGACCGAGCCCAATATAACTGGCATTTTCTCCATCAAAGCAATCAACCCTAGAATAAAACTGAATTTGACAAGGATTTTTTCCTTCTAAAAATGAACTACCATGACATTATAGCGCCCTACTGACCAATAGATGCAACATGATAATTGTTGTTGATGGCTTATGTCGCTTAGCAAAAGAAGCCATGTTGTGAAATACTGCGGGACACTTGTCAACCGCATAACGAGCGTGCTACTCAGCATGACAGCCAGACGTCCCGGAATGTCACACGCACGAGTTGCTAACCCTCCAACCACACTCTGACCAGCAGCTATGTACACAGCAGCGATTCCATTGTAAATCATATGTGTGTATATATATATATATATATATATATATATATATATATATATATATATATATATATATATATATATATATATATATATATATATATATATATTTATATATATATATATACTGTATAACTGGTAATGTTAACGTGTTCTTAATTTTCACGAATTTACCTAATGGGTTAGAGACGGAAAAAATAAAAACGTTATCTTCAAGCATTATTTATTCATATATAAATCATTATGAAATAGATAAAAAAAAAATAGTAAGGAGTATTCAGATTGAGTGGTAAAGCCGTACATGGCAATACCGGCCCTTTAGCCGGCGTTACATGTTTGCAGTACTCACCTGCCACGAACCTGTACGCGTATTTATAGAGGTGAAATGTTTCTCTAAGTTTATTAACGTGCATTTAGCACACAAATACGGTCGTCTGCACTGACACTTTCGGCAGCCAGAACGCTTAGTAGCGTTATCGCTAAATTTAAGATCAATGCAGCCATGTGTGGGCCGGAAAAATAAAAAACGGGAAAAAGTTAAAATCGACATTTTTCGGGAAATGAAAGTCCCGGGAAATATACCTGTTATACAGTATATATATATATATATATATATATATATATATATATATATATATATATATATATATATATATATATATATATATATATATATATGTATATGTATATAAATATATATGCAGCTGGCACACAAGTTCATAATTGGTAATAAAATGAGACAAAAGTGAGTAAAAAAAGAATGTTGAAAAAAAGGGATGTTTTGCAATTTCTTCTACTTTTCAATTCGTAGTAGGACAATAATACAAATCATGAACATGGTGGAAAGTATTCCAGTTTTAGATTCGTCAAGATAGTCATGAAACAGATTGGTTTCGCATCTTTGCAGATTACTTAAGATTCAGACGTTAAATAGGTATTGAAGGTTCTAAATCTCTCAATGGCTGAAAAGCATTGGTAAAATCATAGGAATCGTCATTAATACATTACTTGTTAAACATCTTATAAGTGGACCAAACATAATGAAATAGTGCACGTAATTTTATGCAGAGGACTGTGTAGAAACAAAATAGCTTTACTGAGAAAGGTGACGAAATGATTTAAACTAAAAACCTGCCTACCTATCTTCACACAGTCTCTAACCAGAACCCCAGATTTTGGTTAAAATTGTTACTATGTAATTTACAACGAACAGCCGTAGAGACGATATGACTAAGCTGTATCTAGTTTCTGAGTCCATCATAAATCGTCAGCGTTTCATACATATCTCTGAGTTAATGGCCCCAACTTTTGAGCGAGGGTATTAAATCATGGGATTGCCTCGCGTTTAATGTATCTGTATGTGCACGTCCTCCACGCACGTCTGCGCTTCTAGAACACCTTATCTGTCAGTAATATTGGGTTTTCCGTGGACATACGCTGTAGTAACATAGCACATACCTTGCAGTAAACAGTGCACACCCCATGTTCCATAAGTTGACCATTTATACCTCTGAGAGGTCTACGACGTTGCCACCAATTGCTAGCCGGCTCTCACCACTACTTATGCCCATGAGTTCGAACGCGACTCAAGGTATGTGAGAAAGTTGCCAGTGACACGGGATTAGGAAATGTTTTTTTTTTCTCTAGCACTGTAACTTGCTATTTATGATTATGGGGGAAACCCCAATATCTATGTATGCTTTAAGGATAACTAGAATACCATGGACAAACTGGGCAAGTTCCAGTTGCTTAGACCAATAACTTGCTGGTTAGAATCACGCATACAACCTCTCGACGTTTACATGTCATTCGTGGTGAGGTTCAGGCCTATTACGGATAACCGCTAAAATACAACTGCAGCTGGTTTTTATTAATATGTGCCAAATATCACTTATTTATCAAGGCAGTTCCATGTGTGCCGACCAATATGCACGCTCTAGATATGAAGATTTTAATCATACACTAAATTTGCGATTTATCTATGACTCCACTGCATCAGTTGTGCATTTTGTTGTCGTAAAGTAATGTTTACGTAAAGTATGAAGATTTTCTTGTCTTTCTATCATGGCTCAGAATTGGCATATTGCACGCTGTGGACCTCCAGTATATGGCTATTAAGTCTTCATTGAGAATATACCCGTGGGCTCCATCGTGGTGCCCTGGGCTCTACTTAGTTAACAGCCTGTCTGACAGTAAGCTTTAACCCATCTAATGCCAGCTAACTTGAAAATACCTTTACACAAATGTTCAATTTAACTTAAAAAACGAGATTAGCTCCAGCATATCTGGTTGGGTAAATGAATCACAAGTACAATTAATCGGATAAATGAAAGCCACTTTCGTATAGATATTCACAGAAAATCGCCATCGTATGTGTTTGTGTGTAGCAGAGATTAGACCACCAGAGTGTTTGCAATGAGACTGGCCTCCAGGGATATCTCTGCAGCCAGTAGCCTAGGGTTCGAGTGACTCCTGATCTCTGGCCCTGGGCGGCATGTCCCTACCAGAGGGTGAGGTGGAGGTAAGGGGGCATTTAGCGTCAATAACAACGCTTCTGTAAACACGGCAAGCTTAACTCTAACACCGCTTGTTTGTCTTGTAGAATACGCGCCACTAACGTAATAAATGTGCTTATATAGTCCGGCAGCCAAACCCAATATTTTGAGTTTACCTAGATTTTTTTAAACTTTTTTCTCAACTGATAATAATGGTTTAGAGTGTACCCTTTCAGAATCTGCAGGGTGAACCACTGTCCCCCTTGAGCACTTTGAGAAATTCAAGATGGCGTCCAAGATGGCTGCCGATTCAGGGAATAAGCCATAACCCCACGTGTGTTTGCCATAGGATAATTTTGGTGTCTTATCATATGATTCTCAGACCAAGGAATACAATGAAACCATCCACGTGGTTGGTTTTAATTTGCCTTCTGAGATAATCAAAAATATCGTCCAAAACATTTGTCAATCTGTGGTTTTAGCCATAGCTTCCTTTGTACTATCTCTATGATGATAATTTTTGTGTCTAGTCATATATTTTGCGGCCGAAGGATTCAGTGAAACCATTCATATGGTTGCTTTGAATCTACAATTTAGATAAAAAGATCGACATGGCGTCCAATATTGCAGCCATTTTAACTTTTTCTTGTTTGGTCTTGAATGATAACCTTGGTCTCCAAACAGACGTTTGTTGTGTTACATAACTGAACCATCCATTAGATTTGGTTGGATTTGCTTTTTGAAGGAAATTCAAGATTTTAGCCATAACTTGCACTGGGGTGCGTCAAAACGGTTAATATTGTGGCCAAACAATATGTTCAGGTACCATTGAACCCAGTAAGGCAGTATACGGTTGATTAGAGATTCCATAGTAGGGAAAGTCATGATGACAGCTAATTATGTGACTTGATACTTACAAAAGTCAAGGTTTCGTTATCAAAATGTCTAAGGATGCACATTTATTCAAGACTTTAGTCATTTAGTCATTTTTTAATTTCATCATGTTATCATCCTCCATGACAGATGACTAAGCATCAATGCCAAACTCTTTGAGCCTGTCTGCAAGTGAAATGGAGGGCTTCAGAAAATTATCCAGTATCCTTTGTCCTTTCATTTGGAGTATGACCACAGAGCTGATGATAGTTTTAGTAGCACATGTTGAGGTTGTCTACTCCAAATAAAACGACAGGCACAGCCAAATTATAAAAGCCTCTATGTATGAATGAGCTCTCTGCATATCTTAAATCCCCTCATTTTAAAGGATGCCTTTCAGGTCAAAATCAGACCAAGCTCCCATTCCTTTCATTAATACTACTTAAAGGTTTTTACTATAATGAAAGTGGGCAAATGAATGTTAGGCCTCTTTCAGCTAAGAAAACGTTGGGCACAAATACAAAAGCTTTTATCCAAAACTTTTATGCTGCACAACTCCTCTCTTGAACATACGTTGAATGTGAACAGTCTTTGATAAGATCACCAGTAATCTTTGATACCCATATGTCTGCATCACATCACTGATTTAGGGACTCACATTTTCTGGTATATTGATGCTGAATCATGACTAGCCAGTTGGCTTAGAACTATTGACAAGTGCAGTCTTTAACTAGGTAACAAATATATTATTTCCAGCTGTCCTATCCACTTTGCCAAACTTTGCAATTTTCGTATATTCACAGTTCTATAATTAGCTCATTTGTGGAATTCTCAATTCAAAGAGTGTTCATGAGTTTAGAGAATCACGATGTTCATGATACAATAAACACTTTTTCTTTGCTGTTCATGCCCAGATTTGTACCAATGCAGTGCCAATAAAGGTACAGCATGTACCTAGTCAGAGTATAATCACTCACGAATACTCAGAGAGGGAGAGCGAATTCTATGTAGAGCAATTAGTGATATAATCTATGGATATAATACATTTCATGTCACTGACATTAGCAAAACAGTAGAGAAACATACATAGTAAGTGAAAACCTGGCAACGCATGCCTTTATTGTATGATACTGTGTGGTCTGCAGTTTTAGGATGGTACGAGAGGAATGCTTTAAAGGTTTTGATAGCTGGACTGCATTCACTATTTCCCAAAGGTTGTTTGGATTCCCAATTCCTGATTATATCAGTGAGTGCTCAGACAACAGTATTCATTCCAGCTTGTGACAAAATGCACTCGTTGAAATCAATGTCTGAAGCATGATGGAATGTGTGTATACTGTCAAATGCTTTTTCAGCACTTTCCAGTATGTGTCAAACCCAATCAAAGTAAGATAGTTGGGACTGTACGCATTACAAACCAAAAACATTAACATGTTTAGAGGATAGATAATCCATGTCTAAGGCAGGTGAGTCATTTGAAAACCAAACGTGATTGTTTCTGCTTTTCTTGAAAAGGGTGGGTATTATTTATTATATACCTGTATCCGTATTAAGCTTATCACTTGCAATATTTGTATATTCATTGCGTAAATGATTCAAGAAGTAAAGCTACTTAAATAAAATGGAAGGCTGAGGCACGTAAAGTAGTACTTTACTCAGACAACTTTATTATTGTGCGCTATTTTCTCTCTATTTAGAATGAAGAATAGGAAAGTTCAAATCATTATATCATCTTGTCTACCATCAAAAGTATAGTTTCAATTAAAGGTCCTACTTGTTATGTGTTTTGTATATACATGATAAATATGCATTATATTAGGTCAATACCATAGTGTTCTTTCGATGGAGTGTTGTTAATTAAAATGAACGGGGTATGTGATAAGGTTGCCAGTGACCGGGTGTCTGGTGGTGGTTTGCCTCTCTGCAATATACAACGGGTGAGTCACAATTAAGCCACTATATAGCAGAAAAGGAACTATAAACCAAAATAAAAAAGACTAATCAATTACGATGAATCCGTGTAGTTTTTGCAAGATATGTTATAGAATACATTCATGAAGTCAAGCATAGAAATACTTTACTTTTGCCTAACCCGGTAACTCTGTGGATTAACGTTGCATAAGGCTCGATTACCTCAAATCCACATACCAAAACGATTCTGCCTTGGTTGCGTTTTTGCCCTAGTCACACACAGAAACAATATACTGTTTACGTTTCCAACAATTTTCCGTGTGACTGCGCATGACACTTGACAGTCTTCCGCCGAATGCTATAACCAAGAGGCTAAGGTTTTTGAGCACTAAGGTCAGAGTAAATAATATTCTATTTCTCACTAAAGTGTTTGACCAGGTGAATCCCACATCACCCCCCACCCTCTACCCGAGTAGGAATCTCACTCTTTATGTCCATAACAAATGGAGAAGTGACGAGCTGCAGTATAATTTGGATTATCATTTGGAATACAGAGGCAGGTATGTGATATAGCTTATGTGCAACAGATAAGAAATTTTAGCGTTTTTGAATGTTGTGCATGTACTATTTGGTGCAAGCGATATATGAGGAAAAACACAACAAATGGAAATGCTCCAAACCCAAACCCAGTTATAATGTAGGGAGATATGAATGTCATTTACCATCCTTCGGCCTTGTCATACTTACGTTAATATATATATATATATATATATATATATATATATATATATATATATATATATATATATATATATATATATATATATATATATATATATATATATATATATATATATATATGTATATATATATATATGTATATATATATATATGTATATATATATATGTATATATATATATATATGTATATATATATATATATATATATATATATATATATATATATATATATATATATATATATATATATATATATATATATATATATTCACTTAACTACGAGTAGCGAAAATCCAGAAAATGGTCAATAATCGATGCAGATATATAAGTATGGTTTTATGTTCTCATTTAAATGTGCATGGTTACAAGGGTATTACCTGTCATGTTGCCTACCATGTTATTCTTCCTTTAAAGGATCCTTGTATGTATCTCTATTGGAACAATGAAATATCTATTTATTAGAAAATTAAAGGAAAGAAGGATAAAGCGGAAAGTTGCAGGGAATTTTATAATGAATACATTATAATTCCACTCGAATTCAGTTCCAATTTTTACTTCATTGAAATCGCAAATTTCATTATTGTCCTGTTCTAGTTGCGCCAAATAAAAGCTGTGCAGACAACTTTTCCAAATGAAATTCACAGAAATATGCTCCATCATAAATCTTTATACAAAGTCATAATTGTAAATGTTTTATAACAATGAATTCAAATGTACTTTGCCTTAAGATTTTCATGTCTTTCGTGTAGACTGACTACACATATTTTCTTTACATTGGCCTTATTGCTATTGATGCTTGTTTCACCTCGTTCTTTCTTAATTGTGCTAACGCGTTCCTCTGGGGTTTTCTATCCAGATGTCTTTTCTCTTTGGTTTGCATAACTTGATTAATAGAGATGCAATGCAGTAGTAAATTTAACCTCTCATACACGTAACTAGAGTGGAATCCCATGTGAGTAGCACAATTGTTTTTCTCTGCTTTTTCCCAGCATGATACCCTGTTTCCACCGGAGACAAAAGTCAGCCGGAAGCTTCATTCAGCAAACTGTTTACATTCTTTGAATTAACAGAATTGCATCCGGGTTCTCAGGCGGAAACCTCTCAGTCAATGGGAAGGATTAGAAATCGTTTGCAGTTGTGAGGCCATCGTTGTACACACTACAATGGAAGGATAAGATATAAACTGTGGTTTTAAAATATCCCTTCCTATTTAGGAATGTAACGAAATACTGTTTGCTATCCCAACTTTTAGATAATCTGTATGATTGTATATCTATATCAAAATATAATCCACGTCCTTAAGCTATTTATGCTGGCAGCGATGTAGGCAGGCTAGAAAATTATGTTGATTTATCTCTGACCAAAACATGATTTCAAATAAGAAATAAGAAATGATTTCAAATAAGAATTCAACCAGATACCAATCAACAACAGCCTTGCAAATACTCTGTGACTTCTCGTCTTTTTCTAAAATATGATTGAAAGTACCATATAGGCGGATGATGCTCTCGAGAACATTTTGAAGCCTGGGTAGGTTAGTTGTAAGAGGCAGAGGAAAACGTAGGTCACGTTTCAATATTCCTCTAAACAAGGTATGGCAAGATTACACTCATCACACTGACATCGTTTTTATAAATGTTACCATCTCATATCTGCATACTGAAATATCAGGAAAGCGCAACTTGCCCATGGTCACGCTTTGAGTTATGTTCCAATATATATATATATATATATATATATGTATATATATATATATATATATATATATATATATATATATATATATATATATATATATATATATACATATATATATATATATATATATATATATATATATATATATATATATATATATATATATATATATATATATATATATATATATATATATATATATATATATATATATATATATATATATATATATATATATATATATATATATATATATATATATATATATATATATATATACATATATATATATATAGATATAGATATATATATATATATATATATATATATATATATATATATATATATATATATATATATATATATATATATATATATATATATATATATATATATATATATATATATATATATATATATATATATTTGAAACACACACAGGATAACCTATCGGGCTGGGCGCTCTAGAATAAGTGAAACTGCTGTAGAGCCCGAGGGCACTGATAGTCTGGCCTGGCTGAGGCTGCTGATTTCCTCCAGACTATTAACAGATGCTTGGGGTCGACTTGTGGGGGATAATGAGACAAACCGATCTCTGCGGAATTACTTGTGAAAACAGCATTCCTGCCTGTGCACTACTGACCTACTACTCCCAGCCAGCCAGCCAGGCAGCATCGGGATGTAGTTCTGTCTTAGAGAACTGAGATCGAATTGTAATTCAAATATATACCCAAGTCTTCAGTCGCTTATTTTCTGAATGCTTTCAAAGCTGAAAATGGCATAATGACCGAAAGATTGATAAGTGAGTTACAACCTTTAGACGGTTTCAACGAGGTTGTCATTAATCTTCTGATTGGATTTGTATGGTGAAACCACTCTGGAGATTGGATACACTTAATATAAAGGTGTATGAGTTTTAAAGCGCTTTTACATGTTATGTCAAATTTTGAATGTTTAGCCTATGGCTTATAGAATGTAGCTATGTATTTCTATAACGAGCCCATTCCAATCTAAACCAATAATCATTGTATGATAAGATATCTAGATATACAGTAGCTCTAGTGGATTTGGTGTCATGGCTTTAGATTTGGTAATTCATTATAGTTAATCATATAATATAAAGTACTCTAATTTTAATAGTTATATTTCTACGATTTAATTGCTTGAGTTTAGTGGCTCATTCTTAACTGGGAATAGAGCTCTTACGCAGTGTATACCTATGTCTGAACAGTGTGATCAATGTCAGATTGAGGTAAGTAGACACACACACACAACACACATTTATATATGGAGAGGGGGGGTTATCGGGTATTGATGTAAAAATCCAATTTTCCCCTAATGGTATGACTGCCTCTTTAGAATAGACTTAAAGTGCCATTTACTTACAGACGCCAAATTTGATCTGCTGCATGTTTATACTGGTTCATCCGCTACAGCAACCTCTGCAGGCTAATGATACATTAAAGCCAGCACCCACACTGGGATGGTACACATTCCTGGAGTCTAACCTCTTCCCTAGCCGCAGTCCATGAACTCCCTGACTCTGTGCGGCCGAGTGCGGCCCACGTACAGTGTTCTACCCCGTAGGATGAAAACTGAGGTTGATTACATCTAGTACCTTAAGCCTCTAATGCTAGGAATGACCACATGAATATCCTCTTACCGTCAGACACAATCTAAAGTTCAATGTCCATTAGGGTAATTTAATTTATATATATATATGAATATATATATATATATATATATATATATATATATATATATATATATATATATATATATATATATATATATATATATATATATATGTATGTATATATATATAATATATATATATATATATATATATATATATATATATATATATATATATATATATATATATATATATATATATATATATATATATATATATATATATATATATATATATATATATATATATATATATATATATATATATATATATATATATATATATATATATATATATATATATATATATATATATATATATATATATATATATATATATATATATATATATGTTTATATATATATATATATATATATATATATATATATATATATATATATATATATATATATATGTATATAATATATACAAAATACTTGTCTTTATATTATAATTAAATCAAAAGCAGTTTATAATAGTTTAGAATAGTTTAGAATTGAAAATAAATCATTCCATTGATAATTCCGCAAAATTAAATACTCTCTTTGACAAATATCTTTTGACATCTTTTGACATCATTCAAAAATACTTGTCTTTATATTGTAATTAAATCAAAGGCAGTTTATAACAAGCTTTTCATGAAAGCAATTTTCATCTCACCATCGCCATTGCCACAGGGATAGAAGTTTTATGAATATATAGCAAAGCAAAATTGACCTTAATAATATTTTTATTCCCACAACAAGTTTCTAGATTACTATCTGCATTGCTTAATGGCTAGATAAAGGAACCAAAAGGTAAAATTGGTTTTCTATTCCTCAGCACAAGTGCCTCCCATCAACATCTCTATTACTAGGGCCGGATGTTAAATGAGTGCACACACAGACAGGCATTGTAAGAAGTGAATGCCTTATGTAAGTAGGAGTTTCACCTGTGGGGCAGACTACACGTGGAAATATGCCTCCCGCTATGCAGTTCCTTTGGTGAGTGCGGGGCTGTTAATTAGGACTGGAGGGGAATAAGGAACTTTGCCCACCATCACTTGACGTACCCCATCATAGACGAACTCATGACTAACCTATGTATCTCTACTGACTGTGGACCAAGCTACACGATCATGCACTAAACTGTGCATGTGGAACTGAATAAAAAAGCATCAACATAAACAAACTAAAAAGGACAATCAAGTACTAGTGAAATACAGTAGAAATATATATATATATATATATATATATATATATATATATATATATATATATATATATATATATATATATATATATATATATATATATATTTATATATGTATGTAAGAATAACTATTGTTACACAACAGGGAGATCTTAAGACAAGTATCATAGAAACTAAAAGTAATATAAATAAAACTGTATGAAAGAGAAGAGAGAAACTGATATGATAATATTCCAAGACAGGAAATAAACGTTTTTCATACATCTGATACCGCAAGAAAATGAATTAAGGAACTTAAATGATTGAAACAAGTGCCAGCGTTTAACAACTACACAGCAATTAACTAATATGAAATGGGAGAGATGACCAGAGTACATGTATTTTGAAAAACAACCCGACTAGCTTACCCCAAGTCACTGGCAACTTTCTCACATACCTCAACCTCTTTTGCACTATGATCCATTTGTACCAGGGAGAGCGAGCGAACAATCATTGCCCAGTGCATTAGACCGCCTGGTCACTGTGGCGGGCGCTGTAGAAGAAAGTTTATAAATAAATGTACTTAGAAATAATGACTAAACTGGCTTTTAATCCATTGATCGATATCAAGGTTGAAAAGTCAATTCGCCTTCACTTGATTTGCAGTTTGATGAACATCAAATGTTGCATAGCTATTTTGAGAGAGAAAATATAGTTAGTGGTAAATGAATCTCGATCTCTACTTTTGGCCAAATAAAAAAAGATGAGCGATAGGAATGAATCCTCAGGTCAACAAGCCGTGGTGAGCGTGGTGGTCTTTTCCGCTGTGAGGAGGTCAAGCTCTTGGTCAACGTATCTCTATTGATACCGTATGGAGACGTCAGTTACGTAACAGAATTACCTATAGGCCCATGATTAGAGCGGGTGCATTCCAAAAAGTTATGAACGTCTTGTTTCTAGACCTTGTGATATATATGTATATTTAATAGAAATGTATGAATTGAGTTTTACAGCTGCATTAGCACATCACACAATCATGAACAATGACCTAATTGAAGTACGCCACTCAGTACAACAGCAATAGCTCCTGTTATCTGTGCAGTATAGCGAGATAGACCTATGACTGCCATGGACGTGCGGTCGCGGGCGCCTTGTTTCCATACAACTTTGCGTGTTCCATCAAAATAATACATGCTCAATGCAAAATTTCCCTTCTAGAATTGAGTCCTTATGGGTTGATGCCTTCAGTTCCTACCAATAACCAGGCCCTAGGGTGAATTGATTGAACACCTTAAATCACATAGGTATTTACTTGATAAACGAAATACAATAGTATTAGTATCAATGATATTCTTAACAATTCCATGTCGGGTAGATATAACGTGTTTGATATACGTTGTTGGTATCCCAACAATGTTGACTGTTGGTACATTCATCATCACAAGAGCAAACGCCCACAACAATTATGATGTGTTAAGTAAGATTTATAAGGCTCTTTTGAAAAAAGATCATTTGACTGGTCGCATCTCTTTCAAGCACCAGACGCAGTACATGTAAATATGTCAAAGACTTCTAAAAATAACAGCCATAAGTGTGACTGTGTAGAATTATGCTACATGTATGTGTGTAAATCATTCGAATGGTGTAAGCGCTAGGAAAGGCCGTCTGCAGTAACCTGATAGGATGTACTACTAGGGTATCTTGAATCTATTTCTTTCTATGAGATTTCACACAGTGGGCATCTCTTGAAACAGTTATCTCACCACGCCTTGCTGTGTGAGCGCAGTTCTAGCGGTGGATCCTGTAAAGAAGAAGTCTATCTTCACCCAGGCCACCTGGAAACATCTTCACGAGATTCTCGTTATAGGTCACGTGACTGGGTCGCGTTACTACTCGTGACGTGCAAATGTACAGGGTGGTCCATATGCAATATCAAATCCACGCAGCGATTTTTGCTTAATATGATATGGCATGAGATGTATGTGTACCACACCGATATAAGTTTGTGCTTTATGAATGCATGGTAGCATAAAGTCGATAATTGGTCTGATTGTTTGTTTATCTAGTTAGAAATAAAAAACATTCTTTGCCAAATAGAGCACACAAAACTCTTTGTAAATGCAATATGCAGATCTGACGTACATCTTCTTTGCCATTACCCAAAAATACAGGAGAATAGATGCGTCACTTTAAATGATTGAAAACACCGAATTTGTGTGTTGTGAAATTTTCTGAATCCGCGAAATTGGGAGGAAAAAATATTAAGAACAGTTCCGTGAAATATACATGTACAGAACACTAATACACGCCGCATGTTTTGCGGCTTTGTTTCGAAATCAAGTTGACGCAGATATTGCATTTATACCTCATCTTTAAACGTGATTAGTTGGGCTGTATTGCAGGTGCATGCGGAGTTGTGGGTGTGAGTATCAAGCCGGGACGAGGATCGCAGGCATGGCCATTGAGAGTTATGGTGCAGGCAAATGTTAGAACCACGTAGAGTTGATCACGGCTGTGTAGCGAACAGTCGTGTCATAACACGCACTCGCATGTAATCCATTACCAAGCTAAAGCTAGCACACGTGTTTTACAACGCTTACGCCATTCGAGAAACGACTCAGGGATTTCATTGCGTTAGGTATCACTTTCTTTAAGCTGCTCAACAGAAGACATTCAGTTCCGTGTGTATGTCATAGAGAAACATAACGTGAGGCTGAAATTCTTACACCCTTTATATTGATCGAGAAATGTTTTCTGGACTTCGTATGATGAATTATCTATTTCTTCAAGTTGTTCACCAGAAAACCTATAACAGACATACGATATCGTTTATACAATGGGATGAAACCGACGAATATTACTCGTTTTAAACCGTCTACATTATACGAGAAAACTTATATTTGGTTCCGTGCGCTTATTATCGATTTTGTCTCATTGTTCAACAGTAGTCAAACTATTTTACGCACCTTAGCATTTGACATGTGCATGTGCATGTGGTGAAATCCACATATGTTTACAACGTATAACTATATAAATCGAAAACATTTTAGCGAATATCATTAATGTAGCATATCACCGCCTTAAGGAACCTCTACCCGCACTTGTTAGCGTTATGTTACCATGATTCCACTGTTATACTATGTACTGTAACTTTTAGTCCTCCAGCAAGACGTTAAATTATGTGACTGGTCATATTACCTCAGGTATGAGTGTACAACAAGTCCTGAGATTAGCGACGTGTTTGAGTTATGTAACTCGCTTTCATAGAAAGTAATGTTAAGAGACACTCGTCGTTACACCTTAACATAGGGCAATAAACATTTATAAGTCCGCTTAAAGTACTTGTACTGCTCGTATTAAACTGAGTCAGAAGCTTAAGTGTTCCTTGGTTCTAATTGGTGCAGTTGCACTTTCGCTGTTTTGTTTATTTAACCATCTATGTTAAGGGGCATTGTTATTCCTCACCCTATATTAAGAGTCATTTCAGAAAAAAGTGGAATAATAGCACAAGCAGGTACATACTTGCCAGTCACTAATCTAACTTGTTATACCTCACCCTATATTAAGAGTCATTTCATAATTCTATCTATCTGTCAGAAAAAGTGGAATAATAGCACAAGCAGGTAAATAATTGCCAGTCAATAATCTAACTTATCCCATGGCACAACATTGCGCAACAATGCACAACAATTAACGTCCGTAAGAATACAATTCAACCATGCAACAGTTTAGGTCTAGGTCCTGTGCATGTAATTAACTGGTGTGAGGACATGCCTTTCCCCCAGTGCCCATGATAAATGTGATACGGTGTCTACATGTAGAGCACACTCCTCCTACGCCCTGGTGTTACACATTAACATGATTGATCTAGCCCGGGTTACTGACATCACCTCTCATATCGCAAAAATGCGCTGATGATGCTTCCAATAGAGTTTTTTTCTACCACAGTTGACATCAGCCATGAAACCACTTCCCTCTGCCTACATATAATTTGGTTTCTAATGAACGAAAATAATGTGCATTCTGAATTTTAGACTTTGTCATCGCCGAAAATTTCAATATGCAGGCATGGTCAGTTTATGCTATAAATGAAGCAAACTCTGTACAACAATGTGAGCATTGCAGGTTCCTCTGGTTTACGGCATGGTTAACTTCTAGTTTTGTCCTCAACAAGTACGTGTACAATTGGCTAGGTTTCAATTGTGCCGATTAAGATAACTGATGATTAGCATCATACCCTTAAATAATGAATGTATCACCGAGTTATCAGCTAAACCAACGTTCAATTTTCTTTCATAATTAGGTGTTAGCATATCTGTGACAGTATTATTCGTCATACATTGCAACGTGTTAAAAGGTAACTCTGACAAAATCATGATATGCACCAGGCTTATTAGTTTGCCAATTTCCCTACGTCAATAGGTTACTTGTTTGGCATAACATAATCATCGTGATGGCCATTTTAGCAAGATGTGCAAGTTCTAGAATACAATCTGATCTTTGCAAATACCAAGTCACATTATTTTGCAACTCGATATGTGTCCCCATTACAGGAAAGAGCATTAACCATGGTAATTTATTTTGAAAGGATATTAGCACAAATTATTACCACGTGTAACTTTTGCTTTTTTTTAAAGAGAGCCGACCAAGCTGGGAATGTTTTGAGTTGTTATGATTTATTGTTTGACGAATGGTAAACCCAATCAGCGGTTCACAAGCGAAACTGCTGTATTCGGAGCTGCATATGGTATGTGCGATAGAATGGGGCTGACCCAATAACCGAGTGGTCTACGGTGTTCCCACTGAATGCTCCCTGTCTCTCACCACAGCAATACAACCCAGATACGAGGTGCAATTGGCGACACCGTGCATGATAAAAGGTTTATAGCAACTTGAGGGTTAATCGTAGGTTCTCTCCTGGTACTTCCGTTCCCCTTCCACTGAAGTATACTGCAGAAAATCACAAACTCATCCGAGGACTACATTGTCAGCTCAGCAGGAATAACAAAACCTAACGATGATAACAATATATGACCTTATCAACTCCTCATTCTGGCGTTTTGTTTTGAATTCCTCTGGTACCACAGCCTTTGAACATAATCCTTTTCGACGTTCTCGCTTTTTAATTGACTCACTTCGGCTGACATTTGCAGAGAGCATAAAATCGTCGGCTCGGATGATGGATTGATAGCGAAATGATTAATGCACAAATCTTGCGAAATTCTCCACCCTTCAGAAGAACAGCATTGCAGTGAAGAAGCTGAGTCATTATCAGTTAACACCTCATCACACAGGCTATCTGCAGATAACATTGAAAACCCGAATTCCTAAGCGCTGCTGGGGGAAATGTCCATTTTTACATATAAGTCCATGCTTGAGTTGAATGGATTGAACTCAACGACTGGTTTGTTCATCATCTTCTCGGCTATACTAGGTATATAAATGTTTGTCTATCTATATGTCATGTAAAGGCAAAATGGGGTCATTTTATATAGAATGCCATCTCTACAAAAAGGCTATTTGCTTATATTGCTTTACTAAGTTGTGTATTTTCCTTTAAAGAAAAATACATTTTCTATACAAATATTTTCTTCTTATGATTTTCCTTTTAATAGAGATGCATGCATTTCTCTCTAAAGAAAAATATTTTCTTTAAAGAAAAAAATTCTTTTAAAGGAAATTCATTTTTCGTTGAAGACCTCATTTTTCTTTGAAAAGAAAAAAGATGGGCATTTTTCTTTGAAGTAAACTATTTAAAATATATATATATTTTCTTTAATTTGAAAAATCCTACTTATAATGATTTTTTCTCTAAAGAAAACTGATTTTTAATTGAAAAGAATAATTTTCTTTTTTTCTTTTAAAGTAAAATAGCTTCGTTTTGTTGGAACGCAATCAAATACTAGTACCTTTTAAGGAAAATAAATTCTAGCCATTGATCGACTATATAGTAAAGAGCAGCGCCTAGAGAATAACGCCATTAACCCTTAAGTTACTGAATACCTTTTCATGTGATACGAACCCTGGTGCTTGTGAAATACGGCGAAAAGGGACAGGAAAACTATACCCTCGTAGTCGAGACTTTAGGTATCATTTTTTACATCGCGGAACCCAAGATTGACAATCCGCCATAAACAACTTCCCCGAAGACAAATATACTGCAAGGCACGCATGCGTAGATAGGCGTTTTTGGAAAGGATACTTTCCACCTGTAAAGAGAGGGAATGACAGGATGTCAAACATTATAGATAAGCTAGGATTGAATAGAGGAGAGGTTACTTCAGAAAATAAACACCGTGTCAGGGAGCAGCCCCAGAATCTAGTGATCCAGCGAGGAATTCTGTGGACGCCTGTCTAGGGGTATATGGAATAGTGGAGGGATATCTACCGCCCCTGACAGTGGACACCGTGTTTATACCACAGTCATGGCCGGGAAAAAGACGACTTCTATTTAATGGCTTATCCACATCGCTTAAGAGCAGGCTACGGCTGTGTATTGCAAGGTCGGGACACGAGAATGTTTTTCTCATCTAGCATAGAATAGCTCTATGAGTTTGGATTTTTTGGTATTTCGCTTATCGTAAAACCCTTTTTGCCAATTGTCAGGGCGCTATCGTACCTTCACGATTGACGAATTTAAAAAGCAAAAACCCGAAAACCACCTGTGATCGACAGCCTCGCAACACACACACACACACACACACACACACACACATATATATATATATATATATATATATATATATATATATATATATATATATATATATATATATATATATATATATATATTATATATATATATATATATATATATATATATATATATATATATATATATATATATATATATATATATATATATATCAGCCAATGTCACACAAAGTAGAGCCGTGCACATATGTATTACAGCCATACCATACATAGAGCAGTGTACATATGTATTACAGCCATACCATACATAGAGCAGTGTACATGTGTATTACAGCCATACCATACATAGAGCAGTGTACATATGTATTACAGCCATACCATACATAGAGCAGTGATGGTGGCGGTACGGTTCGTCTTACCTTGTCTAAGGCAGACACATATACCACAGAGAACAGGCAGCTGGTCTGTGGCGAGTCTGGGTAGTCTCAGCGAATACTTCTGCCAAAATAAAGATGTCAAAAGGCAAGACAGATACAGCCATCATGTTGACACAGAGCTTTAAAGCTTCCAGTAGCCAAGGTTGTAACAGAAAATATATGAACTTGTAACCAAGAAAATACTGCCTAACACTACCTAACATATTAGCGTCAACTCACTCTTTGCTTATAAAGTGATTGCCCTAATGTGTCAATGCATGGAAATACATGTGTATCCTTTGGCAGATAGGATAACATTTCTCCAAGCTCAAGTTACAATGACTTGTTTAGGATTGTATCCAAGGCCAACCTGTTAAAAGCATTGCAGTTCAACTGCTTCCTGTTTCTTGCCTCTGCACAAATGTCTGGGTCAGAATCTGACTCGAGGAGGCGTGTGAGCAGGTTGGTGGCTAGTTAGGATTAGTTGCTGTTTTTATCGGGTACTGCTTTTCTTTATATCATATCGACCCTGGTTTATTAGAATCATATCTAATAGTTTTTATTCAACGTTTTTATTCAAGGACACCAAATATGTCTAGTTGTTATACACTTGGGTCGATGAGATTCGAAATGTTTAGTCAAAGAAGTTGTTATCTCTAATTGCCATGAATCATGCTGATTCAACCAAGAATTTATTTTGTGACTTTCCCAGAGAATCCTTTCCCAATTATGCAATTTGTAGGTAAAGTATTTTTGATCGTTCAGTATATGACCCACTTAATACTGCTGACACTTTCAACCTTCTAGACGAAGTAAAAGCATTGGTTGAGAGAGGTCACTTTTATTCCAAGGTTGAATGGGAGAAGATAGTATAGAAAAGACTTTTCGGGATTAAGTCTTTATAAAAAGAATAGTATTTACTCGGACAAGGTTGTGGAGCCATAGCCAAAATAATATGCCATACCAGCATATTAAAGTTTGATGATATACGCCTAAAGTGTAAATCCAGGTTATATGTACTATGTGCTATGTGAGACTCTTACAAAATAGAAAATCCAATATAATTCTTTTGCGATGCCCAGCTTATGAAACTGAACGAATAGCTCTTTTTGATGGGATTGAGTAAATATATGACGGTACAGGTTTTTCCTCAAGAACTCATCTTGGAGAAGTTAATACATCATTAGCATGCAAACAGACTCACAATATATCCATGATCATCACTAAGTATGTACACATAATATACTCCAGGAATCTTAAATTCAAAGAAAGAATTGGAAAGAAAAAGCTGCTGGTTGTACTATATGATGTGTCCAGACGGTATAAGGAGATCTTAGCCTCAGAACTGATGTAAAGATTCCTGTCAAGCATACTTCTCGTCTATGCATATATGCTTTTCTACTATCATCAGGTTTCTTCTATCTTTTTAAATATTCACATGCCTGCGTGCATGCATTAACACAATTTATACTTTATTATTACTATAATATAGCTTTTTGTAGTAGCGATTTGCAGTCAACAAAGATATATTAACATCACGGCAACCATTAATAAATCGATTTCATTTTGCTTCTCGTAGATTGAGCATTATCTTATGCTTGATGTCAGGTCATCTCAATCTGGGTCTTCCCTAATTGACACTGACATAAGCTCTTTTACGTGAATGCCAGATTACCACATGTTTTACGTTATCTCTGCAACACATCTCAGCATACCTAAATGCTTCACCATATGGCAGTGGCATCAACTCACAGAGTCCCATTTCCACACGACTCTTGATAATCTAGAGTTGAGGTACGTGTGATACTGAGGAAAACACAGCGGCCTATTACCATAAGTGCTTTAAAAAGTATAAGAGTATTAGAAAATGAAAGCCATCGAATTACCAGCGGCCCATTTGGAGTTTGAACTAATCATACGACATCAAAGTGCCAATTTACGATCTGAAGGTACAGTTACAAATATATAATTAGTATACCATACTTAACTCATTTATGCCTGTACCAATGAAAAACGTCCCAACATATAGTGTTGATATTTCTTGGTATGAGATAAAAATAACCCTCATGATGCTGGAGGCTAATTTGGTCATATCAAAAAGATGCAAAAACATGAAAAATGACTGAAACCCTGGCTGGTATTCATATGAGAGTATTCAGTGAGAGATATCCAATGAAAACCAATATGACAGGGTTTAGATGGTTTTCAAACATCTTTGCAGCCCTATGCTTTGGACGAAAGTGAGCCTCAGCATCAGAAAGGATAATAAGATGGACAGAAAAGATGCAGATTAATGATACTAAAAAAATCTAATAACAACAAAATAAACGGATAATGTCTTACATGACAAACAATGCCCACCTAATCCTGGTCACAGTCCTTGAAAGTTGATAACTCTAGAATTCTGTTCAAAGTCCAATGAAACAAATTCCAATCCCGAGTAGAAGTCAGTTTCCACAGTGCAAAGACTGAGATACAAATGCATGTCCCACAGCTTATTAATATATGCAATCGTAAATTATCTCATTTATAAAGGTTCAGAGAACATTCTGAAATTGTCTCAGACATTAACCTGTTTACACGACTTGTAGAGAAGAGTCAAGAACAATCTCAATTGTTCTACTGTCTACAGACACCGAAAAAAAACTTTCAGTAATTATAGGACCTTTCTAAAACCTTCTAGAAATTGAAACTTAACTAGTAATATTCAATGTAAAACAAAACACAATAACCCATACGCAACCCTTTCTAACTAATGCATCCCTTAAGGATCAGTTGAAGAGGGTAAGCTGGCCATACCTCAATAAACAGCTTTCCTTTGAATATATTTCTAAAGGAGCGCAAAACATGAATGTGTTGGTCAATCTATTGCCATTCTTACAGAAATCCAGCTAGCGTACTTATGTCGTTATTACGGAGGGGCTGCACCAAGGCTGCGCGGTCTAGCGTACTGGTTACCAACTCTCTGGCCTCCGCTTAAACCCGTTAGTTTCGACCCTTCGTCTTAGGTTTGTGAGAAGTTACCTGGGCATGTTATTAGTTTGCCATGTTTCCTTTTTCATCAATCACTGGATAGTTTCGAGGTGACAGAAAATCCAAATTGACGATAAGTAGAATTCTAATCCATTCGTACATATCTATCATCTACAATGTGTTCAAATTCATAGCATAAAAATGTCAATTGGGTAAAAGTATAAACGGGCGCTCTCATAGTACTAACATATCGATCGTACACATTTGCTTAAACATATTCTATTAGCCAGATGTATTTGTCAGATAAGATTGTTAAATCAATCCAAGAAGTATGTGTTCTAAAAAGCATTTGACGTTCATATCATTCTCGTTTTATCCTAATAACTGATAAAAATGTATTTTCTACGGTAGACCTGTATCTTCCAGATGTTGTTTTTGCTTAGAACGCAAGCGAAGCTACACATGTGAACAGTTTGTTATTTGACATTAAGTACGCAAGTTGCGCCGAGAAATGTCTCGTTCGTTTAACATACCTGTCATGATGTGGATGATGCATTACCAAAGATCACCTCACTGCTCCTAGACCACTGCGCATGCTCAGTGTGTCGATGACCACTAGGGTTCCTAGACGTCACCTGATTACTGCGAAGGAACACACGAATACACAAATTACTGAAAAGTTTAACATCGTTTCTTTTTTTCGACTGAATTTGATACATGCGATAGAAAAATGAACACAATTTGATTTTGCAATATTACAGGAAATCGACTTCTTACACTCTCCTTGCTCTCGTCATGTGTGCGTTGTGACACACACAGAGTTGGTGCCTTATATGATAGTGCACGTTTTGCAGAGCAGTGAAGGTGATCTCTATTGCCAGCTTGGTGAGAAGGTCAGCAGCTTCTGCAGCATTAATTGACACCGCTTAATGGTGATAGATGTCTTAGAGGTGATCTCTGCTGCAGAACGTGATATGTGAGTGTGAGTTCTAGGCCGAGGATTGTGAACTTTATTCCTTCGCATATCATCACTGTTTTTTCCAAGTTAAGGTTAGAGCGAGAATTCGTTGATGGTTTAGGAAACTTAAATTCTGGGGCAAACCGTCTACAAACCCCAAGTGAAGAGACCATTTTTCGAAATAAGATAGTATTTGTTTCGATTTTTTGTGAAAAGGTAAAGATTTGGAAAACTGTAGAAAATACAGGAATGTACGGGAGGCAAAGGCTACCACATGATGAAAGTGTGGCGTTAAAAATTATTACATATGATAGAATGACATTAGATATAAATTGGATGTATGCGTATCGAATCGTCTACTTAGGAACATAAGAATGTAGGACTGATAGTTGGAAAGATACTGTGAAAAAATGGCATCGATAGTCACAGACTCCAGTTTGTTTAAGACGAATGATTATAGACTAAAGAATGCATCTTTCTGGTCTAAAGTCTGCGAAACGTGTGATTTAGGCATTCAGGAGAGTGCAAGACACATAGTGATGCAATGTCCACAGTATGAGGAAGTAAGGGCTGAAATGTTAGATGAAATAAGTAAGCTGGCTTGTTTAGAAATATATGAAGTGCTTAAGAACACACAAGATATTTTTCCATTGTTGCTTGGGCGGCAACCTGAATCTGTATCATTTGAAAATATGATCAGATTGTGCTTTATTACTGGAAAATACATTACAAAGATGTATGACAATGTGATAGATAGAGTGTAATACAGACATCTATACTAGTATGACCCGCCGTGACCAAGGCCTTTGTGTAAGGACTAAGTGTATAAAGTCCTATATTTAGTCTAGTTCTGTGAGTTATCTCCTTTTATTGATGCTCTAATGCGTTTCTGCAGTTTTTGCGTTACAGTTGCGTTTTTTTTTATTTTTTGTATTAACCACAGGAGTAACTCCACTATAATGTTTAATGGTATTTTCGAGAAACTTTGCCGTTAAAATGACAAAGCAGGTGTTTTCTGTCCTGACACCAAAGCTATGATAGATGTTAATGTAATAATTGTATACAGAATTTATTTGCTCTTCGTAATGTAATCTATTATATGTTTTTGATTATGAAAATGTACTCGTATGATTTTGCTCCAAGTGAGCAGTCAATAAACATACATACATACATACATACTGAACATTCTCCAAATTCAATTAAACAGGTTGAAATTACTCTGCCTTTTTATTTTTGGCCACTTTTCAATAGAAAATAGATAGGTCACCACGCTGCTCCATGTATTTCACAGTCGTTTACTCGTTATAAACAATCGTACAAACATATACGGGTGTGAATAACGCTGATGACACGACCCCATTTCTCGCCCTCCAACGTGTGACCCAAATAGTGTTGTTTTCCACGTCATATCTCCAGATGCCATGCGCTGTTTAACAGGTGTCGGTTGTATTACTGTCAGCCACTAGTACTAGTGGGCGGCGGATCAGAGGAATGGATGTCAGCTACAACCATATAAGCTCACTGCGTATTGATAACCCGTCCCTCCACGCTCTCAGGACTTCCCCTATTGCCACGCGGTCTAATGCAACTGACTGTATTGTTTATTGACTGTACGGCAAAGTACAAAATCATACCAAATGCAAACATCTTGACGTAATAATAATAATAATGACTGTTTGCTTGCATTTTAACACTCTACACGAATCTGTCTCTCAGTAAGTGACGAATTAACCTTTTTGATGCGGGCCATCATTAATAACTGACTAGTTAGGATCAAATATCTACACGGGCCATCTCGTTAGGGTAGGTCGGTGCTATTCCTGGGAACTATGGTTTTCTATCATTTTAGCTGTTATTGCCAACGCGCAATTTAGCCTGGAAATAACGCGAATACTCTATGGTGCCGTGGCTATTGCGACGGTTTGAGTGCTCAAAGACGCGAGGTACAGAGATCAATCTCACGGCGGGACTAGCATAGGTTTGATTCCTTCATAAAATAGCACACCATTGAAAACCTCATTTTCTGCTTTTCATCACCAATAACCTATTGCTCGGAAGAGGTTACTTTACAGTAAAGAGTGTCATATTCATAGTCCATGCGGAATATGTCTAATTACTGATGAACCTTTAGTTGCTTCTGTATAGAGGTATAACGTTACCCTATAACCTGTTTCAAGTTCCTGTGTAGCTATAGGCTTTACATTTACAGTCGTTGACTTGCGTACAAAGTAACCGAGATTCTTAGACACTTATTCCCATGGAAAATTAATCGGTAGATATGAAATGAATGCCCGTCTCCATATAAGCTCACTGAAGCATTGATACCTCTGCCTCCGTGTCGAGGAAAACATGAGACCAGCAAGTCCCAGCCCTGCTATCTGCTGGAGCCACGTGTTTAGAGTAAGGGGGTTATCCAACTGTCTGCACATACCACCGAAACGTGCAACCGATGAAAGCTGCAGAGTCAAATGCCTTTGATAAATCAAGACTCTGGATTGGACTTTTCAAGACATAGTAGGGTTTTGATAGTCTGGACAGCTGAGGTGGGTCAGCTGAGGGAAGGAATCTTGACCCCATTGGTCAATGCTGCTGATTGGAATGCCGTGTGCCATACGTGGGCGGGTTGGGTCTTATTGCTTCTGTCTCGCATATACAGGATCAACTAAATAACAGTCTGCGCTGCTAGTGTCATCAACTCATCCGGCGCACCATGCAGTGTACTTAGGCCTAAAAAAGTTGTTTGTTTCCTGTAACCCTACCCTAACAAGTTTTTATTCAAAAAGATCCCTACCTTAAGGGTTTTTCCGCCCTCCCAACTCCCAATCAACGTAAAACATGCATAAAACACACATTTTTGACCAATAAAATAATGCAAAAAAAGAATTATGACCTACATACCCTATTTTTTTCGGACCGTTACAGGAAACAAACAATTTTTTTTCGGCCTTATTACTATCGGTGTAATCGCCATATCCGTTGAAGAACTCTTGTAACCACCTGATAAATGTTTCGGCAAGCTAATATCATAGTTATTGCAGTTTTATTGATAGTTAGTTGTCAACCGACTCACCACATTTCAACCGATTTGATTAATCAAATACGGCGGGTAGCCTTGGGATAAGTAAGATTATTGACTGGCAATTATTTACCTGCTTGTGCTATTATCACACTCGTTCTGACTGATAGCGTGAATTATTGAATGATTAGATATAGGGTGAGATATAGCAATAGGTATTTCTCACGTAGTAAAGCGAGTGGGCCTCCTATGTAGTAATACATATGATCTGTCATGTCTGAGCGATGTATATGTCCACAGGTTACTATAGGCGCGGCTCCAGATATGTAAAACGAGACGGTGGCGGCACATTTAGACACATGTTAGACGGAACTTAGGTATGTGTCTAAACGACAGAATGTGTGAACCTGTTTTTTTAGCGAAAATACTCTACATCTTTTCGCTTCTACTTTCACACAGACAACGACCAAACGTATGTTGGTGATGCCTCTCTCAGTAAAGCATTTGTCGGACAATATTTAAAAAAAATGTCATAAGCAGTCAACAGACAACTCTCTTCAGATTGCGAATTCGTGCTTTATTCTGGAGTTAGAAAGTATCCTGTGATGAGACGATACCTTCAACGAAAGCAAAGTTGCTGCCAGGCCGCATGCGCAGTAAACGTGATCCAAATAGAATGCGTGTTTTAGTTTTATCTATGTTAGATTAGGTGGAAGAGATTACATATAGACTCCTATGTGCTTCCGGTAGTTTGGTAGAGGAAGGCATGATTTCATTCAGAGAGTGAGATAAATTTAACGAAGCAAAAACAATACATCACTCTGCCAACGATGGCAGCATAGTCATTCGAGAGCAGCATAAACCTATGTAGCCATCATGGCTCCACCCATGGAGTTAACCCTGAACTAAATATGAACTAAAGCCAAATGAGGTTAGATTATGGTAATTGGTAGATAACACAAACTTATAGCAAGCCTAGGTTTAGGACAAAGAAGAATGTGTTCCGAGCAGGTAACATAACTACACTAAGTGGCCTAGCTTTGTACCGGGGGAGAGGATACACATGTAAACATGGATCGAGCCTCTAAAATATTAAAACATAGATAACAACCGTTTTCATAGTGTACAGGGTATGAGTATGCCGATAGCGTAGCGCCATAGCAGCTGCGTGTTTATAAGTGTATTCAAAAGATGTGCAGTAATGTATTGTTGTCTTCCATCTACTCTCTAAGGAATTCAACTCCTTCAAGCCCATCGGGTGGTAAGTTGGTGATTTTGATCATCCTCCGTTAATGGCAGCTCTCCAGAATGCTTATCGTCTTAGAGATAGTTTTAAAGATGGTCACTATTTGTTTTATTCTGACTTTATAAATCACGCTTATTACAAGTAAGACTAACCTACATAACATGTTCGTGTTCGAGGTCCGTATCCATTGCCAAAGTATAAATCCAGGCCGGGGCATGTGAGGAAGTTACCAGTGACTTGTGGTTGGGCGGTGGTTATCTCCGCATACTCCGGTTTCCACCAAACGAAATTCGGATAACTACACTGCCAACTAGATGTATATGACACAAGTGACATCAATGGTTTCTAAACACGTTCGGGCACTAGAATTCCTCAACAAATTGTCGGCTGGATCTATAATGTATTTTGGAAATAGGGAATGGTTTTACAAAATATTTGAAAAAGAATTGTGAGAAGATATTCGATTACAATTTCTCCCCGTCTCCTTGAATGTTTTCACAACTATGTCCCTGTCTATAGGATCTCCTCAACGGGTTAGGCTACATGAACGTCTTTCCTTAAGAAGCAGGTCACACCTATGCAGAAGGGTTGACCCCTAGAAGTATTGCCAGAAAATTGAAAAGCTAAGGAGTGTTTCTGCAGTTCTTAACGTGTTATCTTGTCCTATACGTCACCATTATCTTACTCCCACAATAACACACAACCCCTACTAGCTGAGGCCACTAGCTTGCTACTACATACATCCTTAAGGGCAACGCGGGTATGCGGCAGTTTCTATGTATCTACACCCTAGGCACTATCTAGACACTCGATACGTTTAAGTACTCTCACTGAATGCAATCTAACACAACACGTCTACATTCTTTTCTAACACCAATGCTTCTGGCAATACCGCGACAATAACTACTGATGTTACTGTTACTAATATCACTACTACTACTACTACTACTACTACTGCTACTGCTGCTGCTGCTGCTGCTGCTACTACTACTACTACTACTAATAATAATAATAATAATGATAATAATAATGATAATAATAATGATAATAATAATAATGATAATAACAATAGTAATAATAATAATAATAATAATAATAGTAATGATAATAATAATAATAATAATAATAATAATGATAATAGTAATAGTAATGATAATAATGATAATAATGATAATAATGATAATATAATGTATGCATGTATGTACTTTATTAACTGTATCGAAAAGATACTAAAGATAATAATAATAACATATGTAATGATGAGTTATTCTAATGATGGTGATATCATGGATCCATCTTGCGAGGAGGAGAAGTGTTAATGTTATTAGGAAGCCGTTCGTGTTTTCACTAATCCCGTGCCCTGCCAGATCCTCTTAGCGGCAGGAGGAGGAAGCCACAGCTGGAGTAAATTCACAAGCTAGTCTTGGCACCGCGCCAATACCAGCGTCAGCAACACTGTAATTATACTCTCAAGACTTCCAGTAAACAGAATACCAATTCAGACCTGTCATTGAATTTTTGAAATTCTAATATCATATCAAAAAGTCAAAGAGTCGAAAAAGTGTTACTCCTGTTGCATGTTTACTCACAATTTATGTAGCATGTTTTTTTTCATTGATAACACGGTCTTTCTTAACGCCCATTTCTAGTCATAGTGGCTGGCCTATCATTTCGAAAAATTCGCCTTGGCCTAAACGTGCGTATGATTGTATGGGTGTGTGTATATAAGGGTCTATGTGCGTGCGTGTATGCGCGAGGGTGTTTGCATGTGTGTGTGTGTGTGTGTGTGTGTGTGTGTGTGGCTTTGGAAATGTTCCGAACTAGGCAATATTTCCCTTAACTGTGCCTTGACGATGAGTTAGAAGGCGTACCATAAGTAGCTTTCAAATACGTAAATAGTCTGGAGATAGTTGCTGTTTGTTTAACTGCTATGTAACTTGATATAGATAAGTACTCCTGGAATATTTGAGATGTCGCCAAGGCTTTTAGGTTCGAGGTGCAGGCTAGCACTTCTACATGCCGTCTCAGGGCCTCCATCTCTCGGCTTAACGGGTCCTCCTTCTCAGGTTAAAGGCTGTGGCTCTACAGGTAGATACGAGCCCGTAAGTATGACATATTATAATTGTATCTCATTGACGTAATTTGTCTTTATCTATATCATTCTGCTTATTTTTTCGTTTGACGTAATGTCCTTGTCCCCTGTATATATTTCCGTGCCTCATTCAGAACAATGCAATGTAGTGAATTGAGGATTGTATGTTTCATACGAAATTAAACCCCACAAGATGTTTCACGTTGTATGATATGTCTCTACATAATCCAATATACACCACCGAGCTTAAGTTGCCAAGTAGTCAATTCCAGACTCGCCGTGTCCATTACTAGCAGGATCTTGTATGCAAATTCCCATAGAAATTCATTACTAGGAGTGTACAATTTCATAAGACGGTGAGCGAAGACCGAAAGACTATTGATATGTTGGCCGGATGGGGCTAAGGGAGCAGTTAACTCCTGCGAGACCAGACAGAGGGCGCTTCTCAGAATGATTCCAGAGCTGTTGGAGAGAGCACAGTATTCATGTCCCTTCCACTTTATTCTACAACAAAAACGGAACACATTAAGCCATGTAAGGCACCCCTCCAAGGCTAACCACGTGAGCCGTGTCACTGACCGGTGGGGGCAGTGTCTGGGGTTAGAGGTCTAACTATAAATACACACTTACGCCCGGACTTCCCGGAATGTTATTGGGCACCGCTAAATGTATGGCGATGTCCAAATAGTTCAGACTTCTGCAGACATTGGGTACGTGCTATACTGGTTACTCGGGGGGGGGGGGTTGTGTTCTGCCTTAGTGATGTACACAACCAACCGTGATAGTCGGAAGATCTTATATCGTCACTGTTTCCGTCCTTTCAAGTCATAATCGTAACTAGCCAATTATTAATGGTGGGGGAAACAAGAATCCCGGATAAACCATCATGACTGTCATCGGTTAATTAGAAGATAATGCTCTACCATCATCGGTTCCTCAACCTTCTATGGTGAACCATAGTGAATTCCTAATACATGGCTTTACTACTAGGGCGACAGCCATCACCCTACACATAGAGTCGACACTTCTACCCCCAGACATAAGAGCAGTACAGTGCCTCTACGTTACTATATAAGACGAGCCACCGTCGTGCTCTCTGACTGGTCAGTGTTGGCCGAGGGTTATAGACACCCGTCTGGGCATTCCTTAAAAACTTTCTATCACCTCAAAGGGTGCAACGAGTCTAGAAAAGGACCTTAAAAGTATCTCATTTATTCGGTTCATAATAAAGACCGCTTGGCTTTTGGGGCAGCCTTTAGGTCGGATATCTCATAGGGTAAGATTGATTTACCTGGACATATTATTCTAGTCACGCGGGCAGTAATGATAGACGAAGAGCAATCAGCGGCAATGCTCTAGACCACTCGGGTATGGGGGCAGCCCTTGAAATTGGTCATTTGAAGGGGAGGGTTAACTTAGGGGCGGGCACTGGGCATCTCGTCTAGACAGCGCCCTAGACCACTCGGGTATCGGGGCAGCCCCTAAGATTGGTCATTTGAAGGGGAGGGTTAACTTAGGGGGCACTGGGCACCTCGTCTAGACAGCGCTCTAGACTACTCGGGTATCGGGGCAGCCCCTAAGATTGGTCATTTGAAGGGGAGAGTTAACATAGGGGGCACTGGGCACCTCGTCTAGACAGCGCTCTAGACCACTCGGGTATCGGGGCAGCCCCTAAGATTGGTCATTTGAAGGGGAGGGTTAACTTAGGGGTCACTGGGCACCTCGTCTAGACAGCGCCCTAGACCACTCGGGTATCGGGGCAGCCCCTAAGATTGGTCATTTGAAGGGGAGGGCTAACTTAGGGGGCACTGGGCATCTCGTCTAGACAGGCTCAGGGTGGGTGTCTGCCGCGTAGCACGCACGACATGAGATGCGCAGCAGCCAAGTGAAAACCCTGAACCCTGACACAACGACCACGGGCTAGATACAGCCACAAATAGATCCTGCTACTGGCCAGAGCTACGGAACGGACTGCACTACGCAGTAGACTGACCACATGTACCAACTAATTAGATTTGAAATATGTTTAACATCAGTTGTCTAACAGCTCAGCCGAAATCGTGTCGTTTATTTTTGCTGTTTTGTATTTTCCAAGACAAACTGCTGTGATAGTGTCTACCATGTTACTGTATACGCAGCTTATTGAGTGTCCATAGTACCTTACTGCAGTGGATATTCTGAAGTGTACCTTTCTCTCCGGTTAATAGAAAATCATTGCTAGTTAATTGAAGTTAATGTTGGCAGGAACGGTGCAGCAAGGGAAGCATAACAAACAGCCACAGGTCGCTGACAACCTTCTCACATACCTGAAGACTGGAATCACCTGAATCCATTACCTTTATTGATTGATAAGCATTCGACAAATGGATTTTCAGAGTATGAGCTAACAAAGGAAAAGACAATTTTATTTTTTCAATCAAAGAACTTTGAAATGCTATCCACTTGTTGTCTTCTATTGCACATTTCACCTTTCATTTCTGTATTTCTGGTCTTGGTTGTCTTACACATTCACAAGATGATATGGACAAAATGACATCACAAATATATATTTTAAATGAGTTGCCGCAGACAGAATTTGTTCATTTCTCAAATGCATTGCTTCGCTAGTATACGTCTGTTTATAGAATATTTTCACTTATCGCTAAATTGCCAAATAAACAATCCACGGTTAATTTAGCTCGGTCTCTTAACATAACAAGTTATTGACAAAAACAACATAGTCTGATAAACTATCGGCTTGGTTCATTTATTCACACTGTGATGGGCTCTAAAATAGTACGCTTGATATTAGATAGAGGGCACATGCCAAGGAAACTTTACGGGCATGTTTGGAGGTGATATTTAGAATTTCGTCTATCACCGTCATCTTTCCTGTCATACGGGAGCTGCATCATGACTAGCTAATTGTCCACGGTGGAGCATTGAAATGATTACAGAAGCAAAACCAAAACAGATTCCCTCAATTCTTCTCTCTGAAATGTCTCAGTGTTTTTATTTATTTTTTCTTCGTATATTTGGTGACTATTGATATCACCTCAATGTGCCACGTGTTTATATAGCAACCTTGCCTTCTATTAGTAGGGAATTGAAGGTTTGTGCTAAATAGCTCACACATAACAATCCCAGGCCGGTACCGAGGTCACAATGCCATTTAGTCTGGACATTCCAACATCCATCGGAAATGAGATGACTTCCAGCCATTCGCGCATTTGGTTTGAGGCAGTATATGTGCTACTCAGTTCCGCGACGTGTGATATATGTCACTTGTGCCACAAAGGTGCGCGGATTAATAGTAGAGCAGCAGGGACCCCATTTTATGGGTCGACCCAAACTGGCAGTGGCACACATGTCCTCATGGTTTTTCATGAAGCTATATATCTGAGGTGTATGAAAATGCATGTTGACAAGCTGGCAAATGGTGGCGAGCTGAGAAATTTGACATTCTTTAGGGGTACTGTTAAAAATGCCAAATCACCAAAAAAGAGTCAAACATGGGGTGGGGGGTAAGAAAATCAAACATATAATCTTAACTATGCAAGCAATCTTGACAAATGACCCCTCGTTTGAATTGTCATAAATCTGACTTTTTATCGGTAGCATATGAGTTGGACAATATGACCTTGAACTCAAGGTCAAGGTCAAATCAAGCTAATATTCAGATCAAAACGCAAATCTAGAATCCAAATGGCATGATAAAGCCATCTTTTTTATTGTTTAGACTTCAGAAATTATGTCAGTATAGTTTTGTGGTGTTTTAAAAATAGGAGAACTTTAGGCCAACACACTGAATGATAAGAAGTTGCAGAAAATTGTTAGAAATTATTACTTTCAGGACAAAAATTGAATATCTATGTCTGATTAGAGCATGATATAGGAGGCAATACTATAACGGCCCCACTTCCCATATATATATATATATATATATAAGGATTGTGGGGTGTTTGCAGTGTTCCATAAATATAGTGTATCCTTCTTTTCCAGTTAACCGCGGAAATGGCATGTGCCAGTTGACTGGTCAACCACACGCTGACCGCATTACCTAGACTGCTATTCATTCTGCAACTGGGCACTAACTAGATAGTCGGTGGTATTGACGTGGACATATAGACGCTCAATAACAAGCCAGTGCGTCTTGACCGCCTCAGCTAAATAATCACATCCGTACGGCGTGGGCAATTTAAGGAACCCGTTGATAGTTTAGTGTCCGGCGTTGAATGCTTGGTGAACCAAAGTTATCCAAAATATGTCTTTTCTTTTGGAAATAGGAATACTAGCATCAGAGTAATTCTGAAAAGTGGAGAATATGAATATGCGATCCATTACATATCAATTGTATCAATTACATTGAAATAAACCAATAGATTTCCGGAAAGGTTCTGAAAAGATTTCCCTCGTTGGACGTCGACAGAACTTTGTTTTAGCCTACATATCTTTTGCAGTCCATGACAGGAATTGCGCACACTGAACTAAAGGAAGTCAATAAATGCCACTTTCTGACTACTAAAGGGCCCTAGAACTCCTACATCAAGTTGCTAACTATTGTATCATATAACTCCTTAAATAGATATCCCACTTTTGTGCAGCCATTTCCAAGAAAGCTGCTTTTATACTCAATCTTCTTCAACGAGTGGAAATCTGTAAAGCTGTCACTCCTTGTGTTGACACCCCCGCCAATACACATAACAACCAGAACGTCCGGGCCTAACAGAGGCAGCGTTCCCGAGGGGGTCGACTAGACAGGAAGCACGGCTGTATCACAGTGTGCCATCGTCCTGGAGACTACACAAGTGGAGTTTCCAGGACGGTTGGCAGTGTGGCCATATCCTGTAATGCTAAAACGCTACATCAATAGTATATAAAACAATATTATTTTATGCATAAAGGCCTTTGAACCGAATCGTCCCAATAGAGGAAGAGAATTATGTTTGGTGCTAGCACCTTGTAAACAAGGGCCATAAGTGTGGTGTATATGCCCTCCCTCTGTATTGCCCAGCTTGTCTCGCAAACCCCTTGATAGATAACACACACGTAGCTTCTGTGTGATCCATGCCCAGTATCTACCACTGGCCCAGTTGCCTTTCGCATTGCTATTCCAGTGTTGGCGTAATGTGCTGTGGTGGGAGGTGAATTGTGTTTGCAGTACGGACAAGACCTGACCAATTATGTTATTCCAATGCTAATGATCAACAGTCATGAGTAACTCAATCCAGCTTAGACCATCTTCTTGACCATAACTGACCATGGTGACTGCGTGCTGTGGGGTGGTTGGCTATTTTGAGAGGCATGGCTAGTTGGCGTGACTGTTTGGCGTTGTGTGGCGCCCTTGGCTATGTGGAATAAGTGTTTAGCCTTGCGTGTATTATCCAACACTATACACACTTGGAATACTCACAACAAACAAAAACATCAATATGCCACCTACCTAGCATAGTATGTATTCAAATAACCTCCTTATTATTCAATTTAAATGATTTTACCTAAATTGGAAATAACCGATAGCGTACTGACCGCGAGCTTTGACTTTCTGAACTTGCCTATAACTTTAGCGCCACGGATTTCCGAATTTATGGGATATCCAAATTCACACAATTAACACATATGTACGTTTCGATCAATTGCAAGTTTCCAGCATTTGAATTTGGTCTGCGCCTTTAAGAGAGTGGAGTATAGCTTTTTGATTGCTTTTGATTAGATGTCCCTTTAGTGTGGCCGGAGGGAGGAGTATACGGTTACGTAATATGATGACGTAATGCACATGGAAGTGATAAGTGGATCATAAAGACAAGATGGACTACCCTGCTGGGTGGGCTGCCCAAACAGCACACAGAAAAATCGATATGTATATAGATAAAGGAAAAATAGCTACAAAAATACATACATACATACATGCATTCATACATACATTCATACATACATACATACATACATACATACATACATACATACATACATACATACATAAGGGAGATATGGATAGGTGTAGACATGTTTTATCATTTACACACTACAAGCAATGTAACAGAACTCAAATAGTTTGGCTTTATATAAACTGTTTCTTTTTTTCTCTTATATTTCCAGGTTCTATCAAAATGTCTTCAGCAATTGTCATTACGAATATCGATCGCGAGTCGCTGGTTGTGAACGGCTTGGAGATAGAGATCACTGGTAGGGGCGCATTCCGAGGCTTCAAGCACGTGCCGGCCGGCAAACACCTGGTGGAGAACAACGGAACTAAGCTGGAGGTGGAAATCGGCGACAGCGAGGCTCAGCTCTATGTCTGGGACCCGGAGACGCAGGTAAATACAAGGAGAATTGTTAATTTTCATACACAGTCATATGCTTACTCATATTCAACTCATCGAGTAGTTAAATAAGTTGCTTCCTATCCGTTAATTCCTCAATAAACATACAATTAGAAGAACAAATTTGACGATAGCGCAAAGCAGATTTTCAGATTGGGACTTATCCGAGAAAAAAGTCCCCCCCCCCCCTCCGCCCCACCCCAAGTTATGCTATGAATTAAAAGGATTTCAATTGACGCGATTTGCTCCTATATGATATTTACCTATAAAACTATGGTAGACTCCTATAAAACTATGGTAGACTTAAATTGCTTGTGCACACATATGTAATTTGTGTAGCTTATAATATTGAAACTAACGACTTAGTAAGATAAGACTCACTATTTCATTTACACTGAGATGATTTAATGACCTTAGTTTTAGAAATATGAAGGGAGAATTGATAAGGTTTTGGGTCGATGGGTCTTCCCAAAACTATCATTTTATTCTCAGCTATTTAGCTCAGCATAGAATGTTTTGTATCAGCTGTAGTAATAGTGAGTAAATTCTGAATAGGGGATGTTTCATCAGTTATAGCCAAAAAAAGAAACTTTCTATTTCATCAAGACACCAGTTGGTTTGCTGTAGAGAAAGCATATGCAACAAACATAGAAAAGCTGCCTTCGCCATCTATTGAGAGAGAGTAGAACTAATACATTCCTGATACGGAATTCCCCCAAACAAAATATGCAAATAAACCATTAATTTTTTCATGAGCTGCGCGTATATTATTCGTAATTTGATTACTTATCTGAGAATTTGCATGTCATCATTGCTTCAGTTCAACATATGCTCCATTCGTGTTACAACTTTGTATGTTATTCTTTGATTGAATTTGATAATTGATCATTTTCTCAATGATAAATGAATGTATCCATCAGGTCAAATTTAATTCACTTGTTTAACAATGCCTGCAATACAATCAGCATCCGACGATATCATCTATTGTAGTAACACTTAGGTACGCTATAGTGTGGGTGAAGGGCGTATATCCACCACGTCTACACCAATGGCCGAGTCCGGGGTTCGAAACCTGCCTGAAACATATACTGTAAGAAAAGTGCCCAAGGCCTACGTATGAGAAAATACAAAAGAATATGTTGTTTAGATGTACAATATGAAATATAAAGAGTTTAATTCTCTAGATCATTTCTCCTAAATTCGGGAAATTATGAAATAGTGAAATCACCTACCACGATAATGATTTCTCTTTAGTTTTCGATAACCTTTTTGGCCCTGTTTTCTCATTGCGATCATCCACCCTCCCCACAAAAGGACAATACTAAAGTATATGTTATAACAACCACAGAGTTCCCATTATATGAGCTTAGCCTGGCATCCCCAGACATTTTCACCTTAACATAAAACGGCGCTTGGTGGATCATATCATTTATCATTGACAAAACCTCATCTTTTTTCTTTTTTCCCTTGCCCTCATTGATCGTGTGTCCGCAGAGGGCGATGAACCTGTCTTGTGTTTAAGGATTGCAATCGTTTATCCTGTCTATAGATAAACTGGTTGCAATCTGTTTAGTGGCATTTCATGCGTTCAGGTCGTCCTCAGTATCACTCTCTCTCTCTCAGTCTGTGATATCATATATATCCATGCCTGGCGTCATATATCCATCATGCCTTTCAGATGGATCAGGTGCTCCTAAATAGTTTAATTCTGATCGAGATTCCATGCATATGTATATGCATTCGTTCCTTGTCATTCTGGTTGTTATTATTGATGTTTGTGTTTGTGTTGGTATGTTTGTATATAATTTTAGAATTGCAGTGGACATTACACTCGTGCTGGAATGCAATGAATTAGAATGCAATACAAATCCATGGAATCAATGTATGCTCATTAAGTTACTCCGAGTTGTCTTTGTAAGATTTAGAATTGTTCGAATTCATTTTAAAGCGACCGTGTAATTCTGTTGAATTATCAGAGGCTATTTAATCTGAGCATTGACGTTTGGTCAAATTGCGTCAATTATGAAAAAGCTTATCGAAAGATCTTGCATCTTCCGATGTGCTATGTTATTGAGATCACATCGAGAGAGGGGGCGTAAGTCACATCGGGGCAGCATGCCCCATGCATTATAGTGACTCTCAGAAGGCCATGGCCACTGCTGAGAGGCTAGGGACTAGGGGCAGGTTTGATGAACGGGTGATATTTTGGACGACCTTAAAAGTGCCTTGCTTTGCTTTTGCATGCTTCTACAGGAAGACACGTTAGCTGTACACACTCAGCAGCTGGCTTTTCCTCACTCATAACGAGCTCAACCTCGACATAAGAGGACCTATAACTATGAAATGCATTTAAAACTATTCATACTTCAATACGCACCCTGGTGCTGGGCCTGTCCCGGGAACCGACTGGTCCAAGGCCTTCTCACTGGCACTGTCTCTCCATCAGGCGCGGGTTCCAATCCTGCTCGAGGAGAGTGAGAAGGTTTCCAGCCACCTGGAGTTAGGCGGTGGTCTTCTCCGGATACTTCTCACTGGCACTGTCTCCGCACCATGCACGGGTTCGAGTCCGGCTCGTGGCGAGTGAGAAGGTTTCCAGCCACCTGGAGTTAGGCGGTGGTCTTCTCCGGATACTTCTCACTGGCACTGTCTCCGCACCATGCACGGGTTCGAGTCCGGCTCGTGGCGAGTGAGAAGGTTTCCAGCCACCTGGAGTTAGGCGGTGGTCTTCTCCGGATACTTCTCACTGGCACTGTCTCCCCACCATGCACGGGTTCGAGTCCGGATCGAGGCGAGTGAGAAGGTTTCCAGCCACCTGGAGTTAGGCGGTGGTCTTCTCCGGATACTACAGCTTTCTCTACTTCATCACTAACAATAGTCCAGTCAGTCACAGTGCACATAACATGTGGCAGTGATAGTGATGACGATAGAAATCCCCACTTCCATAACTCCTAGTGTTTTAATTTCTAAACTATTACGTAACTGATATCTTTAAGTTTGATCTAACTTAGATCCTTAACCTATAAGCACAATTATCCAAAGACAGAAATAAAAGCTGAATTGAAATATCTGCTTGTAACCATAAAACTTAAATAGGCACTGCAATACGACCTATATCTGTTTTGATACTACTCAGAGTGACCTATATCAAATGTTCGATTTTATCAATTTCATATTCATTTGGTCTCCACATGAAGATTAATTCTATTGGGTGGTATAATGCCAAATATTCCCAGATGAAGACGCAGGAAGCTGTTTATGCCCCTACAGAAGATTAGATATGCAATCGGTCGAATTTGATTGAAACGAAAAAGTCTATAACGACAATGAAACGATAATTGTGCATGCCATGCATGATGCCGAGTAGGTCTTTACTCTCGCTCAATTACATTCGTAACCAAAATGTTACATGTCAGCCTCGTTACAACCTTTCACGAAACAAAATAAATGACTCGCTAACTTTTTAAAACAAATTCTCTCCTTTCGCTCGTCCCCCCCCCCCCCAAAAAAAAAAATACGGTCATGAGGAAGAGCCAGTCTGCTGTTTGTAAAACAGTTACAGTTTTCAAGCATGCAAGATCCTGTCTTCGAGGCGCCACCTACTGGTCGCAGGAAGAATTACATGCCAGATGCCAAAGGTCAGGTTTGCTTTTAAGACGCTGTAGAGTGAGGTTTAAAGGACCACAATGGATGGAGTGCTAAATAGGGTGACGTTCCCAATATAAAGATGTTCTTGAAATGCATGCATGGTTGTAGATGTATATAGGATTTCAATAATGTAAGCCCTTTATTAAGATTCATGCATTGGTCAAATGACTACAGCCTGTTCAATGCCTGATACAATACTTCACCCTTGGTACTGCTGTAGTATTCTGAAAACAGTGAATCAATCTGTAACCAATTTGCATATTTCAAGAAAATAAATATGGATATGGATTTTTATGGCCTTAACTGAATTAATAAGTTTCCGTCCAATATTGAAAACGAATGTTTTTATTTTCGATGTAAAATCCTTTTCGTATTACATCAAATAAGTTTACTTTTTAATATTCTGTTTCACGTATACTTGAATAATCATGTCAATTAATCGTTTGCTTTTCCGATTGAAAATCCTCTCTGCAAGTCATTTGATCCAGATTTAACTCAATTAAGTAGGTCAAGCTGTGGACAGGCTTGATGCCTTGTCTGCATCCTAATCAATAATATGTGCCATACCCCATTCTAGATTAAGTGTTTGTAGCTTGACATGAAGATACTGGTCTCCTTCCAAAAAGAATGTTTTCTTCAATGATATATTTCAACTCCAAGTTAGACAATACTTGAGTGACGTAGTCCGGCAGCCAAAACCCATTTTGGGGGTGAACCTATTTTTGTCAGGTATAGTTTTTTTTAAGACTGATTATAAGAGAGTAAGTCATGCCTTTTCAGAAAATGCCGGATGACACCCTGGCATCCTTGAGCATTTTGAGAAATCGGCCTCTCTAACCCACCCCCCTGTGAACAAATCAGCCTATGTCTCATTTTCAGGCCCCTGTATTTCAAAACCAGAAAGACCTACACAGCTGAAATTCACCAATCCAATAGCAGGTATAGCAAGGACTTCACAAATAACATTCAAACACATTCTCATTTTTGGAATGGGCCGGGGTGACCTTTAAAAGTAAGCGATTTGTTCAAAAACGGCGAACTTTTTAGCATTTTTCGTATTTTCAGGACCCTAATATCTCAATATTGAAAAATTGCACAACCCTGTTGGTTATTTATGTGCAAGAGCTCTATGTAGGGAGGATGGAATTTATTTAGAAATACTACCTGATCTTTCCATTAGTCAAATACAAGCTTGTGAAAGTAGAAAATCATCTCAAATACATGAACATTTAGCATTTTTCCTGATTTTTGGGCCTATGGATTTCATAAAAATAAGAGGTACATGAGGTTATTTCTCATTCAGTAATAACGACTATTCTACAAGGATGTCCTAGCTGAAACATGAGCTGTCTCCTGTGTTCATAAAATTTAGTTAGGAGCTTGGAAACTTAGCGTTTCATTATTTGACAATAATATAGTATAGTCAGGCAGCCAAAACACATCTTTGGGGTGAACCTTGTATTGTCAGGTATAGTGTTTTTATGATTGATTATAAGAGAGTAATGCATGACTTTTCAGAAAATGCCGGATGACACCCTGGCATCCTTGAGCATTTTGAGATATCGGCATCTCTAACCCACCCCCCTGTGAACAAAATATGAAAAAATCGGCCTATGTCGCATTTCCAGGCCCCTATACTTCAAAACCAGAATAACTTACAAAGCTGATATTCACCAATCCAATAGGACGTATAGCAAGGACTTCACCAATAACATTCAAACACATTCTCATTTTTAAAATGCGCCGGGCTGACCTTTGAAACTAAGGCATCTGTTTAAAATCGGCAAACTTTTCAGTGTTTTTCGCATTTTTATGACCCTTATATGTTAAGATGAAAAAGTTGCATAACCCTGTTGGTCATTTATGGTCAAGAAGTCTGTGTAGGGAGGATGCAAATCATTTAGATGTAATACCTGATTTTTCCATTAGTTAAATATGAGCTCGTAAAAGTAGGAAATTATCTCAAATGCATGATATTTGGCATTTTTTCTGATTTTCGGGCTTGTGGATATCATAAAAATAATAGCATGAGGCTATTAATCTCAATATCATAATCAGTATGTGCCTCTCTCTAGATAAATATGAGTACAAAAATACACATAGGAGTTGATGAAACCTGAAGGAGTTATAGGCAAATTAGGCACCACTGAAAGATGTCTTGGGATTTTTGAAACTAATTAGGCTAACCACCCTTTGCATCGGTTTGTTATTGCTTGGGAACTATGAAATGAAAGCAAGTTAAGTATAATGGGATTTTTGGGTGGAAATGGAAGTGATCAGGATTTTAGTTTTCCATTGACCATAAATAATCAGAAATCGAGAACTAAGGTGTACAATAAAAACATATCTTGAATGTGACAAGCAATACTAGTATTTCATTGCCTCCATAAATTTCCTAATTCTATGTTAATTTTGCCCATCTGGATAAGCTGTGTGGCAAAGTATGATATCCTATCTCCTTGCTATATATTCTAATTTTGTGAAACATTCCAGCATTGTATATAGTAAGTTTTTTGAGAAACAAAGGTTTGGTGAACGAGAAGGAATGAAGATTTTTTTGTCAAATAATGAAATACTAGGTTTCCAAGCTCCTACCTAAACATTGTAAACACAAGAGACAGTTCTTTTATCAGCTGGGGCATCCTGTTAAAATATGTCTTTATTACTGATTGAAAGAAGACCTCATGTGCCTCATATCTTTATAAGATCCACAGGCCCGAATACCAGGAAAAATGCTAAATGTTCATGTATTTAATATATTTTCTTACATTCACATGCTCATATTTGACTAATGGCAATAGTCAGGTAGTATTTCTAATTGATTTCCATCCTCCCTACATAGAACTCTTGCTCACTTAATGACAGACAGGGTTGTGCAACTTTTCCATCTTGAGATATAAGGGTCCTGAAAATACAAAAAACGCTTAAAAGAATGCCGTTTTTATACAAATTGCTTACTTTCAAAGGTGACCCTGGCCCATTTGAGAAATAAGAATGTGTGTTCATGTTATTCCTGAAGTCCTTGCTATAATTGCTATTGTATTAGTGAATATCAGTTTTATAAATCTCTTCTCTTATGAAAAGCATGGGCCTGGAAATGCGACATAGGCCGATTTTTTCATATTTTGTTCACAGGGGGGTGGGTTAGAGATGCCGATATCTCAAAATGCTCAAGGATGCCAGGGTGTCATCCGGCATTTTCTGAAAAGTCATGCCTTACTCTCTTATAATCAATCATAAAAACACTATACCTGACAATACAAGGTTCACCCCAAAGATGTGTTTTGGCTGCCTGACTATACTATATTATTGTCAAATAATGAAACGCTAAGTTTCCAAGCTCCTAACTAAATTTTATGAACACAGGAGACAGCTCATTTTTCAGCTAGGACATCCTTGTAGAATAGTCGTTATTACTGAATGAAAAATAACCTCATGTACCTCTTATTTTTATGAAATCCATAGGCCCATAAATCAAGAAAAATGCTAAATGTTCATGTATTTGAGATGATTTTCTACTTTCACAAGCTTGTATTTGACTAATGGAAAGATCAGGTAGTATTTCTAAATAAATTCCATCCTCCCTACATAGAGCTCTTGCACATAAATGACCAACAGGGTTGTGCAATTTTTCAATATTGAGATATTAGGGTCCTGAAAATACGAAAAATGCTAAAAAGTTCGCCGTTTTTGAACAAATCGCTTACTTTTAAAGGTCACCCCGGCCCATTCCAAAAATGAGAATGTGTTTAAATGTTATTTGTGAAGTCCTTGCTATACCTGCTATTGGATTGGTGAATTTCAGCTGTGTAGGTCTTTCTGGTTTTGAAATACAGGGGCCTGAAAATGAGACATAGGCTGATTTGTTCACAGGGGGGTGGGTTAGAGAGGCCGATATCTCAAAATGCTCAAGGATGCCAGGGTGTCATCCGGCATTTTCTGAAAAGGCATGACTTACTCTCTTATAATCAGTCTTAAAAAAAACTATACCTGACAAAAATAGGTTCACCCCCAAAATGGGTTTTGGCTGCCGGACTAACGTCTTTCGTATACTCGAGTACCTCTGATGTCCCGATAGCTCAGCTGCACGCGCTGCTGCCTCTCACCAAGTTCAAGGTTTGAGTGCAGGATAGGAGGAAGTTGAGTTAATCGGTGGTAATAATCGATGATAATCCATTTTCTAAACATCCCTGAAAGAAATAACTGAAATTGTTCGTTGATTAAGGCATTAGCACATTGGATACTTTAGTTTGGTTTTCAAGAAAAGATACTATTTCCCATATAGCATTATCGAAGTCAAACAAACAGCTTACCAATGCGGAATTTAAAAAGACTTTCCATGCGAATGTGTGAATTACATGGTACATATCATTGCTTGGCCTATATCCAGGAGTGTGATCAACTGAGCTGCAGCGGGCACGCATCCTCATTGTGGTCCTTTCTCCTTACCTTCTTATAGTACAATGCTTACAAAATGTAGTACTGTAAATCACTTTAATATAGCGTGAACATTATATAGCTTAATTACGGTACTGCCATGAATAGCGTGATCTAAGTATAGCGGTGAACGGGAACGGCAGCAGCAAGTTAAATTAAGAATTTAATAAAGACGGGGATTTTACAATAGCGCATATGGGCAGAGCGCTAATATCGCTATCTTATTGTTCCCGCTATACTTAAGTGATGTACAGTATTATACATTCTGCAATCTGATGTGCAACCAAGAGTTGCAGACCACTGTATAGAACTTTATGCTAGGAATTCTCCTCTGAAAGGTGCCGTCTCGATCCTATGTTTCCTGCAGAGATGAAGTAGTGATAGGGAGTACATTCAATTGACACGTTATTCCGATAAGAGTTGTTGGTTAGATAGATAGCTAGTAAAGATAGCATTAGTACGTAAGGCACTCTTTGGGAGCTACATGCGTTACTATGTTATGGAAGCCTTTAGAAACTGTTTGTACTACGAGGAAGAAGTTTTCTAAAGCCGTAATCCAATCACTCAATCCGATCTCGGTGACTAAAAGTATTCGTGTGGCTAGAAACACCTTACTTCCAAGTGTGGAGCACTGGCCATAGCCTGCATCTGGCTTATGGGGTTTATGGAAGGAACAACGCAATATCAGGATTCATATCTACTTACCTTTCTAATATGTCCAAGCTTTCGTAAAAACGCGAATTAACACGTTTGCTATTCCCCGATCTTTTCAACTCACTTAATTATCGCTATTAACTATTTACATAACCTCATCAAGTTCGACAGTAGTTCACTTCATTCAAATGATCATATGAAAGTAATCATAATGCGTGTTTAAAATGACACGAATACGTACACATGAACACAGTGCTTGTACTTACATTAGGGAATTGAAATATATATTACATGAAGCTCAATTGATGTATTTAAAAAAGCGTCGAGTGCCTCATTTGACGGAAAATTATATTATAGCGTATATGTAAACGGATAATCTGGTTGTTATCATGGGTAAACTTAAAGACTCCCTCATCTCCAATACTTGCTTAATATATTTTAAGTTAACACCCTCGATAGGCGGACAAAAAGCACACACATAAAAGAACAAAGGTATTATCAAACTCTGGCCTCATTAGCTTGAGTTATCATTTCGTGCTTTTTACCGTCAAACAACTTTGTGAATAGCTTAGAAATTAGCAAATCGATGAGAGTTATTCGACTGAACATTTCTATGTCGAGATGGATGAGATTGACGATGGTTTCAAGATGGTTCCCTGTGGGTAGCACACTACAATTATAGCTACTCTATGTATTGAATTGAAAAAAAACAATTTTGTCACTGACCATTTTGACTCGACCTTAAACTTTGGGAGTGACTGAATCACCAAAGGTCCATGTCGATGTTAAGTCGGACATATCGAAAAATCGATGAGCACCTGTGCAGTTCCAGTTTTATATTCGTATGCTGGCAATGCTAGGAATATATGGCATTTGCCAAAAAAGAGTTTTTATGTGGGTTGACAGATTTCGATGAGTGAGCTTAATTTTAACGTAGTTGCAAAGTTGGTCACCAGGATTTCTGTAGATATTGTCCAAATTGATTATACCTTTCGCATTATCAATGGTGTCATTTAAATAATGCATATTTCTGTTGTACATGCATATATCAAAATCACATTAATTGGCATCACCCATTATCAAATAAAGCTTGATTAATATTTTCACCCTAGTCTATTTGCATTTTTGTTTGCATTTTCTTTTTTCTATATTTATTATCATCAGTTTAAATGAAGAGATCTTTAATATTGGAAACACTCTTTGAGAATGTGTGCCAAGGGCTGTTTGCTATTTACAACACTGATCTCACATGACTTGTCCAACTTGTACATTTATTTTCTTTTTCTTTACAGAAATTCTTCACAATACCAGAGCATGAGGACCATTTCGGCTATCACCACCTCGCCAGGACCGGAGCCATGGATCAGGCGCTCTCTGATTGGCCATTCTAGATCATGACGTCAACGCGATCTGGTTGAATGGCTGCCATTTACACCTCCAATACGGACAGCAGTTTTGAAGTGCAGATCGCTGACTATTGGCCATACCAAAAACAAATTGACTGGATCTATGTTCATGTACCCAGTCCTTGTACATGTATATCTATATTTTTGTTCATGATTTATGTTTGAAATATCACATGCGTTGTCCAATCAGCGCATGATCAGGATTCAGGCCTGATAGTTTATACACCTGTTGCTTCCCGTGACCTATTCAACGCCTTTAACATTTAATCTAACGCTTATTATTTTTTGTAGAGATTTAACCGCATCTCTGAGATCGAAGACGACTTTGGCTATCACCGCTTGGCATTAAATGGCGCTATGAACCAAGCGCTCTCCGACTGGCCCGGCACCGAATCAGATGACCCAGATTCGGATGGTGACCCTGACCCACAAAAGTCCGATTAGTGAGCGCTGCGCATGCCCATCACCCCATCAGCGTCCACCTTAATCAACAGCAATATAAAGGAATCCATCCATCATCATACATCTTCCAGACGCCGCCGCCATCTACACCTCATTCAACTATTAGGACTGTAACTGCAAACGCTGCCGTGGTCCATCCCCCCATTTGAATCAGTACCTTTTGTAGATAACATTCGCTGTTGAAAATCGTTTAGGCAATGACCATTAGATATCCAGGGGGAGGGGGGGGGGGGCGTGTATAGAAGTTGGGCACATTTTTTTTTCTTTGAGATTCAGAGCTCATTTTTTTTTCAACATTTCGGGGCACATTTCTTTTCTTTGAGATTCAGAGCTCATTTTTTTTAACATTTCGGGGCACATTTTCTTTCACAGATTTTGAGGGCTCAATTTTTTCGTCACTGCAGGGAAGTAAGAAAAAGGATAAGAAACGAACTCGACTTGAATCTTTTATTGAAGATAGTTTGTATATTTCATGGAAGTAGGGTGTCCATGCCATTGGCGCATAGGCTTCTGCACTGCCATTGCGCACTGCCATTGCGCACTGCCATTGCGGCCGGGGTAGTGGGGGCCGCTAAAGGCACCCAAAAGCCAGAGAGGTTCTAGATGCTCTGAAATGCATTCTCAGCCTTGTTTG
>OZ012686.1:59904403-59919403 GCA_963942565.1 Maea johnstoni | reverse complement strand
GAATCTTCTAATGCGTTAGGATACGTTCAAAGTATACTTTGCTCATTTTTACCTATTTGGAAAATGTTCCAGAGAGGACCGTTATAGAAAATATTCTCAAATTTCTCTAAATAATTAATTGCTGTCTGTTTTCATGATCAGTGTGATAATGCATATCATTTATTTAAAATGTCTTAAATAAGATGGTTGAGAAGCATGAAACACATCCGCTCTGCAGAGAAAAAATGTTTCTTGGTAAATGTATTCTCTCATGATATGATTATTTCATTAAAATCCAACGATTCATTGGTTTTCCTTCAATCCTTCCTTTCGTCAAATATTACTTTGAAGTGGGAACTACTTCCTTGAACGTGTGTTATATTGCTTTAAAAGATTGATTGTCATCTATTTGTGTATTTGAACAGCTAAACATACATGTGGAATGGTATATGTCTATTTAAATGCACCAATGTATGTATCTTTATTGACTTAAGCTCTTAGCGTGAAAATGTGTACTGAAGAATGTAAGATATGGAAAATGAAGTCTGTGATATAATATAAGTGTATGTTCATTGGTTTGCAGTTTAATACGAATTTCTTAAATATGTTGTGTTTAAATCATGAACCCTAAGGACATTAGTCACTTGGTAAGCATTTTGTAAATCAAAACATACCATTTTCAGTGATTTTATCAGTATTCGGAATGAGGAACGTTGCTGTTAGTTTTAGTATATATTCCCGATGACTACTTAATACCAAACTGTGTGTATGTTGTTCTGGACAAAGAAAACTTCAAGAATTAAAAGGACCACACTCTAGGGTATTTTGCCGAAGAGTATGAAACGTGCTGCTAATTTATAAATAACATGAAAGTGTTAGATACTCGTGGTATACATACTGCCAATCAAGACGTTTCAGTGACCTACATTTTGGGCATTTCAGTTGTAAATTAAACCTGTACGCTTTGTTCGTTTTTTCATGCATTGTTCTGTTTTAAGCGGATTTTTATCTTAAATAAAAAAAATGTGTGACATTTGATATTTGTTGATGTATTATATTCTTGTATTCTTGTTATTCACGAAAGGAACTCCCCTGTGACACAATGGTCTAATTCATTGAGCACCGACCTTTTCTCGCTGTGTCTCACAGCTTAAAAGTCCCTCTTGAATAAAGGAAGAAAGCTGACTTGCCAGATATATCTGATCGCAGTCGTTTATACGGTTTCCTTCTGCATTAACTACTGGTTTGCTAGCCTAAATATAAGCTGTTGAAAGAGATGCAATACATGTACATAAACTCTCAATTGATCCAACCACCGACAAGTGTATATTGGTTTGTCGCCATATTGGCAAACTTGACATCTCAGTTAAGTTATCGTCCGCAAGAGGGCGGTATATGTATCTGGTCTTTACACGTTCGTGAATTACAGGTCGACCACATATATGACTTCTATTCATTGATTTACGACTTCATGTTTAACGTGTAGGAAGTTGTGTCTGTAATTTGGATTTGGATATCGAGGCTAAACCTTTTCATCTGCGTATAATTCTGACACTTAATCTCATCAATGTGTGGAGCTCTTCCTTTTGTCTATTCTTAGAAAAAGTGTTTTGCGCCATTAAAATACGTATTGGTACATCCACTATTACGATTATCTATAATATGAAGGAGCAATGGCAGTGAGGACAAAAACCTTTTGCGATCGAGGGAGTACCTCAATTTTTTTGAGGAAAGTATATTGTAAAAAATTACATATAATTCCGTTTTCATTAAAAGTATAGTATAGTATAGTATGTTTATTGACTGTACGTATGTACACAATCATACAGGATACATCAAATCTTTCATATAACAAAAAGTTTGGAAACTAACATAATAGCATATAACAAAGGAAAATAGCAATATTTATACAAATAGACCAGAAAGTCAGCACTCACAATACAGGTTAAAACACTTTTGGTGCTTGACCATCTGTGCCATTAATGACCCTTGGCGAACACATGACAGACGATAGCAGTGATCAGATCAAGTGATGAGAGGGAACACATACTGCCCGTCTTAGACGGTATAGACCAAACCCTGGTAGATGCTTACTTTATCTAACCAGGCTAGCTCGTTTGTACATTCCAGATGTATACTTTGCTGAAATAGTCCAAACTCTGGTCATAATTTCAAGAGTTACGTCCACAGGTTGTCTTCCCATCCTCTGGTCTCTCAAAAAGGTGCGGTGCATTCTTTAAGCATGTTCTTTCTATCTTGCTCATAAAACGGACATTGCATTACTATTTGACATACATTTTCTTCTATACCCAAACCACATCGATCACAAAATCTAGATGCAATGGACTGATTTTTAGTCTTTAATAGACTGGATTCACGGTTCACATACTAATCTCGCCATTATCTCGCACTGCTCCATGGTACAAATCTTAAGATCTGACATCACCCACCAAGTTAGGTAATACACACCTCATGTAACTTAGAAGAAACGCTTTTCTCTCGTTAATTGATTCCGACAAAGATGGCACTCTTAATCCTCGAGAAACCGTAGTCTTTCCCACACAATCTTAGACGAGTCTTTTTTTTCATAAATATATCCGTTTATAACCATATTTATACATGTGTCTAGAAGTCCAGTTTTTCTGCCATATTTAATAACTCAAAGATGAGATATCATTTTCGTTAATCCTGCTCTTATTTCGATTTTCTTGGAATATGATTGTACGAGTTTTTAGCAGCTCTTTACATATTACTACCTATCTTTCATGACGCAAATATTTCTTAGAAACATCGGTTTTTTGGCATATACAATTCTTTCCATACTAATCCACCCTATAGGGCTATAAGCGCTATGGTTTGGTGAGCGTCTGTTTTTTTAAGGAAAGTATATTGTAAAATATTACATATAATTCCGTTTTCATTTAAAGTGTCCATTTCAATAAAAGATTCTGTCATTTTGTATCAAATCAAGCACTGGTTGATACCATTGCTTGATCCAGAGGTGATTTTTGTCTGGCCTGATATTTGAGTTATGCTAAAGTGGGGTTATTAAGCATTCAAACGTATTTCTCGGTTGGTAATTTAACGACGTTGACAGTAAAGTTTTCAGACAATCTAGCCAGAGAATATTTTTGATAGTTGACTTCAGTTTATCTATGTAAATATCCCCATAGAATATGGTTTTATCAATACCATAGTATTTTGGGAATAGACTCCATCCAGAATCATGTGGAATGTATAATCTGTCTTATCCAAGAATGTTTTAATGCATTATCAAGCATATGTAAGTTTGGAAGTTGAAATCCAGCAAAGTCTCTTCTATTTTCTAAATTTTCTTACTGAACCAGAAAGTCTTTTCACCCCTGACAAAATATTAACAGATTTATTTATTTTTCTTTAATATTGAACTGTTTGGGCTAGGAAGAGATACCGGTAATAGAATGTGTGTTAATTTTGACATCATTGAGCGTTTGATTATGACAATTTTCTATATGGGGTTAAGTATCTGGGCTTCCATACTGCACTAAATGCTTTAAATTTCAATGAGTTTAGTTGTGTTATATTCCCCATATTGTCGGTATCGTATTGAATCTGTAAAGGCACAAATTGATTTTGTCCATACTAAATCTAAATCATTACATGGTTTTGTCCTGTTGTCTCTTTCCACCCCAGTCTGAATAACTTTTGTCTTTGCAACATTTATTTTCAGACCTGAAATTTTCCAAAATGTATCTAAGACATTGATGGAGTCTCATATTCTTGCCTTCCCTATTTAGGAATAAAGTGTTATCGTCAGCATACTGGGAAATACAGTGTTCCTTCCCATGTTACTTTATTCCTTCAATTTCCCTATTCAATCTAATCATTTCTGCCAGTATCTCTGCAGCCATAACAAATAGGTAGAGGGACACTGGATCCCTTTGCTTACATCCCCTACCCAATTATATTTTCTCTGATAATGGCCATCTTATAGAATACATGATGATGAATTGTTTTGGAAAGATTGCACCCATTTTATTGTTTCATGGCAAAATTTAAATACTTCAAGGGTGTCACTATGCAATTCCAAGATATGCTGTCAAAAGGCTTCTACTCAATTATACCTTTACACTTATTTAGTTAAGACTCTTCGATTATGTCATAAGTAAGCTGAGTATCTTCCCCTATAAATCGTCCTGGTACTAAGCCTTCCTGGTCTTCTTTAATTAAATGATTTCAGTTTGATTTTATTCTATAAGCTAATATTGAAGAATGGAATCTATCCTATGGCACTGCGTGACGTTTGTGTTCAGGCACTTTATGGTAAGATGAAACATTTAGGGAGTAGAGCAGATTTACAATGTACATATTTTATACAGTGTGTATTCTTAGGACTTTGCTAGATATATATGGGTCCCTATGGATGCACTTTAACCCAGTCTGGTACAAGCAGCACATAGCCCTGAGAGTCTGCCAGATGACTAATAGAATTATAATTGGGTGCTGTAAGCAGCGCTTGCTGAGCGGCGTGTTCATTTATCTCTAGTCCAAATGTTACGTAATAGTGAGTATCATGTTTGCCCTCTCTCAGTCAGTTTATTCAGTTGACGGATATATAGGTTCACTGGCCAGCGAGGTATAGAGATTACATCTCTGACATGTGGTTTCTAATTGTCGGCCGTGCGAACGACCCTTGTCGAGTTCCGAATGCCGGGAAGTATGCAACAATGTCAGAAATGTCTTCTTTATACCTCGTGAGTTGGGAAGCTATTTGATAAAAATAATAATAATGATAATAATAATAATAATACTAATATAATAATAATAATATTGTCATTTGATATTGCGCCCTTTCCATATAAACATGCTCAAAGGCGCATTACATTCCATTGTCAAAGGATAGATGTTCATATATACATCTTTGAACAGATATGTTTTCAGTTGTCGTTTGAAGATTGCCACACTCCCAGCTGCCCGAATTTTATCTGGGAGCTGATTCCATAGTTTTGGGGCACAGGCACTAAACGATCTGTCACCGTAGGTTTTAATGTTGGTTCTCAGTGTCCGTGGTGGGACATACTCTTTCAGCAATTCCCTCAGATAAAAAGGTGCAGTTCCATGCAAACACTTGTACGCCAGTAGCAGAATCTTGAATTCAATTCTCTTCCTGACTGGTAGCCAGTGCAGTTCGTTAAGTACTGGAGTGATATGGTCGTGCTTCTTTGTGAGAGTGATCACCCTGGCAGCGTTGTTTCGTACTCTCTGGAGCTTACATATTTCTGCCATTGTAGATAAACACAATACTAAAAAACAAATGTCACTGCTGGAACTTGGTGCATTAAGCGGATATCAATGGGAATAAGCTTTTGTGCGTGTTAGTTCCGTAGAAGCCAACTAATCAATCAGGATGTCTCACAAAAATTATTGATTTTTATGACTTGGGACGTCTCATTGTTGCGTATACTGCGGAAGTAAGTCCATGCGGCATTTTTCCCGTCGTAGCGAGCTGTCAAATTATTTATCTATTACTTTTCAGGCCTGCGTGCACTACTGACGAAATTTCCTATAAATATTAAATGGACCTACTGCAATATGAATGTGTGAAAGGGGAGGATGTATTCATAGCTTTGTAGCGACGAAAATAACCTGTATCACCCCCATTGTTGTCTTGTATATAGAATGCAATTGTACAAGGCAAGAACATATCAAAAACATGTTTATATTTTCTGGACTAATTCTTCTTGCATAATTCACCATTTGTGATTAGTCAGCTCATATTCACGTCCATTTATTATCTTAATTTAACCCCACCAATTCAATTGTGCATTGAGCATACAATATGTTTCAAAATGTGAGTTGTACAAGCAGACAGAGGATCTAATATGCAATTTTACATTTATAAAAATCGCCAATTATTCTGTGCACGAACAAACCAGGAAAATTTGTCACATGGCGGCCTCTTTACTTTACTTACTCTTACTTTATGTATGTATGTATGTATGTATGTATGTATGTATGTACATATATAAACATATACATACATATGTATATATATAAATATATATATATATATATATATATATATATATATATATATATATATATATATATATATATATATAAATATATATATATATATATATATGTATATATATACACATATATATATATATATATATATATATATATATATATATATATATATATATATATATATATATATATATATATATATATATATATATAAATATTATATTATATATTACATATTATTATAATTATCATTATTATTATTATGATGATGATGATGACGATACGTATTACCATCATTATTGTTAATATTATCTTATTATTATTGTTATTATAATTATTATTATAGTTATTATTATCATTATTATTATTATTATTATTATTATTATTATTATTATTATTATTATTATTATTATTGTTATTAACATTATTATCATTATTATTATCATTAGTATTATACTTATTAATATCATTCTTATCATTATTATTATTATTAGTATTATGATTATCATTATTATTGGTTTCATCATTATTAATGTTACCATTATCATTATCTTTTTTGTTCATATTTTTATTGAAGCGACATCTTTTTATCAAACAAGACCACCTCTCCTATGCGACCTCTACTAATTTATCCGCATTTTCAACATGTAATATTAGCATGTGGTGGATCAAAATGTCCCCCAATGGTCTGACGTCCTACACGAAGCCTGGCATTATAAGCATGGTCTATCTAGCAGGGCCTCTGCCTGTCTTGGTGTCGTTTGAACCCCCATACATTTCTTGATCACACATCTTGATTACGCCAATAAACTAACTGTTTTGATTCAAGGGGAGAGTTTGCAAGAGAGCATGATCAACTCAAGAGACAGGGGTTTCTGTGCAGGGTCTAAGCATATCCCAGATATGACCAAGTGTGGCCGTGTATGTGTTAAAGCGTCCACCTCCTGTGATAGTGAGTCCAGAGTTTCAGAGAGAGTTGAAGGGTCTTGGCTGGGAATTAGAAAGAGTGGTCTGAATGTGATGTATTGTGATATTATCTTCTTCTCTGTTTCCCTATTCAAACCTTTGGGAGTGAAATATGGCTTATGAACGACAACGATAAGGAAGAATTAATGATTTTCCAATGGTAAGCTGGCAGGCGTATACAGCGTTTCCCCACAGATCCCCCAACAAGACCAATTTCTTCGGGCTTGTATGGAATCGGGTCACAACATAAATTATGGTTAATTAATAAGTATGAAAAGCAATATCTTATAAGATATTGCTTTTCCTACTTATTATACTTAAAACCAAAGAGCAGACGTTATTCAGAGAATTCTCGATCAGAGAATTGCCGAGTAGATTGGGGACACTGGGAGGGGAAGGCAAACAAACGCAACAGCCCTTTATGTGATGTCCTTAATGCTGGGTGTAGGTTTGGTTTATTGAATGACATTGCCATGATGAGTTCAGGTATAAAATGTCTAGCTGGTATAGGAGGATGGCCACGTTTAGTCCAGACTAGATGATGCCTTTTGGATATCCATTAACTCAGTAAATGATGATTGTGTATTGCTAAGATACAGCGCAGAGCAAGCCTCCTAAAATCGGATGACTGTAGATTAAAAGGACACCCCAACAAATAGGGTGTGCTTGACATGTGCACGTGATGGAGATGCTCTTCATGTGCAACACCAATGCTCTGCTTCTAATAATAAGAGACATTCCATGAATAGGGATTTAAATCAGATAAGTCATTCTATGAAGACAAAATGAACCAAAATCCAAGTAGGGTAACGTTCTGGTTAATAGAAGGGGTAATAGATGGAGCTGATGTCAAAGCAATGATTCAGTTCTGGATTATTGCCAGAGAGGTGGTTAAAGGAAGGAATGGATAGACAGCCTCGGGGCTTCCCTATAGTGTTCTGTGTGCACACCTTTTTATTTCTTACTTAGTCCTTAAGTGAAAATGCATTAACCTTTGGCTAAGAAAGAGATTAAGCTATTTACTTGCGAGTGTATATAGCGAGTGTATCTAGTTCCTTTCAGTTGTAAATCTCTTGTTTGGTTCTCTGTCCTGTAACAGTTTTTGATTTATTGTTTATGTGTTATGTCATTTTTCTTTTCTTTGTGTGTATCTCCACTACACCATTTTGTCTGTATGGAGGGAAAGTTTCCTGTATTTGTAATTTCATATGCTATATGTGGCCAATATGTGCTATATGTGTAAACAATACAATATACATGTATTACATTCTACCTCTAAATACTTTCAAAGCATTAAAAAGCATTAATTCTCAATGTTTTATTACAATGTAAATTCTAAGTCATCCTAGAGATATCAATCATGGACATTACGAGAAGATACTTTTAAAATGTTATCTATATATCTTGCTGATTTCCTCCATCAGGGTATATTTGATCGATCAACTCATCAGTATTGATCATCTCCACCATACCAATAAACCTTTGCACTACTATGCCAATTAGATTATGACATACTACAATGGGTATTTTTTTGTTTATTTGTCTAATAATGAGCTTTACATGGCTGCCATATTGGAAGGTGACAACCACAGACCAATACCTATAATTTTCATAATAAGTCTTATGGTATATACTACCACTGTCCAAAGTTTCATGCTTTCCTCGCAGCGTGCACGATTCCACCCAAACGTGTCCTTTATCCGCTAGACTAATAGCCTTCAGTTAATAGTAAATCAAGGTAGAGTTAAGAAGATCCCATTAGATAGCCATGGAGGGGCTCACATGAATAGGGTTAGATAGATCAAATGGGCCATAAAGGGTCTAGACGATCACTACATGTCTCCCTCTCCCTCCCCCCCCCCCCCAACAGCTTATTAAATTGTCACCAAAAAAGTATTCAAATGTGTATTTTCCATTTAGATGTTTAGATGTAAACCAAATAAAATGTTTAAGTACCAATATTACATAATAAAACAAAAGGAAATAGGTAAATATAAAGAAAATGGATTGTTATCTCCAGTGGATATGGTGGGTGATAATTGGTGAAATTGGAATGTCAACATGGCTTCCATACAGTCCAAATCTTCTAAGTGTTTTAGGCAATAAAGGGCAGTGAGCTACCAGGCTGATATATACCCTGCCTGAGAGATGATAAGTCATATCAATCAATGGCAATAGGCCATTTTAGGCCAAACTTACCAAAATATTTATACTTTGTAACTCAAATAATCCTTAAAACTAAACTCAATTTTTAATGCCAAAAAGTCATCAAAAATCAAAAGATCTTTTTGTTTTACTGATATATGATGTGTGAACTTAATATTGTTCAGAAAAATAATGGTTCACCTGCACCATATGAAACAAAATTCTAAAACTTAAGAGTGGCATGTCACTATCACTTTCAAAATGGCCGACTGACTGTATGAATTCCATTCCAGTTGGTAGGCCAACAAGAAAGTTATTTCATCCTAATACCAGATGGAAGTTACTAACAAGCGATCAGGTACAACAATGTGTTATGGCCAATCTCTTGTTGTTGCTAAACATAGGCACATTATTTCAACTTCATGTTATGTTTATTTTTATTAATGTTCTTTTCATATCAACTTGTGGTTAAGTTCATATTACCATCAAATTGTATTCTTGTTTTAGTCGTGTTTGCTGTTTTTGCATTCTTGTTAGCCTCAGCAGAGGTCATGTACACTTCACATGACGTTGTTTTATCTACTTAGTTCATTCGTATATCTGCGTGTTTAGTTTGTGTTGTGTACCTGTTGGATTCTTTTAGTATGGTTGATTGGCTTCAAAATTTACATTTTTTCGGCGAACTTAACACGAAGTGGAACTTGGCCACTTCGCGTAAAATCATATTCACTTCGTCCTCTGTGTGAGACTAGCTTTACTCATGCAAAGTTTCATGAAAATCAAACAGACCTCAAGTTATAAGTGTTTGTTTTCTCAATTTACAACACTATCAAAAGCTAAGACCGACTCGCAACAGAGAGATAGACCAGGAATGTTTCTCTTTTAGATTTACGCAAACATTGATTGAGCAAAATTATGACCTTCCACAAACCTAGACCCATATAATGCATTTTAGCAGTATACATTATGCAAATTTGCAAGAATACATTCTGTAACTGAAAGTGAATTATTTCTGGAAAATGTTTGTGATTTGCTAATTGAGAAGTGCAGATTAGTCAAAATAATATTACATTTTTTCTTATGCATTTAACCGTACTTTGTTGAAAAGAAATACATAGAGACATATATGGTTGCATATAGTTTATTGATAAAATACCTAAACAAATTACATGTACAATCTTTAAAATTGCAATACAAAATCATCTTGTTCATTTTAGATTTTAAAACAGGGAAAATCCATAATAAATAAATCCTTCTTTTTTACGAGCCTCAAAAATAAAGCGGCATATAAGTTAAAGTTCAGTGGTGAAGCAGCAGGATCTATTAGTGAGTTGACCATGTTATACCTTCACATTGTAATTGTTGTAATTGTACTTTATTGACCGCCCCAAAAGGAAGCGAAAGATGTACCAATACAAATCTATAGCATAGAAACCATAATTTAATACATACTAACAAAATACCAACTATGCGAAAATGTAAAGTAAGTCTCTACTGAGTATAACAAGATAACTCAAGCAAGAATTGGCTATATACCGCTTAGCTATAAATCAGATTATCGCCTACAGGCTTGCCCATGCTAGGTCCCTGGACCATGCGCATACATCAAAAATCATAATCCAAAGAGTCGCCGGGTTGTTTGCCATTTTTGGTCAAACCAGACATACCTAAAGTCATTAACCAATACCCTCTCTTGCTTTCATTACCTCCCTATACATTCCGGTTATGTGCGCACCAGCAGTCAACCAAAATCACACCATATTATCCTCCTTTACCCCCTCTATAATCTTGCCAAGTAACCATAACAGTACTACTTGCCCTGGTTCCTCAGTGCACTTAAGTCTTATCATATCGTCAATTTTACCAACATTTTCAAGCATAACTCTTCTTTTATCTTCAAATGCCGGGCACTGCATAACTAAGTGCACTACATTCTCCACCACGCCCAGGTCGCAGTACTGACATTGTAAGGTGCTCTGACTAGCACCTTTATACCTGAAATCATCACTTTTGAGTCGGCTGGCGTGGCATACTAGCCTAGCCATAGTTTCGCACATCTTTTGGTGCTGTGGCCATTTCTCCGCTAGCCACCACCATATCAAATACTGCGACCTGTCCATGGTTTTGAATAGTAGCTCATTATTTTCAAAGACAATCCATGTGCTTCTCCTTTAAGCATCGTCCAAATTCCAGGCCTTTGCCCATACTGCTTTTGACCAAGCCTTTTTCCCCATTACAGCCTCCTTCCCTAGTACCATGCTCACAAACACTTCCAAGAGACCAAATCTAGCGCACACATTGAGCATATTAAAGACAGGACTGTAATGTACATTATCTACACCCTTGTCACCATCTTTAATATAATGTCTCACCCTTGTTTCAAAAAACATCCTACTCTATTATCTGGACTTAATCTCATGAAAGTAAGTAGAAATAAGTTTCTTGATTTGCACTAGCGTATCCAGTCTTACCCACCCAAGCCCAAAATAGCTGCTACAGTTAGGTGACCTAAGTGGGAATCTCTGTAAACGCCTGCCCGCATATCTCTGAAAAATTTGTAACCTTTCTCCGTCGTCATCCCCAACATTCCACAATTCGCATCCAAAAGTAAGCGTCGGAATTACAATACCCCAGAAAATAATGTTGCACGCTCCTAGGGTGAGCCCGTTTTTTTCTGATACCCACCCCAGTTGTGGCGTTTAAGGCCCTCCGCCCTTTACTAATTTTCTCTGTTATCCTACTGTTATCCTTAAAAATGCACGCCTTGATCCCCACGTGGTCGTACTCACTTTTTCCATTATTCTGTCTCTGCCTAACATAAACATTCTGTCCTTACATGCCTTTTCGTGTTCCTTCTTCCCTTCTCCATACACCAGCATAGCTGATTTGCGCACATTAAACTCAAAACGCCACTTTCTTCCAAATTCATATACAATCTGTAGGGTTCTGTCAATTTTTTTTTATTTAGACACACTAGCAGCAGCCAAGTCGTCAGCGTAGCCGACCGGAGTGCTAGGAATTTTGTTGACTGTACAGCACAGATTGGATTTCTCCAAAACCTCGAGTAATTCATTTATGAAAGCCAGATATTTCGTAACCGACAGAAAACCTCCTTGATGTATCCCTCTGCCCATAACATACCATTCTGAGGTTTTGTCACCAATACGTACCATGCATCTAAAATCACAGTAGGCTCTGAACATTAATCTCCACAGCCTTCCCTTTATACCCATTTTGTGTAACTGAAAAAACAGTCCATCGGTCTAGAATGAGTCGTACGCTATGGACACGTCCAGGAATGTTACAAATTCCCTGCCACAGGAAGGGCATTTCCCAAAGAGCTGTTAGGGTTTCCATCATCATTAAGGAGGTCTTGCTTTAAGAGATTGGTTAGCCGGTACAATAATGATTTGCCAAAAGGACAGTACTTAAGAAATGATTTACATTTTAGATTTGAAATTTGACAGCGGTTGAATGGTTGGAAAAGAATTGTAACCAGTCAGCATGTACAGAAAATTCTAATCTAATTTTAAAGGATGGGTTGGTAAGGTGTGTCCCCACTACCTCATTGCATCATCCACCATATAACAGCTGAATAGATTTGTTTTGTACTTGTTTCGATGTGAAGCTGCTTCAATCACATAACCATTGTTGTTTTCTGAGATAATACATAGGGTTTGATGAAATACTTTACGAAATGCCAAGCTTATACTGGAAACGTGCAACATCTTGGGAGCATCCACTGTGAAGCAAGTTTGCAATACATCCACATATTCAGATGCACATCTCTGTGCGGATAAAACTTGGAATTCCACGTGTTCATCATCTTGATGCGTCTTGATGAATGGGAGGATTCCAGGCATTTCAGTATGGTGATGGTATCGCGATGTTGTTGCCACCACGTTGCGATATGTCTTTACCATGTTGCCACTGAGGCGTCAATGGAGCGTCAATACGTTGTAAGTCCAATCACACACACGAAATCTTTTAGACCTTTTGCAATGTCTTGGCAACTTGGTGGCAATCTCACGTTGTGACGACGTTGCCACCACGTTGCGATATAACGCTTTTGCATCAGGAGCGTATTTATAGTCTGATAACTATGTACACAAATCTCAAAATATAACAATGCTGGAACGTTTGTTAGCTCAAGAGAAACAAATATCTTTAGAATCATCACTCATATATGGTAGACCCTAGATGTGTGGAGGATATTATGTGCTTATATGATCTCAGAGATCCCGTCCACATCTAGAGGCAACTCGTGCTCTGACACATGGAAACTATATTGACAATAAAGCAACAGTCTGAGAAATGTGTGATTGCAAATTGCGTTACCTGTTGCATTCGACAACCCCCAACCCCCAAATATAGTTTCAAAAAATACTCTTCAAGGAATTTCGTTAAAAGTTGTCAGATTCAAATCGATTCGCGCGATGTAGCCATAATACCTCTTTAAATATGTTTACAATCATGAGCCTATTTAAGGGGTTTTATTGAAATATGTCAGTTGCTAAGTGATGCAGCCACAAAGGTGCGCCGCGCAGGCAGGCCAGTCACCTGGAATGGGAGGGGTGTGCGTGTATGACAGGCAGTACGGCAACATGCTTGGCTGCACAGCCGTGTACAGCATACGGCCCAACTAGGTCAGGCCTTGGCCCAGTAGACACGCTTTGGCAGCTCCCTCTCTCTCTCACTCTGCGCGAACGCACGCGGCGTCAGAAGGCACTCTACCAGGGCAGCGGAAAGCAGGAGGGATAGTTCACTGCAGTCATGGCAAAAGGTGAGCATTTCGGATTATTTTGATGTTTATGTTTTGATCCTCCGCAATAACTATGAAATATAGTATTCAAAACAGGCAACACTTGAGCTTGATTATAATGATAAGTTAACATCGTGCAAATGCATGTTAATGTCAGGTGTGACGAATATTTTAATTCAGTCTGCAGTTTCGATGTGCTTTCGTTCAGCAGATCTCATACGCCTTTAAAATAAGATTATGGTAAGGACGGAAAGAACAGCTAATAGCTATAAGGTCATATCGCGATGAGGTAGAAACTTATGGTCTGACACTAATGGGAAAATAGTGATAGAAAAGCAATCCTTTCAGAAACAGTTGACGGAAAGTTGTTAAGTTAGGAAACAATTAGTTTTTACGTCGCTTTCAACATCCTAGGTCGACTCGCAACAAGGTAAAAACCCGGAACTTGGAAGAATTTCCCTTCTCTCCACGAATAGTGCCAAGGTGTCCTTCAGTTGCATGAGTACAATAACCATACCTCCACAACATTACACATTTATACATAGCGATCAGATCAATCCGCTAATTAGGATCCAGCAGGGCTTGCGGTTGCTGTTACTGTTAGGTTCAATATTCTACAATGAATCAGTTGTTGTTTTTCCAATCGATCAAATATAGGTTTTCAGACCGTATGTGCTCTCTAATATGCAGACACGTAACCAATCGATGCATGTAGCGGAACAAAAGGATGATTATTTACGTTATTTCTTCCTAATAAAAGGATATCCCGAAACAGTTTTGAAGGGGAATGTCAAATGCAACTTTGCTAATCTTTATATGAAGTGAGAGCTGATTCTTATCATATAATGATACATATATATATATATAAATAATATATATATATAAATATATATATATAAATTTATATATATATATATATATATATATATATATATATATATATATATATATATATATATATATATATATATATGTATATATATATATATATATATATATATATATATATATATATATATATATATATATATATATATATATATATATATATATATATATGCATACATATGTATATATATATATATATATATATATATATATATTATATATAAATATAAATATATATAAATATATAT
>OZ012686.1:59728351-59901703 GCA_963942565.1 Maea johnstoni | reverse complement strand
ACGTGTGCACCTGTATCCACGGGAGATAGAGTAGGAACGGCGCCTCGTCCTCTCTGCGAGCCTCCAGGAACTCCCTTGCTTCAGAAACAAGACGCTCAGTGAGACGATCAAACTGTAGTGGTTGTTCAACAACTTCAGTGTCCCTCATAAGGATTCCTGACAGTCTGTAGATGTTGGTTGTGACCAAGTAAAATGTTGTTGGTGGAATCAAAACAAGTAAACAGAGAAAAAATGCCAACACTACTGACCTCATGATTTTAAAATAAACTAACAGAAGTACGAATGAAACGCCTGCCAACGCAGCTGCAACTACATATGAATAAAAGTGTCCAAAGGCATCCGTGAAAACCGAGTCACCAGAGTAGCCGAAGTTCTTCAAGTTGGTCCCAGGGATTCCATAGAATGAGTCGAAGCCGTATTGCATAGGATTGTGGCAATTGTCCCCTGACGTCCTGCAGTTCAGACCAAGATGCCACTTCCCTGGAAAAACCACATGCAATGGAAAATGAAAAAAAATGGTATATCAAGTTGTGCACAGGGTCTATACCACACGTCATATGATAGGTTTAGAAACATAAATGTAACTTTGAGGTCTATCTAGAAAAGGAAATTATGAATAAGGACACTGCTATGTACATTTATGATAGATATTGCAATTTGTAAATCATAGGTCTCTTTAGAAATGCACTGAATTGTGGCAAACTTACTAAAAAAATGTGAAATGTATATTTGAGTGTTAACTTAAAGTCATACGATACCCTCAACTGGTGACACCTATTTAACATTGGACAAACTGAAACAATTATTACAATTTACCTTACATTACTGCAACGAGTATTGCACTATCTAAACAATTCATAACAGTTTACTTAAACACCATTATACATTTTTGAAAAAGAATTGATATTGTACCATACGGACTATACATCAAAAAAACATTCCAAGAACCAATTCTGAACACTGTGTGTTTGCTACATTAATCTCTATGTTCTTTGAATTTCATAATTGGCATGATTTAAGAGATATGCATGATGATTCATCTATGTAAAGGAATTCCCTTGATAAATCATACCTTATATGATAATAATACGGTACCAAATTAAATGGGTCACTCATTTGTACTAAACTTTAAAAAAATTGTCAAAAACATCCTTTTTCATAAACCTTAGCAATATGTAGTTCGAGAGTACACCTAACGGCTTGTCATTTTCTTTTAGTTAACATAATTGTGAAGGACTACATGAATTCCAAGACCCCATCACTGACAAGACAAGAAAAGAGGTATATTGCTATTTAAACACATTCTAGCACACAAGAAATGCGGCTACTGGCAGCGGACATTGTATTTTATCAATAGCTAATCCGAGACAGCTTGGTACACACTTGTCATTAGCAATTACCAAACTGCTAATGACAAGTGTGTACCATGCAGCCTTAGACAAGCAATTAATAGACTATTATGGCCGCTTCCAGTAAACCCATTTCTCGGGTATTAGATGTGTTTAAACGGAAATATACTTATTGTATGACGGTTGGTAGTGGTTGGAGTTTGGGTTCAAGTAGAAATACTCCTTGGAAGGGACAATTTGGGCCTACGTTTTATTCCTGGTGTAACAGTTCTTGTTTAACTCTTCTCTGTTGAACTATACTATTTGAGACAATACATGAGTTATACACATGTTTACCTATTATGGCAGTCTTATATCCAACTGTCTTCGCAAGCTTTGCCACTGTGACTTCACTTGTTGGCAGCCCTGACGCGCTGGCTACAAACAATGTCACTCTTCTTATGTGGTTAATGGCCACCATGCCTGAAAAAACAAAAAAGAGAATTAAAACTGTATGGTAACTATCCAATAGTAAAAGTACTAAATAGTTTATCTTATGCATTGAGACATATGCACCCTTAAATAAACATCACGCATTGGGCTCACAACCAACTTTTTTCTGTTGTAACAACCAAATATGACTATGTCTTTAAACTTTATGGTGATATGGTGCTGCCGCCTATATTTACAATTAATCGCAAGTCTTGACCAGTTCCTCCAATATACCTCCTCAGCACGCGCATGCTTAGTGAAGATGAAGGCCAGCTGCAGGTGTCTAAACAGTACTGCCAATGTTCCACTGGTGTTTGCCGATTATACTGTACATTCACAAAAGATTGTGTTGAGTAAATTTTGCGAATTTACAGAAAATCGATTTTTGCGTTTTTTAACTTTCTTAACGCAAAAACTAAACTACCGCAATCTTTTATTGAATTTACAATATCTGTTGTTAGTGTAAAGCGCCATATGATCACGAGGTAAGTAAAGGATATGTGATATTTATTCTAGTGCACATATGCCACGAGTAAAAGGTTTATTTGTATAATTTCTAATTATTCATACATATAAGTCGGAACATTTTTCTTTTTAAATAGGAGTGTTCTCATCCGCAGACCCACATTAAACGCACTGACAGGTATAGTAGCGATTATGATTTGTGCTTCTATAAGAATATTCAGTGTTCATCTGGGAGAAATAGTGAATGGATAAAGGTCTACTAACCTGACCTAACGGGATATCGTCCTGTTAGAAAGGCAGCTCTGCTGGGGGTGCACAAACTGGCGGCCGCCAGGTGCTGGGTTAGCTTCACCCCCTCTCGTGCAATACGGTCAATGCTGGGGGTACGGATCGTGTTATTGCCAAAACACCCTACGTCTCCAATACCCAGATCGTCCGCCATCATGAGCACGATGTTAGGTGGACGACATGACACAGGTAATGCTAGCTGTGTACAGATCAGGCAAAACATGCCGAACGACAACGTCTCTGTCCGTCCCATGGCCACCAGATCTACAATACATGAGATGAGTTGTTAGAAATCTTCAATCGCTTTATTACAGCACTAGGAAAGTAAACTGATGATTAATAAATATAATCAAAAGTCCATTATATTATTCCTGGCTATCGACGCTAGAGAGTCGTATGCTATAATGATAACTACCTTCTCGTTGGGGAGTAACTTAAAGGTGTACGATAGGCATATTACCTGCTTCTCACCCTCACGAAAGAAACATCAACTATACGTATATCAAACTATACGTAACTATGTATAACTACACACATACATACATGCCTACACACACACACACACACACACACACACACACACACACACACACATATATATATATATATATATATATATATATATATATATATATATATATATATATATATATATATATATATATATATATATATATATATATATATATATATATTATAAGCTATCCTCTTTGTAAAAAAGGTATACGGGATACTTTACAAAGAGGGTTACGAATTTATCATTAGCTCCGTCTACAGGAGAAAACTTTTGAATTACCATTATCAAAACAACTTGAACGAGCTGAAGCACTAGGGGCTTATGTGGTTGAAATCAGCATACCTGCCTTTCGGCCCCACTCCGTGGTAATTGTGAAATTGTCACACAATAATTGTGTTTAAGACTAGAATCTCCAATGACCACTTCAACTTCTCAACTTTCATAAAATATATAGTTTATAGGCTTTTCTTGTACATTGACCAAACTATTGGTCAGTCTTTACATGGGAGTCAAACTTAAAGAACGAAAGTCCCAAGCCCAGACTCGCCTGACGCAGAAGCTACCGGCAAGGATTTTCACTTTTGAATCTGCGTTGAACAAACCTATACCCATCTTAATTGCTTTCTGCCACCTTTATTTACAGATATCCACCATTTCGGCAGACCATTATGCGAAAATAGTGTTTTAAACGCCAAAAAAACATTTCTAGCGTGGCGGTGCAAAGAGCAATGTCCGCCATCTTATTTGACGGTCGTAAAGATAAGTCGAGTGAGAAAGTAGTAACGATTCTATATCATTTTACAGTTTTGAGTTTCTCTTCTTAAATGCCTGAAAAAGAAGGCCATACTATTATGTTTTTTTTAGTTTAAGGTCATTAAAAGGTCAAAATCATAGATGCATATCCCAAGTATCAAGAGGAATCATTATGGCATCTTAGACATATTGAGAAGTGTCCATTTCTGAGGCTTTCTGACCCAGTGTGATTGACAAGGTTAGTATTGCAATACAGCCCAGTACAACAAGGAAATTGACCAATCGGTTGCTAGTATCAGGGTGGAGCTGATGACAAATATATATATATATATATATATATATATATATATATATATATATATATATATATATATATATATATATATATATATATATATATATATATATATATACAGAGAGAGATATTATACAATATATACAATATACATGTTAAGAAATATTAAATATATATATATATATATATATATATATATATATATATATATATATATATATATATATATATATATATATATATATATATATATATATATATATATAACCTACCTCTCGAAGTATATTTCTGTTTAAAGTAGAAAAGCAATTCTACACTATTCAACTATTCTGTTAAACTGTTCCATACATGTTCCACACACCGGGTAGACGTGCGTGCACCCCACTACACCTTGTGTCTGCGCTATCTCCAGTACTATGTGGAGTGACAACCTAGATTTTCACCTTTCGCACCCTGGCAGCGACCTTCAATTGGAACTCTCTCCGTCCATGTACGGGGAGAGCGGAAACGTTTTCATGGCGACCAGGTCTTTATCTTCTGCGAACAATAGCTACCACCTGTTGACAAAATCGTACGAATATCATATTACTTACTTTTCATTTGATTATATGAATTCGTTTTCTCCTATTGTAGGTTGTAATTAAAGGAAATACACACTGCATTAGACCACTTGGTCATAGAAACCTGCATGTTAGAGTCTAAGGCTTCCTCCAAGGCCATTTTTGGATGTCGTACCCGTTCTACCGTGTGAGGATTAACTAAATGACCAACAGCAGACCACGTGACCTTTGTAGGTGTGAGAAAAGTTTTATATATAATGTGATAAAACACAGTCAAGCCTAGTAGAAGAAGGGAGGATTTGGGGTTTACGTCGCTTTCAAAAGCTCAGGTCATATCGCGACGAGATAGAAACCCGGAACCGGGAAGAAATTCCACAGTTGCAGAAGTACCATAGACAGCCATGCACAACGCCGAACATTTATATAGCGACCAGGCCAACACGCTTGGGGATCCAGCGGAGGCTCGAACCTGCGAACGCACGCTTGGGGGCCAGGCATCGTAACCACAAGGCCACGGCGGATCCCTAAAGGCTAGTAGTTAGGCTAGTTTGAGGCCCTGGATGTGGCTACAATAAGCTTCACTCTTCTCTGCACCCAGCGATACCAGTTGTCAAATGATGCTACAATGATTTGTTATTCAACCTGTTATTCAACCCATTTTCCTCGTATAACAAACCGTGAAATTACCGTTGCTACACTGTTCTAAACTTAGACTCCCTTTATAATATGGGGTCCGTAGGTGAATAGGTAAACATTCACCTTGTGCTCAGAAAATCGGACGATATGTCAATATGTCCTAGATTTTGACCTTTCCGTGTTTAGTTGAACGCTCGAAATACCGCGAATAGATAAACACTCACTGTACAAAGAATCTCAGACAGGTTAGACATGTAGACGATTTGTCAATAAGGCCCAGATCTTCACATGTGCTCGTGTGAAGGTTCAAAGTTTGGAAAACAACATAATGGACAGGATAATGAATAAGGTGTATATATTACATTTTGGAAACGTGTAGCAAATATGGGGCGCCCATCGTGTGAGAGCGCTAAACCAGAATAAACAATGATACTTACAAAACAATACCGTAACAGTATAAACATCAGCTAAAACTAATTTACGTTGAACTAGCCCCAAAGTAGATTTTTTGGAGTATAAAAAGAGGGAAGGGGGTGCACTGGTGGACCATCACACTGGCCAGCAAGCTGCTAAATTAAGCACAAGGCTAGTTGCAAGGGAAGTAGCAGCCGAATATGTACAAGACCATAAGCGCCTCATAGTGGCAACTGACATAGCTATCTCAGACGAAATGCAAGAACAGTTTCCAGCAAACACGTTTAGTATACAAATGTGATTTTTCAAGACACTGACGACAGCCTTAAATACAAACACATTTATTACAGGATGGTGGAGAAGATTGCTAAAAAGCAACCGTTATTCTCTGCATCAGCACTTAATACAAGCGAGTGTTCAGTATAATTAGTATAAAATATAGTGTAAGTGCATGCACAGACTGCCTGGAATACACAGTGGAACGGGCCGGATAGTGGGTGAGGAGCAGAACGAACCGCGCATAAATTTGTCAGTAAAAGTTACTAAAAATATTTATCAAGCAGTTTAGAACATTTTTTTCTATGCAAGGTTTGATAAAAAAAAAATCTCTATAGACAGGTAGTATCACATAGGTAGAGTCAATAACACCAGCGCCATTAAACGATCATAGTTCTATCGCTGACTGGTTTCATATAATCTCCAATTACTTGTATCTATCCCAGGTGTGGTTGTGATGCCTCCCTAAACATACTATGCAATGGATAATAATAATTATAATAATAATGATAATAATAATAATTGGAATTTATATAGCGCCATTTCCATTCATAAAATGTTCAAAAGCGCTGCACATTGTCATAGTTTGAGTCATAGTCAACAACGCCTCAATGGGCGAGCCTAAAAAGGTGTGTTTTGAGACACTTCTTGAAGGCCTGACACGATGTAGAATCCTTCAGGTGTTGTGGAAGCGCATTTCATAATCTCGGTGCACTAATGGAGAAAGCGCGATCTCCAAATTTGAGTCTAGTCCTAGGCTCATCAAGAAGGCCCTTTGCTTCTGATCGTAGATGGCGTCTGGGTTTATAAGGCACGAGCAGCTCCTTGATGTACTTAGATGCAAGTCCGTTTAGCGCCTTGTATACCAGCAGTAGGACCTTAAATTGGATGCGGACTTTCATTTGGTAGCCAGTGAAGCTTGATGAGAACAGGTGTGATATGTTCATACTTCCTGGTTCTCGATACTATCCTTGCAGCGCTGTTTTGTAGTCGCTGCAGCTTTACAATCAAATCCTGTTGTATTCCAATTAGGAGAGCATTGCAGTAATCCAAGCGAGACATCACCAGTGACTGCATCACCGTTTTTGTGGCATCATCTGTTAACACATGTCTCGCTTTTCCGATATTTCTCAAGTGAAAGCTAGATTTTTTGACAACACTTTTGACATGGGGTGCCATGATCAATTGAGAGTCAAACATAGCTCCCAGATTCCGCACAGGCTCAGATGCAATGGACACATCAGTCCCCGCTACAGAGAGTGACTTAATGTTCAGTTCAGCTAGGTGTTTCTTAGAGCCGAATATAATGATTTCAGTTTTGTCATTTTTGAGTTTCAACTTGTTCTGAGACATCCAGACACTAATGTCACACAAACATTTCTCAAGATTTAGGATTTCACGTTTGACAATTGCGTTATCACTTGTCTTTTTAAATGATAAGCAGAGCTAGGTGTCATCAGCATAACCATGCTTGTTCAGACCGTAGGATCGGATTAGCTGTGCCAGAGGTATGATGTATATTAGGAACAATAGTGCGCCCAACACAGATCCCTGTGGTACAGACCACGGGATTTCCTGATTTTCGGAGAAGTCATCATTGATTTTAATCCTCTGTTTCCTGCCTAGCAGGTACGATTTGAACCACTGTAGAGCAGATCCTTTAACTCCAAGAACTGACTCCATCAGGATGGAGTGATCGATTGTATCGAAAGCAGCGATAAGATCGAGTAACACAAGGATCGAGAGTGCGAAGGATGTCGTTCTGTACCCGCACAAGTGCAGTCTCAGTGCTATGACATGCTCTGTATGCTGACTGCATGGGTTCATGTAGTTGATTAATAGTAATGGATCCCAATGCCTTCTGATATGTCAAGGTAGTTTTGATTCTAAACTCATATTCATAATCCCTAAGGATCAGACGTAGTGTATGTATGTATATTTATTGACTGTAATGGTATATTACAAAAACACATACTCATTTTAGAGTATTAGTTATAACAAGAATATAATAAGGTACAAATATAAACTCGAACAATAGAGAACATAATAATACCGTTAGTACTTAAGGAAAAAGGTTGGATAAGAGATATGAACAAAGAGAATAAAGGGAAAAATGGGAGAGAAAATTCAAAGGTTTTTCCCAGTAAATCATATAGGGTCTACTAAACGAAAACTCGTAAGAGCTCTTAAAGCTGACCTGCGTCACCATAAACAGGGTAGCAGAGACCAGCTGAAATAAAAAATAAAACAAAAAAGAGCGTTTGTATCATGTTTATAACCATGTTCTGAGCGGACAAGGGAAAGAAAAATCGTAATAAAAAATATTTCACTATATTCATACGCAAAATACCCTTATGTCCTAGGGTATTTTTTTTTACATTGTGCTATCTAGGTGACAGTGCATTATCCAATCCCTTCTCTGCTCTTCAGCACAGTACAGTGCATCTTATATACATTAATGGAAAATACCCTATGCATCCCAAGAAGCATTTCTGGTTGGATGTCATTGGGGCATTTACCTAATATAATGTCATACATCTCGACATCACATCCTATTACTTGCTTATCAAACACATGTTCTAAAATATTAATCTCTCTCAACAAAGTTTCTCTATCATTACGCAGAGCAGGGCACTGCATAATCATATGTTCGGCATATGGCTTATCGCCCTGTTGGAAGCTCATGATGCTCACTCAAGTTCCTCTTTAACGTTACTGAGTGTAAAATTCCTACTCTTGGTTTAAATCAAAAGTCTGACATTTTTGTCACTTTGTGTATCACTCCAGCAAGTTGAATAGTGTTTTCAAACTAGGCTCATACATAGTAGTCCAGGCAATCTGGCGCATTTTTTGGCCAAACCCATCACTAATTGCAAAAGAAACGAAACCTGTTTTATTTGAAAGGAGACTATATGATGAATGATATATCAAGAATCCCACTCAATCAAAATATTGGAACATGCTGAAATTAAGACCGAAAGTTTCAGGTTCCTGAGGGTTTCGGAGGTCTAGGTAGAATGCAGTTTATAGCACACTGGATGTTTGATTCACCCTATCAAATGCCCAACAAAACCTTTTTTTACTTGATACTCTTAAATAATAGGACCTAATCTTATATTTAAATTCTTATATTCGAGCAGGGGGTGGGTGAGTTTGGGGTGTGGGGGGGAATGTGTTTTCAAATCAACAGAAGGAAGATTATTTACAAATCAACAGAAGGAAGATTATTTACTTAGATTAACATTCATATAATTGATTATTACTCCTTTTAGCCAGTTGGTGGCAGCACTGTAGTGTTAAGTGACCTCCACTTTCTGTGTTGTTCAGCTCCAAAGGATGGCACTCAGGCTAAGAGGTCCGGATTGTTAAACAGAGAAGTACATTTATTATCTGTTCCTCTCTAATTCTAGCAGCTGATTGGTCAATTTCGTTGTTGTACTGGACTGAATTGTGTTTCTCTTAGTTGCTTTGAACATTGGTCAATGTTAGGAGTCCAATATCATTCCTTTATTGGGATCCTAACAATGCTTTTCAAAAAATTCATTGTTAGGACTCTAGTATATGTATATTACTTCTGGTCGTGCCATGGCAACCAGTAGTGCATACCATAGCTGTATAGAGGGACTTCAAAATGGTGGCAACTGCTGGTCACAACGCCACTAGAAATTGTTTTTCAGTTTTCAAACACTATTTGTACAATATAATCAGCCAACATGGTGTATATGTGGAGGAAAATATTACAGAGAGTAATTAGGATGGATTTAGGTATGTCAGGTTAAGTATATTGTTAGGTATATTATGTCAGTAGCCCTGAAGGATGGACACTGTAGCTGTCACAAAGTTCTGCAGCTTCTGTGTTTATCCCCAAATTCAAACATGGAAGAACAGAAAGTTTGATCCTGAGGACTGGGGTTGGAAATCAGTACAGTATAGGCATTTAACCCCTATTTAAGTCGACTGGACGTCTGTCTGTGCCTGGTTGTGCCAACACCCATGGATAACATGTCAAAACACATGCCAAGCTCTATGTCCCATGTAGCATGTGAATATAAGCTATGGTCCATTGTGAGGTCATCCATGCATTCAGGAAACTGGGTGGCAATCAAGCGTGCAGTTGTGTATTATGCCCAGGCTGCTCACACATTTAGTGGTGGAACCAAAAGTCTGCACTGTAAATGTAAGGATGGTTCCCATCCAACGAAAACAAGAAATAGCACTAAAAGAACAATTTGTAAGATGTCATTGCAAGACTAGATGTGTCACTAAACATTCCAGTTTGAGAAAAATGGGAATAGGATGCACGGTAGCATGTGGATCCAGCAAGGGTGATTGTTAGAACATGAGGGAAGGGATCAAGTGTGATGGTCTGGCAGATTATTTAGATGAAGCTGTTTCTTGGAGTAAGGGCTGGGATAGGCTTCTAGCCAAGATTTTGGAATTAAATGTCCCAATTTGGCAATCCAAAAACTTTTGGGTATTCTATCCAAATATCCTGATAACAATCTTAAATATGTATTTACTTAACCCATTCACACATAAAGTTCATATAGAAAGTATTTTCTGCTACTCTCGTAAGTTAAAACGAAAGTTTAAAAAAAACTGAAGGAGAGTTGTATGGCATCTGATCAACATTTCTCTTCGAAATGTTTCCCTGAAAATGCTTTTGTAAGTAAAATATTCCCCAGATTTTCAGGCCTGCTTAGGCCACCCTGAGTGTGAATGAGTTAATAAGAAAATGCACAATGTCGGCATTCAAAGTCATAGAAGCTACATTGAGGTAAAAACTACTTATTACAAATAGTTTTTTTGAAATTGACAGTTTTAGAAATGTCTTACAACCTGTGTGTTCTGTGTGACTTCTCAGTATTCAGAAGTCCAAAGGACAATCAAGCACTGACCTGGAATATACATTCCTTATTTGGTAATTAAACATTTTTTTAACCATAAAGTAGTTTTTTGATAGGTGACTGACTTCATAATTACATACTTTTTATCATTTTTTCACCCTTAGTCCAGAAGATGGTGTAATAGCCTATGCTTGATAGAGATAGACAAAATGGGGTATAATATCATGCATCAAGTTAATATTAGAATACCATTCCGATTTAAATTGTTTGATATTTTAGCTACTTGTTTGGTAAAACATCAATATAGACAACTTATTTTGTGATTTCTCAAAGAATGTCAGCATTTTAACTTTGTTTTACTATTTATCATGATTTCACCAATATGTTGATTTTTTAACAATTTTGGATTGCAAAGTACACATTGTTCCAATACTTTGATTAAGTGGGATTTTCAATATGTTATTATATACACACCAATGCTCTTAATCCAGTAGGTTTCGTTTCTTTTGCAATTAGTGGTGGGTAAAACGCTACTTTGCCTGGACTATAGGACAATACGTGAATGCTGCCAGGGCCATTGCAATGTTCCTTCTTCAAGCAGCAGGAGTCGCAAGCGGCCAGGTGTTACAAGGAAAATGGTTTTGTCTTCAATCAAAATTCATATTAGTTCATTATCATAAGGTTTATTTTTGGATAAGAAATTCCATTCAAGTAGTTTTTATCGCGTCAGACCTTTGCCTATGATGGATTAATATCGTTCGTTAGATCTCTTATCTAAATCGTCACATACGAAGGATAGAATAAGCCTCTGTTTGGATTATTTTGGTCGCACAATTTGGTCATCAGATAGTTAAAAATGTAAATACAGACATATGAAGATAGACATCAACAAGTATATGTACCATTTTTGCCTGTATTCTAAGGTGTTGCCACGGTTGTCTGTACCCTGTCCATGAGCCGTTTGTGGAGAATAGTCCTCATTAAATGAGCATATATAGGGTTAATTTACAAAACACATACCCGACATGATCAGACCCAAAATGACATTTGCACCACATATCAACAAGATGATGCCACAAAAGTCAGTACTTTTCATGGTCATGCAGCCCTATCGGGCGGCTTTGTCTTTCCCACTCAAAATGAAGAGGTAATCATTAGAAGCAAATATTCATTTTACAAGTACTACTGGAAGATTTGATAAACTACAGAAATTAGAGACTCCCATTTGAAAGATAATCACTGATAAATAATTAACATACTTCTAAAATAGCTGGAAGGCTGGGTGATACAAATCTACGTTCCCAGGCCCTGCTGCGGTTGGCTAATTGTGGGATTGAGGAGACAATCAGGAATATCAGTTTATTTAGGGTCTCTTAGTTGCCTGGTCAATTACATAATCCCAGGGGGCATGACTGGTGGCTCTGTTACTGGACAAGGAGTTACCAGAAAGCCAGCTGCTTCCAACACTAAAGGGATGTGCTATATGACCATGTTTACCACATTCATCAGCCTAGTCTATGGCTTGGCAGGTGTGTGCTACGTGCCGTGCCGTATGTACGCCCCACAGGCTCGTGCTACACGGACGGGTAATTAGCCAGTGCACACAAAACAATACTAGTAGACTCGGGGAAAAACGTGTAAATGTTTAATGAAGTACAATTACAATACAAAACAAAATAAAGATAGATGTGCTACAGAAGGAAAGTTTACCATTGTATTCAGTAGCCCTTTGCAGATAGACACACTCTATTCACACACAGCGCTAAATGTTATTTCCCTGGAGAGATTTTGAATGGTATTTGAAAACACCTAATCAAATTGTCATTAACAATTTACACTAACTGACAACTTTAAAATGTCCCATAATCATTTATCCTGGAACTCAGGACAAATGAAGCCTATTTCATGAAGCCTATTTCATGAAGGACGTGCGAGAGGTGCATGAAGCTGGATGACAGTAGTGTCTGAAACACACGTGTCTATAAGTGTCATATTAAATATAACAATGCATTTCACCCTGACTGAACCTGGCTTAGACGGTTTGCAAAGCCTAGCAAAGCCCCTATCAAATTTAACTATGATTTACTAATTAACATTCCATGATGATGGCAATGATCAATACTTCACTGTTTCATCAATAACGACAACGTATTTATTACATCATTCCTGTTTATAACCACTCTAAAATTTAAAAATAAGTCATATGGCCTTCATGAAACTTGTGCAAACTATTTCAGAATAAACTATATATTCACAATATATGGCCAATTATTGTTGTGTTTCTGGTTCAAATTCATTAATTAAATCATTTATCTGTTATTTTACATCCTTCAAATATTTTTTGACATACTTTGATAAGAAAGACACGACTAGGCAGTGATCCATAGAATAGATCACGTATGGTAATATGCTAAGGGTATCTACAGTCATAGGGTGACTTTTTGAAATTAAACCAGTAGGATTTCTAGGCGAGGAGCAATGGCTATATCTCAACATTGTGTTCATGGTTTTGTTTAAATCTGTAAAATCAAATCCAGTCATCACTGCCTGGAAATCACCTTGTCAAGTTGTACTTATTGTATTGTATGTTTATTGACTGAACCTCGACGGTACAAAATCACACGGATACTATTGCAAAATATTCAAACGAAAGTTGTTGATTAGGTTTTGATCACCATTTTTATTTAGATATTTTGCCTGATATTTACTAGACTGATTTCTTTTTGGTCACCACAGACTTGACCCATTGCTTACTCGACAGTCCAGAAATGTCTTAGTAATCCAATAGGAACAGATCTTAGGTTGTTACCCCTATGGCGTCCATACAGACATGTGTGTGTGGGTAGTTGTGTGTTTATCGAGGAGATTCCTAGGAAGGATTTTCAATTTTTCAGTGAAAGTGGCAATTATATTTGCCCCAGCAGACAAGGAATGATAACAGGCAGCCAATAAGCAACTATTTTAGTAATTGGACATTATGTATTGGCTGTTTGATGGTGAAGTCCTCTGATCATAATGCCTACTATACCACATTACATCTATGAGAGAGAAATGAGCCATAAACTTCCTGGGTTATTCGCAAAACTGAACTATTTCTGGGGCTCCTGATGGATTTCCCCTGCGCTATGCACACGGAGGAGAGAATGGCTCTTACACCTTGCAGGAAAGGCAGAGGCCTGCCAGGAATTACACCCCTTCTTTAAAACACTTGATCACACTGCAATCACTCATGACTGGGAAACGGGTAACTAAAATTTCACATACACAAACATATACAGCACAAGGAGGAGCGCATGAAAATGTTACACCTGTTACACCTATTTCCATATAGAGCACACGCCCCAGCAGAGGGTGCGGGCATGATTATCGTCACAGCTGGGAGACTGACTGGTCTTTCCGTCTAGCGAACACTTTACTACATATCGCATTCTGGACAATTTAATGTTGATGTTGCATTGAGGGATATCTTAGACGAAAGGTAAACAATATGGGAATGCCCGCAAGATACCATTTGCAATTGGTTTGAAGTGCAATATCTTAAACACAGCTTTGCGCTTCATTGTAAATTGGTCTTCATTCTACACCCTAGAACAAGCTCTTCCAATAGGTTATTTAATGATTTTTTGATATACCATCCCTTTAAATACGTATACACACGTAATGATTGGCCTAGAGTTATTTCAGCAGCTATATACATTTAGGTAAATGTCTAAAATCCTCATAAGGCTCAACGGATTTTTCATTTGCCGCCTAGAATTATTCTGTCACTTTTGACATTTTCCTATTGCTTAAACATCATATCAAATAACGTTGGATGGAATTTAAGGAAAGTGATGTAATGGCTTACGAGGCGCGACTCATCTCCGTTAAGTGTAGAAGGTAGCTCACAATCATACATGAATTTTCCCCGGCTTTTAACAGCCATTAATAACTGGCTAGCCCCATATTGGATTTTGCTAATTTTAGGCGTGCACTTTCTACTAGCCGTTCAAATGCTGGTAAGAAAATTATTAGCACAGCACTATAATGTTGTAAAAGCCTTAAAATAAAGATTGAATCAATATGTTCTTAGTAAATCAACCTGTGCTAAATCGAATCACGTCCATGCTGTGTTTGAAGAGCAATACTTAAACGAGTGATGCTAGCCAGGATAACGAGACAGCAGCATACAGCTCTTCCGGCCATCCTACCCGAGGTATAACTAACTACCATGTGGCGTTTTAAATGGGTGAAAAGCAGTACTTCCCTTAGTATATTCCGTGACGTAATGAAATATTTCAAAGCTTTCTATTTCACCAAATAGAAATCAGCCCAAGTTATACGTTATTTTCATTGAGTGGGATACGACATCGACAAGCTCCTGCCTTGTTGGACTTGATGCGGTGCACATACAGTGTACACCATAGAAAACATCCCTCATGTGTAATATCTAATAGGCAATCCACGCATGTTTTATGGTAGCCCAAAGTGTTATTGGTCGTAGACGTAATGAGTTGACACTTACATGCAGCTTGTGAATTATTAGAGATGAGTTAATGGCCGCTCTCTTGGCCGCTCTTGAGGGTGCTTGGAGGACATTTCAGTTCAGCCAAGGACGCTCTGCACTGCAGAGAGGGGTGGGTGGGGGCAAGAGGTGTGCTAGTAAATCCCTACTCTCTTACCCACATGAACTGAATACCAACAAAATATTCCTAGCCTGTTCCTAAACGTCAAAGAGAATGCTACATGTCTTGGTTAAAACGAGGATTATGTAAAATTAATCGTTGTTTGGAAAGGCACATTTTCTTACAGGGGGTTGTGGTGTTTTGAATGTTCAAACCGTCATTACTATAAGTTTTGGCAACTTTCGGCAAGTTATTGATATGAAAGCATGATGGATACAATGACGATTAAAAAAACATTAAAAACACGCTTTTAACTCATCAAAAAATTAATGTTTTTTGTTTGAAATCGACCATTTTTTCGTAAATTTTCTAAAGGTTTGAATCCTTTCGCATAAAGTACGAGTGCATTGAACTCCCGTCACAATAATATTCATAATAACATATCTATTTTCCTAGCGGATTTCCATTTGGTTTAAGCGCACGTTATGTAGCCCAGCCTGACTGGCATATCTCATATACTCAGGGACCCAATAACTAGAATTTAGAATATGAATTTCACGCTTTGCTAAGTCATAGATAATTGTGGAAAATAAAATTGTCGTTTATATCAATAAAACGAATTCACTAAAGTGTAAGCGCTGTAGGTCAATAACGATTTTTTTTACAAATTACTGTCCTACCAATCATTGAGTTTGAGATGCTGAGTTCTCTGTGAGTGTCACGTTAGACTTGGGGTTCATGAGTTAGAGCTCTGGACAGCTTTGTGCATGTGAGGAAGGAAGCACGGCTCTGGGAGACGTATTCGATTCTTTCTAGGATTGTGTGAGATTCCAGCAATTCACAGCATAAATCAGCGCATCGTATGTAGGCTTTGCTTCTTATGACGAGCAGAAAAAAACACCATGTTCAATTCCTTTTGGTAGAATGAGAAAGTTGACTTATTTCTGCCGTATGGTAAAGAAGGCAAGGTTTTTCGTACACCATTGCTTGTTTGCGTGCTTACGGTATTAAAAGCGTTCAGTGCATAGCTTTGATAAAATCAAGAACGAGCGATATCCAACGACGAGGGGCGAAACATTCCTTTATTCCTATGAGACCGGCGCGTGTTTATATGGCGACCAAGCCGGGCCGCGTGATGAACGAAGGTGGTGAGACATAGAATAGCCCTTATGTCTGCAAACACTCGAGACTCGCTCCCGTCAGAGCTAGTTTGCTCATCCACACCACCACACTACCCAGGGAAAACCCGAGGCTAGGTGATAGAACTGATAAAAGGAGTGGAAAGTAATTGCGGATAGTGGCGCTGGGCACAATAGACCGCATGGGGAAAATATGGTAGAGGGTGAACAGCGCGCCAATAAAGGCCGGCGCGCGGAAGGTGTAGTTATTGTTATGGCCAATGATGCTGCAGTTTCAATATCAGCGTTAACTGCGAAACGCGACCCTGTAATCTGACAAGATGGAAGGTCATGACCTCTGCCGTTATCAGTTTTGACCTGTAACGACAATGGCTGGGATTAATCGGGTGCGAAAACATTCGAATAATTTTCACAGATATAAAGTCAATACATACTTTCAATATCACGCCTGACTCTGGTTTTTGGCTGCTCTGTTTTATAGATTAACTCGCTGCCTAAAAACAGTTATTTACGAGATATGGGTAGGAGCGTTTTCCGTGTAGTCTAATGCCATCTGTTGGTGGCTATTGGACTCTGGTTACCACCTACGGTGAGCGTGCTGCGCCGATAGCGTATCGGGCCTACTTGTTTATTTGCAAAATATGACTAATATACTCTGACCGACATTTCTCACCCTTGGTGTCACCGCCGATAAGGGTAATAATTCCCTCCTGATCCCACGGGCATAAAGTGCATGGGGATGTCTAAACACGACTCTCTCGCGAGGAAAACCTCATTAACAAAAGCTGCTAAAATACTAGGTTAGTGATCGTGTTACTTCAAAACATACAAGGCCTTCACCTGACGAAACTGGATTGGGTAATTAAATGAGTAATATCATGCAATATATAATATATAAACACCAGCGTTATTTTATTCTTTGTGGTGACGTTCAAATTGTCTGTACCGTATTTCAGATAATGTTTGAAATACAATGTTGTTACATTTTAAAGTAGTTATCTTTATCAACATGTAAAAGATGCGTTTTCCGTTTCAACTTCGAAGCATTTGATAAGACTTGTTTATAATCCTTGTTAACACATTCGAAATATGCGTCACTGTTTATGCCAGAAATCACGCGATGCCTATATGTAATGTATGTATGTACACACACACACACACACACACACACATACACACACACATATATATATATATATATATATATATATATATATATATATATATATATATATATATATATATATATATATATATATATATATATATATATATATATATATATATATATAATATATATATATATACCCTGACAATCCAATCATAGAGTGTCCAATCTCCGGCAGGGATGGAGAAATTGCTTTGTAAGTTGATATCGGCTTATCTATTCATTTTGTGGTAACTATGCCGATGTGTTCCACGGCGTGACCGTGTGCTGACGTTAGTCGCATAATTGATGAAGTGGTGACGGAGAAGAAATTTTCCACCTCATAGATTTTGTTGATGGACTGGTTTCAAATAATCATCAAGACAAGATGCCAACATGTTTCGTCAGGAACACATTTATCACCCCCACTGAGGTGTCTTTAACAAAGTATCTTGCTAAATCTACAGCCAATAAACGAAAAGAAGTTATTTATATATGTTTTATTCCCTCGATTGTATTGTTATCACACAGGTAACATTAAAAGTCATGTAACATTATTTTCTGGGCAGTCATTGTGCTCATACTCACATTTGGGTGTGAGATATGGACATTGACTGATAAAGATAAATTAATATACATGCTTTTCAAAATATGCCGGAAGACGTATTCAGAGGTTCCCTCCCAGATCTGCGAATTCCACAGCCTTTTATGGCCTTGGGTGGCTGAGGCTCACTACGTATATAATGGTGAAGACATTATTGTTCTTAAGAACCATACTTACAATGGATCCAGATAATGTTATATATAAGATTTTTAATATACGGCTAAGGATGTACCGTGTGTGAGCACTTCGGTGGATACAAGACTCTAAACCGAATACCTTTACTGTAACGATCCAGTATCTGCGTCTATTACCGTGCACAGGAGCCGAATTTTTGACATTCTGAATACATGCCATAAATTTGGTTTATTTACTAAAATCGAGAAATGGCAAATGTCATAGAGAAAGTTATGGGTTAAAAATCATGGTCCAAACTTATGTGGGATTGTGCGTGGAGATATGATGACTCGTACTGGAAGAGCATAAATACCTTATTGATAGAAAAACAGATATACTGGTGGACACTTTGAAACAAACCTGATACCTAAACTGGTGATAACTTTCAGATGCACGGTATAATGTTCAAAGAATGTGTGAAGTTTTGGCGGAAATCGTGTGTAGAACTACATTGTAGCCTACTTAAAACAGATGATTATAGATATAATGACCAAACAATCTAGTCACAGATTCTGTGAAAGATGTGATATGGCAGTGGTAGATAATATAAATCCTCTTATAATGCAATGCCCAGAGTATGAAAGAATACGCAGACAAATGTATAAAGACCTTAATAACCTAGGTAATCTGACGTTAGAAAACACATAGAAGTGAACCCTGCAGAGTTGATGTCACGGATCCTAGGGAGTAGGAGTTATTGTTTAGACGAAGATGATATGCTAGGTTTTTGGTGTATAACTGGCAAAACCATGTGCACTATATACTATGACACTGTCAAGAGAACACAGAGGGCTGCTCTAGTGACAGTGTAACTGTGTGTATGATTTATATTCTAGTTACGTTATCGGCCGCCAGGGTACGCTGAGTAAAGGAAGAGTTTAAGGCCTTTTCTACTATGGTTAACCCTACGTAATTTAGCAGTTTATGTTTTGCTAAAAGCATATATGTTATGTTTATTTTTTGTTTCTGTTTTCAACGCCTATGTTTCATTTTCTGTTTGTATTCGTTTTGCTTTCTGTGTATACTTTTGCATTTGTAATTTCATAACCTGTCGTTATGATCAGTAAACAATACAATACATTACAAGAAGTTTCGCTTAAGATAATTTCTAGTTTGATCATGATACAGCGATAACATTTCCACACTTTACAATGTTAATGGTAAAAACTGGTCCTTCAAGGTAGATGAAACTTCATTTTGAACAATCCAAATTAATCTAATCTTAGATTTTTACAATCTTAATCTACAATTTCAAATGATCCTTTATGTTAAGTTAATTTAAATCTTAATCAAATATGAATTTGAAGTTTAAGAAGTGAATTTTGCAAATGGAGAGTCGTAGTCGTCCCTACTGAATCAGACTTATCACTAATGTTGCTCAACGACAGCGGTGCCTATAGTTTCTTTTGTATGCAACGAATCTATGTCTGCTTGCTGTCTCTTGCGAATTTACAACCAGTCGTTATCATAACAGGTAGTATACATGCTAATCGGTGCGCCACTGAGACAGTTGCCTTGCACAGGGAAATCAAACTCTACACACATGTGGCACCTGCATATATTCTCTTCGGACTCAAATCATGGTGTATGAATAAACAAAACGTTTCGGCGCGATGGAAACCCGAGACAGGGACGAACTAGCCTTCTCCTCATGAACAGACACAATTGGTCTTCCAGGTGTATTGATGCTCGATTGCCACCCTACACAATGCCGCCGTACGTGTGTAAAGCGACCAGACCAACATACTGAGTGAAATCACAGACTCGATCCAGATTTCTCTTAGGAGCGAGGCGTGTTAGCACTAGCCCACGGTAGGCCCACGATTAATAAGCGTGCTTGTCCGAATATTCATAACTGGTATCATATATTAATGGGGGCTTATGCTGAATTATCATTGCCATAATTATGTAGGATATACCAGAAGCGTTTGAGCAACATAAAACCGTATAGATAAATACTAGTACTGCATATTCATCGCCGCGAGGCATATCGCTGATGTCTTTATATCAGCTTACTGTAGTGACCTCTATCATTTTCATGGATAATTGAAACATGAAGCAAAACATTGATTTTGTGCAGAATGCCATGGATATATTGTAATATGGAACTGTATATCTGACATTCAAGGATGCGTGCAATATAAGATGGTCTGTCTTAGATGTTGTAGTATAATGAGTTTGTGTGATAATCCCAATCTTTGAAAAGCAGAATCCTTTGTTTACACAGATTATTTCATGTGTGCTCTGCACGATACAAATAATTGCTTACATAGATAAAATTTCATTAGGCATTGGGACCTCATAGTCGAGGAAACCTTCACCTCTGTGGCAAGGATGATTAGCGGATATCAGTTCTGATTAGCGAAATAATACTTCATCATATTAGTGTGTAAAAGTAATATCCTCAATACCTAGACAATCGATATTTAACTAACCAATTCATTTGACCCTATATTCTTACTTTCAATATTGGCCAACTTTTAATATCAATTGTATTGCGATAGGCTAACAGTGTTATAATGCACTGTTAATAATATCATGTACAGTTAATAAGAATAACATCCAAAAATGGAAGAGAATGTACCACCATACATTATCCCTTTAGATGTATTTCATCGACTGTATACCATGATACAAAAACCCATGATACAGATAAACATACATGTATTTTAAAAAGGCCTACAGTGTCGAGATCGACCCCAACACATTTTATTGACCTTAATTTAAACATGCCTGTAGTGTCTACCCCAATACATTTTATTGCCCTTAAATACAACAGTAATTTCAATCTTAGACGCATGCCATTCAGGTGTATATATTTTGGGTAATATAAACTACTGTATACTACAATATTAATTCCAGGTTTGATAAGAGAGATGTAAATAAAGGATGGATGTATTGAATTTGAAAATCGTATATGTTATATTTTATTTAATTAGTCATACTTTTGAAAAACAATGAATACCTTGCATAACTGTGTGCGGGCCACCTGATCAGTATGATGGTCCAGGTATGGGATGGGATTGTAGATAAGTTGGCCTTTTTAAGTCTGTTGGGTTACACTGCAGCCTACCTTCTTGTTAGATATCCTCCCAGATCTTGTTCGCAATCTACTTGAATAAATCCAATCTGCTAACCGCAAACTCACTATAAAGGTGTGTCACAATTTCCAATATGCATACATCTGTGCATAGATATCCATGTACCCTTACACTGCAGTATATCTCACTTTTATAATAAGAAAGATATATACTTAACGATTCCAGACATACGTCATAAATGAGGTATTGACGTGGACGGCCAGCAAATAAGTTTGAGGTTTATTAGTGAAATTAAAATGAATTACTGCCATTTCTTTTTAGGAAATTAAAGTGTATTGCAGTTAGATAATAGAGGCCTAAATTTAAGTATCATTAAGCCTTACTAAACTATTATCTAACCGGTATAATAGACATAAAAGGCACAATAATCATTCAACTTGTAGCCATTTATTCGGCTTGAAATATGGCAAGATAAACGCATGGAAGGGACACTCATGATTGCAATCTTCTCCTGTAGTAACCTGTTTGTCTTCTCTGTCTTTCTGTGATCCCTCCTTCGCTTGTGATGCAATATAGGGAGCTCCCTGTACCACTCTGCTTCTTACTCCCGTGCAAAACTTTACTCATAGGGTGTCCTCTTCTTGGTTGAAACATCTTCATTTTCTTTGTTGGATGGCATGTCTGGTAGATTTATACCTTTGGGAACTTCAGTTGGAGAGATAGATTTCTTAATGTCAACTAAATCACAGTATGAGTTTTACAAATAAAAGGTTTGATGAATAATGAGGTGTGTCTACTGATCGAAATACATTGTTAGTAATAAAGATAATGATGATGACGATAAAATAGCTATCCAAATGTTTTGAAGCCATGAATAGTATTTGAAATATGTCGGTATAGACCCAATAGATATAAAGTACCTAAATGGCATACCCGGGCGCTTTATGGTGAATTGTTACACGGATTCCATCTAGTCGGATAAAATCAGAACACAATTGAAAAGAATATGTAATGAAAACGCCAAGGGTTGTTAGTTATATCGATAAAAGCCAGACCCGCACAGCTGTTCTTTAGATGATTAGATGCGAACTGCTAAACAATTCAGCTAATTAAACCTTGCAGCACCTGCCCCCCATTATCAAAGGAAAAACCTGGCATTAATGTGCTAGATAGAGAAATTCTACTACCTGACACAAAAGGTAAATCTGGATAAGCACACACTACATGCTAATTGGAGTTATCATTTGTGTTACACTGTACAATCAATACGGAAATATATGAGCAAGGTTAGTCTACTGCAAATGACATGCGTCGTGCCTAGATGGAATTCATATGAGCATAACCAAGGGACTGGTGTGGCATGTTTGCTGGCAAGAGGAGACACTATCCGTTCACAGTAATAACGTCGAAAAACAAACACTTACGTACACACAAATACACGCATATATATAACACACGTATGCGTGTATGCATGCTTACATACATACATACATACATACATACATACATACATACATACATACATACATACATACATACATACAAACATACAATCCTAAACACACTCAAACACTTATCTACACACATACAACCATCATTACATACATACACACTTGCTTCCATACATTCATCCATCTATACATACATAAATACATACAAACATACATACATACAAGCATACATACATACATACATACATACATACATACATACATACATACATACATACATAAAAGCATGAATGCATACATTCCACGCACATACACATTAGCATGTATGTATATATTCCTTATTGACTCTAGACATGCTACAAAAGTATATATAATCACAATAATAATGAATGAAATAAATTGCAAAATAAACGGAACATATAGGGTGAAATACGAAACTCAATAACGGAAATGGTATTTACAAGCACAGCTCATGGTTAGTAGCACAAAATTGGCATAATCCGTAATCTTGCATAGGGTCAGGTCACATATGTGTTGCTATACAAGGTAAATTACGGTAGTCCTTAACCAATACCTTTCCTTAAGTTTATACTCCGTCTGAAAATTAAGTTTATATGTTTCCTTGCGGTCAGCCAGATACTCTCCATTTGTTCTAGAGTAAGATTGTCTATGCACCTCCCTAGGAGGATGCTAAAGGTATCATTGTAGTTATCAAGAAAAACAGCACCAGTCCCGTCAGGGATGTGGCGAATCTCTCTAAACATGCAGTCACGGCCAACTTTGACAGCAGGACATTGCATCACGAGGTGACTCACGTATCCTCTCCTGAGAGCTCACAAGAACTGCATGATCTTGCTGATATGATTGATTTCTGAGGATGTACGTCGTCCAATTTCAAAAGTCAGGCACGACACTCAGATTTTGAAGGAGTTTCGCACATATACATTAATGTTGTGAACCTGTCCGATACGTACGCCCAAGTTAAGCATCTACAGCCATCACTGACTCGGTTAAGATGATCAAGAATTTATTGTACTTTATTCTAGTTGCCAATAAACATCCTCAGGTTCCCAAGCTCTATTCCAGACTTTCCTCTTCCATGTCATTTTACGAAAATAGTGATCCCTTTTTACCATATTTCTAACGTCATTATAGAGGTTAAATAAACATGCAACTTCAAATAAATCACACACAAAACTATGACTCTCTCTCATCCCGTGGTCTTTATCGTCATTAAAAATGAACCTTGCACGTTCACAGAAAAACTTTTTGAGATGGTCTGTTCGTCTAGAACCATAATGGTCCTTATGAACATTTAGTAAGGTTTAATAGTTAGATTAAACATAAGAAACGTCAGGAAGCCTTGAGGACAAACTGTCAGTATGGAGGCTCTTTACATAAACATGGCATAACATAACGTATAGTGTGGTTTATATACCTGATTCCCCATGATGTTATCTCAAAACTAGATACAAATCTTGAATTGATCCCAGAATGTTTCCTTTGCAAAACATATCTTTAAAGTGAACATAGATTATTGCAGGGTCTTGCTTATTTTATATTTGGTCAGACGAAGAGCAGGGATATTCAAAGGGTCACACGTTTATTGCAAGACAAGGAATACGGCAGAAACTGCCCGGGTGAGCGTACCAAAGGCAGACAGCCCACTAGCAATAAAGAACTGCATCTTAATGGTCATACACCATGAGCTTTGCTGTTGCATACAAACGTAACCTGGCAATGTACATGGCAGCAATGATCACACACACACACACACACACACACTTGCTATGTTTCGCAATTAACAATCAACAACTCGAAATTCGAATCTTTTGACGTATCATGTACTTCAGGCGCAGAGCTCAGGCATACCATAACTGTAACTAATGTTAACTCCAGCATGGGAGGCATATAGGCGTCGAGTAAGTAAACACATGGCAATTGGTTACTTCTGACAGTTCTGACATCAAAAGGGGTGTGCCAACATGAAATGAGTTTATTTTGTGGTAGGCATCAAGCTATGGACACACATATATCTAGCTTACTCCTCAAAACCTTACTGCTGCATAATTTGATCGTCAAATTAAACCAAATGGTTTAGATGTTGTCATTTCCCCTTTATTTTGATTAATATTGTCATATTTGCATTAGTGCTGCACTATCCAAAGGTTTAATGTTATGGTTTCCACGCAGCTAGGCAAATATATATCATAATATAATAATGATAAAATCGACATACATAGTTTATTATAGGGATGTCGGATTAGACTCGTCAAGTCCCTACTGAAGTAACTTAAGGTAGCTTGATTTAAAACCAGTTATTTTTGTAAATAAATGACCAACAAAAATCCCTAACAAGCTAGCATATTTCCAGAGTAATAACTCAGCACCTGGTGCGTCATAAATTCCCACACTGGAGCAGTTGATAATAACTTATAAGATATATAGCAAGAAGTTAAGATGCCATGGCGACTTAACTAGATCTTGGGCAACAGCTGCCACGTCTTTCGAAAAATGTTAACTTGTCTATCAACTTGCGTTATTCTAAAATGCCAGATACCATTATTGAATGTATGAAGTTAAGTGAAAGAGAATGAGCACTGTGCTCAGTAATTGGTGTGAGAATGCTGTTCTATGTTAACCTGATTAGGAGAAATTACTTGTTGACTTTTCATAAAACTAAAATGTATTAGAGAAAAACGTGACCGGGGAAATGTGTTCACTAAAAGGGGTTTTCACATTCACGCGAGGTTTCACTGTACATCGTTTTTACCTCTTATATTTTTTTTCTATATTCATTGCTTGTTAACTATGGCCATCATGTGTACATACCTTTTAATTGTTTACAGTGTCAACAGCTGGATGAGTTCACAAAATCATTAGTAGTACCTCATATTTATCCCTGTAGACTTTATGAGGATTAGAACAATATAATTGCCAGTATACAGTTTACTGGTAGTTGATTGTGTTTTCCCCAGTCTTTGTACAGAAGACCCCATCTTTTTCAAACTTCGTCCATTTGAGTGATTTTTGCTCGAAACTTTTCTTGCATGTAAATATTTTAAAGAGATCTTTCAAATGGAAGAAAATTTGATATTATCTTTTAGCTTAGAAGTGTACATAACAACTTTGCAGTATAAGATAATGAGGTTTAACAAGCTATTGTTGTCAAGATCACCAATTATTTTCCTTTAATTTCTGTTGGAATTTCCATAGCTAGACTAGTAATCCAAGCTTGTACCATATTCCTGAAAAAAACTGATTTATCACAACGCAAACGACGCATGTATTGATTTTATTAGTATCTTCTTCTATCTTTTTATTAGTATATTCGGTAACTTTTATTCCAATCTTTTGGAGAATATCACTTGTGAAAATTCTTGATAAACTCATCGCAAGATTGGGCGTCTACACTATAATATAAAAGCCTATAACTCAAACGCAAACGTTTCCCATTGGATAGTAAGAAACAAAACATTGCAAAAAAGCAGAACATCCATTAATTAGAAATGCCAATTCCTTACTGCCAATTTATTGTCAGTACCAACATTCCCTCATGTATGATTAGCATCTAAGACCATTTGCATTTTTGAGGCATTCGAAGCAGTCAGTGCCCAAGGCCACTATGCTATAACAGCAGGCAATGGACTGATAGACGGAAAAAAAAACAAGAATAACAGAAGTGTACACCTGTGAAATATTCGTCATAATAAACCTATACGCCGCTCTCAAGGGCTACTCAAAGGACAGTATACACAATCAAATTAAATAACCTGATTGACACGTGCTTGAATCGCACAAAGACCAATTGACACTACCCAGGAGTAAGTGACTTAAAACACGTGTGCATCTTCTTTCTTACTGGCTATATCAAAGCTGCATCTGTGACAAAAGTAAAACTAAATATAACAGCGTTGTACACCTGTGACATATTCGTCATAATAAACTGAATAGACGCTCTCAAGGGCAACTAAAAAACAGAATAATCCAATTGCATCACACAGAGGCCAATTTACACTACCCAGGAGGAGGATTGCAGGTGGCTCAAAATTGAATACGTACCACGTGGGCATATTCTTTTATATTGGCATTGCAAGGTCATATCAAAACTACATTTTGAAAATTTAAATTTTTATTGACTGATGTTTATTGACTGTAAAGGTTGTTTACAAATTCATCATAAATCATATAAACAGAGTATAATCAAAACATAATATAAATATGGTTACATCGATAGATTAATAAATTAAATATAAATAAACATAAACGGGCACTTGGCCAAAATATATACACAGAAATTATAGATAATAAGTTGAAACAGAAACAAAAACTATATGTCCATGTCTTATGTCACTTTTGAGTAGAGCAAGTGATCCTAAACTTTATCCGACCCCTCTGGAATAATCTGAAATAATCGTTCGTCATTAGATCATACATGGTGTGTATGGTGCGATGTGTACTTGAAGGTGCTAATGTTAGAGTAACATTACTAGTACTACCACCAGACTTAGTAAACATGCTTTCCCTTAAAATGGTAATGGGTCTCAATATATTTATATACCAAATAATGCTTGTATTGCAGAGAAGAAATACACGGTTATTTGAATAGATAACCTGCTTTTTAGATGTTGCACTTTCCACTTGCCTATATCTCCTTGTCACGTAATCTGTGGCTAATCTTGCCATTAAATATCTATTTGAGGGTTTACTAGTGTCTGGGTTTTATTTGGAAAGGTTTCAAAGTGTCTTTGATTCTTGATTACCCTTAGGAAACCGAAAGAAACATTTTGTCTTATGGTGAAGCTTCCTCTCCAAATTTACGGAGAAGTAAAAAGGATGCTTATTACATTCTACACCAGCTGGGTACTACTCATAGAATGATCCATCATGTATATGTGCTCCCTACTTTAGTCACGGTAAGGGCATGTTTTGCTGTTGTTACAATTTAGGTACGTTTATACTTAATATCAAGTAACAATTGAGGGGCAATCCTTGTTTGAAAATGAAGTTAAGTCGGACCCCTTTTCTTGCACCTCGTCGTTTATAATGGTGGAGTATCTGTAAGGAATGTTACCAAGAGTGAGGGCATTGGCTATATCTGGCTTTGAAATAGAAATACGTGTTAATGATGGATTGTTTGATGGCAGTTTCTTTCTTTTGTACTAGTATTTCTCAACATATGCACATAACTGCACTCAATAGCACGAGTGTCTTGTATATGAACGAACCATAATCGGACCAGTACGTGAAAGGGAAACAGAGCCCATGCAACCCACAGGACATCTTGCCATTCCAATCAAATACAAATACTAGTATGACATCCCAGTGGGCGTAACATAGGGGAACGGATACCCGAGAGAGGATGGTTTTGACGAGGGAAAACCATCCTCGTGCTCTTCATTTAAACTATAAGAAAAATCCACATTACCTAATTTGAAACACCATGCACATTTTTCCTAATACCTGTTTTGATGAGTTTGGATACTATCATAAAATTGTAATGATCGTACGTAATTTTGACGTAATAGCACTATAAGACGTGCCAACAGAGAATAAACGCAAAGCGGTCGAGTTATTATTCATAGATCAATGATGAATTGGTTAACCCGGTTTAATCCCTGGTGGACGAGCAGACGTGCCTAGGGATTTTGATGAAGACAGAGCATCGCCATGTTGACCTGTTTTGCACAGGGATTGGATGGAGAGACATTCCCCGTGTTCGCGCCGATTACCTCGCCAGGCTTTAACTTGTCTTTGATGCATATCATTAGTAGCCTAATCACTACAGTGTCAGCCACACGGTAGAGGGTTAGATGTGGCATTTGATGATCTGGGTCCGCAATTAGTGAACGATGTGCTTTTTTATAATTCTTTGCTGTGTATATTTTCCTTGCCGTAGCCTCTGAACGTCGAACTAGTTCACCATAAGGATTTGTCGCAAGATAAGATGTGATCGTAACACTCGAAGAGCGAATGTCAAAATTGATATCATTAGATTAGAATTAACATTTATCAAATATACCTCTACATCAAGCATGATTAAATTATCAACGGTTTCTTCTTTTGAAACCATTTAATAAAAAAGGCTCCTCTCCGTAAACTATGTTAGGACTATTCTTTGATCATTTGAATATGTGATTGACCAGACATGTTAACTAATAGTCAATTAATTTTCTTGTCTTTTTCCCTTCTCTTCTAAATTCGCTGCAGTGCAGATATCTTATTGTCGTCTCTCAATGCCTTAGTAATCCATCAAACACATATTAGTCTCAAGTTATGATACAATTACACTTCACGGGTATATGTCAAAGCATCATACAATCATGGAAAGATTGGTATAAATGAATTGTTAACTAACAACATCTCAAGTAACGTCATCTCAAGCATGACTGAATTTTCGGCATTTCTTTAGCAGCATTAGGTCCTGTTCAGTCGAGACCCATTTGCTCCAAACGTTTAAATGCTCAGATTAGAACTTCTGGCTTTTTGTTTATTCACACATATGTATGTAAGTATGTATGTGTGTATGTATGTATGTATGTATGTATGTATGTATGTATGTATGTATGTATGTATGTATGTATGAATGTATGTGTGTATGCATGCATGAGTGTATGTATGTGTGTATATATGTATATATGTATGTATATATGCATGTATTAATGTATGCACGTATGGATTTATGTATATATGTATGTACGTATCATTAGATGTATTCAAGCATGCACTATCTTATTAAAAGGCATGATGAAATAAGCTTATTGTGCCCTAAACGCAATGAAAGAAATGCAAACACGCGTAACGTTACTTTGCCTGACATTACTACTGGCCAATTTGTCTCCATCCAGTGATTGATGGTGGTAGATTCTGGATTCTAACCCCGATTCACTGGCAACTTACTCAATTCTCCAGCTGGTACAGGAACGACCAGCTTTCTGCAGCACCGAGACACAGCGAGCAGTCTATACACAGCTAATCAGACCGCTTAATAAGGCAGCCTGCCAATTACTGCTGGAGACAGCTTATCCGTTCCATGTCATGTCATTTCAGTATGGGTCACGAGATGAGAAACTCGCCAAACTGTGACAGCATAGTGGAACTGCAGAACCACTCTATCAACGTTTGCATTGTCATAATGTCATTGTCATAATAGATTTGTCACAACAAGTTTTATATGAAAAATGCAAAGTGTGAACCCCTTCTAGAACATGTTTGGACTTTCTACGAGCAACTACCCCTTTGAAACAAGGGATTCAAGATGATTGTTGTGATTAATATGTGAATATAGGGGCATATTGAGATATTCTATGTAGATCAAAGCTTTCAACCCATACTTCATAATGAGGCCAATATTGACTGTCAATGCCATTTATGTGGCATAACAGAGCTATCGATGAAACATATCCTTGCTATTTTCAATTCAGGACTTTACACAGACAATTCTTCACGAAAAATGGTGGGAGTAACATAGAATATACACTATTCCTGTTTCCATGAAAAATCTTCCTGAGTTTCTTGACGTTTCTTTTAAGTACTGTTTTACAAGAATTGGTGGGTGATATCCATTTCTTTTAAGCCCAGAAGGATATAACATAAGGGATATATATATATATATATATATATATATATATATATATATATATATATATATATATATATATATATATATATATATATATATATATATATATATATATATATATATATATATATATATATATATATATATATATATATATATATATATATATATATATATATATTGTACCTCCTGTTTACTTTATATGCAAAACAATATTTGTTGCAATTAAGAGGCATCCAGTATAGTATGATACCATACGTACCTTATACGCATGACGATGAAAGCAAACTTCACTTCTGTTCTATGTTTCATGCATATTTACTATACTAGAACACAATGGTATGTAAACGATCGCCATAGTTGACCCCGAGAAAAATATACAAAAAAGATTCATAAATCACAAAAAGAACTTTGACTGTCTAAGTCAACACTGAGTAAAACACTTAAACAATCACACAACCTTCCGCCCATGAAATTATGATTTTGGGACACTATAAATCATGCATGATCGTTTCAGGAGCTAGATTGGGATACGTGGTAGTGTCATATGTTCTCAGGCCCATAATTCACAGAGTGTTTTGTTTGTGACCATTCAACTGCGTACCATTTTGAATTGCGTATTACATACCATCTTACATACGCACTGGTCAATACCTTTTGCAAGTTATTGAAAGCATTTTGTAATAATATTGTGGGTCACACCTTCCTTTAGATTATATGCCCATTTTAAAAAATGTTTTAAGATATTGCCGTAAAACGTGCATCCCTTTATTGATTAGCCATGATTGACAATATTAATGGAATCTTTGGTACTATTACCTCTACCGTATATCGAAATGTCTATTAAAAAATGTATCCCTTTTTCATAGAATTATTTCCATATAAGCCATCAAATTAAGGACATTATATTTTCTCGGGATTTCTGCCCTCCAAAATTCTTGAAACTGTAGTCTTTGTAACCAAGATAGTTTTAAGGATATGCCAAACATTTTCAAGTTGGTCAATTTCAAGCCTCCCGATCAATTGTATTGTATTTTCCATTATTTCCCTTCACAGGTTAGGCGGTTTTTCCCCCAGCTGGAGAATCCAACCACAACCTTGTACATATGTTGTGATTGGAGTTTGTATGGACAACAGAACAAATGTGATATCTAATATCAACAGACCTTTGACAATTGTTATCTTGTTAAAGGGATTCATGTACCTTGAACTGTATAATTCAGTTAGTTTTAGAATGTCCTTTATTTTAGACTCTATGATGTTGTCGGAGATTTAGTCTAAGTTGTCAATGTCATATGGGGTGCGGAGGCATTCAAACGCTGTGTCCAATGTAAGTTAATATCATCTTATTCTCTTACCAGTGGGCACAAATATTACCTGAATGTTTTATGAATGTTCAATTTTGGTCGGAATATTCTGGACCAATTATGAACATTTCTGCAACGATCAGGTCCTAACATTCCTGGAATGTTCTTATTTGATGTCATATGAATGTTCAATTTTGATTGGAATGGCATGCACCAAAATGAACATTTCCGCAACCTTCTGGTCTGAATATTCCTGGAATGTTCAGATTTGACATTATATAAACATTGAGATATTTCCTATATCATGACAACTGAACTGTTACCAAGTGCTTCCAGTGCACAGAAAACTTCCAATGTTCTAACAAAATTCAGAATCCAAATGATTCATTTAGCATTCAGCTCTGAACATTCTATGAACATTCTCACCTGAACATTCTTACAATTTTCATTCTGAACTATGAGGGGATCATGTTTGAATGTTCACCCAAATATTCCTGGAATTTTCATGAATATTACCATGCCCACTCTGTTGTAACCCTCGTTTTCTCTGTATTAACCTTTAAACCTGATATACTTTGAAACTCTTTCAAAATCGACAAACATTTCCTTAAGCATGATTCTTTAAAGAAAAGTGTCATGCCATCTGCCTACTGAGAGGTCGTATGTTCGTATCTAAATAATGTCAGGCCTGCCTTAAGTTATGGCTGCTAAGGGGTCTCCATTTTGTAACATCTTTGTTGTCTGCAAATTTGAATGATTCTAGTATTCTATAACGAAATTCCATAAAATAGACCCTTTGAATATTGCAAGCGTTAAAAATGTCATGAATTAATCTAGTAGTACAGCATATTTGAGAAAATCGTGCACTTTGTATTAAAACATGAATTTGGTATGTTGATACAACTCCCCAAAGGAAACGATTTTTGTTATTATATTCATATATATATATATATATATATATATATATATATATATATATATATATATATATATATATATATATATTCATATATATATATCAATATATATATATATATATATATATATATATATATATATATATATATATATATATATATATATATATATATATATATATATATATAGGCATAGGCATAGGCCTATTTGACCCATTGAATTTCAGCTTTTAAGCGTTAGATATAGGTGACGCCTTCTATAAATTGGGTACTTTTTCGATCAATAACATGTATTTAAAAACAGGGGAATACGTTCAAATCATAACACAATGCTAACTGACTAAATTTTGCCAAGCAAAACGATTTTAGCTTTGGAGGCATTGCAGGAATGGCCCTTGTGGTAGGTGGTGCCACCTATAGTTAAGCTACTAGGCCAACTGAACTTTGCCTGGCCTAGGTCATTTGCTTACCAATCAATGTTTTAATCCTCTATGTAGATTGTTATGAACTTCTTTTAAGGGTTAATATAGTTTGCGCTCCCTTAAATAGGGATAAGTTTGGCATAACATAAGTACTAGTTCTATCTGCAACTTACATATAAAACAGTAAATTATTTGTGAGCAAATTAAAGTCGCTCATTGATATATATAGCATTGGCTAACATTTTCGAATACGTCATCACAGTCATGCCTCTTGCTGGCAGGTGACCCAACTTATGTGTAAGCTCCTATTAATATAACCTAATCTTGCCCAGGGAAAAGGGCCAGTCTACCAGTTTAATAGATTATATTTCATTGAGGGTTATATATATATATATATATATATATATATATATATATATATATATATATATATATATATATATATATATATATATATATACATATACGTATATATATATATATGTATATATATATATATATATATATATATATATATATATATATATATATATATATATATATATATATATATATATATATATATATATATATATATATATATATATATATAAAGAGAGAGAGAGAGAGTATAATTGATTATATTTCATTGAGGGTTATACATATATATACATATATATATATATATATATATATATATATATATATATATAGAGAGAGAGAGAGAGAGAGAGAGAGAGAGAGAGAGAGAGAGAGAGAGAGAGAGAGAGTTTTTTAACTTTGAAATTGCACACATGAGTAAATTAAGTTTTACTTTTAAGAAAATCACCAAACAACATGCATGACATAGACAAGGCATATACATATAATTTTTTAACAGTACGACACTTCCATAATGACACAACAGAATTGTTATGTATTCTATACTATTCGAGGACTAGAACCTTGCTACATTTCAATTTTATGCTTATTGGAAGGGTTCACCTTTCTTAATTTTTACCCAGCTTTGAGATCAGTGAAATTATGACCATAGGCTTGCCATACATTTTCCCCATTTCGCTTCAAAGCGTTCCGTCTGTAAAGTAATTTCAGAATCATATTTGTTAATCACCATTTCATTATTAGTAAATTTTAAGACCTCATATATATGTAATTTAGATCCGCAAGATCGTTTCATGTATAAAATCATTTTCGTATTAATAATAACCATATTAATTATGTATGAGTCGAAATTATTTTCTGAATACCTAAAAAAATCTTTTTCTGACAATTTTATCATTGCGTCCCCTTTTATTCTTAACCGTATTTTTACATTTCTCCATAACTGTGCAGTATATGGACATTCTAGAAGTGTATGTATGGTTGTATCTATTTTGTCATTGCAGTATATACACTTGTCATTACATTTTGTAAAAAAGGTTTTCTTGTATTGAGTCTATCATGCAATATTTTAAATTGTACGTATTTATTATAAACACATTTTAGTATTTCATGTATTGTTGAGAAACCAGTCTCAATTTCGTGAGTATTTACTTCTTCATTCAGTATAGATTCACATTTGTGTTTTAGTTTTAATATGACATTATGAGATGTTTGCAGCATGATTTTATGAATTCTCCTAACGATACTTTTCTCAACATCATAAGTAATCTTGGTTGAATACTGATAAAGGCATTCGGAGGTATATGTAAGTTGGCAATTTTTTGCCTTACGGATTCATATTCAAGAAAATTACATTACTCCCCTTACGTTATGCAGATAATCAAGGGTAACGAAATTTTCATTTATAAAAAGGGCATCTACAATACCGTTCACAAACCATTCTTTGTTTAAATGACTGCAAACCTTTGTATTGTACCATATTGGTATTTCTTTATAGTTTGTGTTTTTAGGCAACCAAATATTATCATAAAGTGTTTTGCATGCCGCAAATACGTCATTCCAGAATAGATTGCTGCATTGTTTTGAGATCATATTGAAACAAATGTCACCAAATAAAAATATTTCATGTAAATTAAAGAAGGGTGGGAAAATGCTCTAAGCATCTTCTATACTTAAGATTTTTTTAAATTCATGTACATTTGAGGGACTTATCAAAATCAGATAAGTTTGTTTGTTAAATTTTGGATTTTTTGCACCTCATAAGGCATGCACCAGCACCAGCACCAGCACAAAGACATGCAGTGAAACCGGGTCCCCCTGTCTACATCCTATGTGGAGGAGAACTTTTCTAGAGTTGTGCCCATTTTGGACTATATACGTAAAGGAGTCTATTTGTAGTGATTTAATCCAATTAATTATGTGTGTCCCAAAATTAAATATTTTAAGTGTTTTAGAAAGAAAATCCCTATCAATAGAATCAAATGCCTTTTCAAAATCTGCCAAAACAATTGATTCTTTTATATTTTTTTGTTTGCAGTAATCTATCATGTCATATGAAATTCTAATATTTTCTTCAATAAATTTATTTTTAATAAAGCCTTTTTGATCTAAATGTACTAGTTTATTTAATGTTGGATTTAATTCTTTCGGCAAGTATGCAGAGTAAAATTTATCTGTCGAATTCAATAGCATTGTGGGCCTCCAATTTTATTCTTATCTCCCTTAGGGATGCAAGTTATTATTCCTCCTAATTGGCCCTCATTTAACTTATTTATTTCCCTAAAATTATTAAATAGTTTAATCATACATGGACTTGATTCTGACCAAAATATTATATAGAATTCGTTAGAATACCCGTCTGTGCCAGGACTGTCATTATTCTTTGACATTTTTATTCCATTTTTTAACTCATCTATTGTAATATTAGCTTCTAAGTTGTTTTTCTCATTTTCTTTTTGTTCGGGCAATTTTTCTTCTATTCCTTTAAAACTTGATTCTTCTATATTCATTGTTTCATGTTTGGCATAAAGATTCATATAAATATCCCATATTTCTTCCAAAATTTCGTCTGGTTTATACATTTTACTTCCGTCTTTTAACTTTAGCTCTCTTACATTTTTTGATACAAAGTTCTTATTTTCCAAATTTAGAAAATATATTGTGGGTTTTTCATTAATATAATTTTTCTGATATCTTGAAGCTTATTTTTTGTTACTTTGAGTTTATTTAGTGTCTCTAAGTCACCTGGATCTAAAATGAATTCTTCTTGTTATATCTCTATCTTTTTATTTAATCTGTTCTCCACCCCCATTTCCCTTTTCTTTTTCCCTGTGTAAATAATTAAAAGACCTCGGATCACGCATACTTTTCAACTATCAACTCTATTTCATATTTAATTGCTTTATTTAGATCTTCATTCAAAAGGAGGGAATTATCAATTTTCTAAAAACCGGGTATTTTCTGAATATAGATATCTAAACCAATGGGTGAATGGTCGGATCTGTAGCTATTTACAATATAGGAATCAGCATACAAGGGTAATAAAGTGTCAGCATCAAGAAGAAATCCTGTCTTCCTAACTTTAGTGGATTATGCCTAGACCAGGAATATTTTTGGGAATCTGGGTGATTTGTTCTCCATATGTCCGATAAATTCCTTTTTTTCATATCAAATAAAATTTCCTTGGTTACTTTGGTTATTATTGGTGTTTTGCAATGTTGAGACAAAAGGTATGTTCATCTATACACGACTTAGTGCTCCAAAGGTGTTTGGCAAGTTTGGATGGCAAACTCCAAGTATTTGTTACAAAGAAAATGAAAAATAGGTTGCCAAAATTGAGTCCGACAGACTATATAGCAACGGAGATTTTTGTCAGACCTGACGCAGAGCTTACAGCCATGATTTCTCATATGAATGTAAGACATACCAACCTAAATCCATCTTAATTACATTCTGCCATCTTTATTTCCATATATACATCATGTTGGCAGACTATAATGCAGAAATAGTGTTTCAAATGCCCCAAAACAATTTCTAGCGGCGGTGAAAGAGAGAGTAATGTCCGCCATTTTTTCTATACGTATATATATATAAATATATACATATATATATACAGTCAAACTTGCCTCAACGACCACTTCTCTTAAACGACCACTTGCCTTGAACGACCGTTTCAAATCCCCCCAAGGCTATTCCCTGTATATTTTACCTTGATTAAGCGACCACTTGCTTGACGCGACCAACGGCCATGAAATCTTATCCCTACGAGTAAATAGTCCTTTATTCAACGGCCACTTAAATGCCTAGACGCCTTGTATATTGGAAAGGGCACAATAAAATAATAAAATAATCGGTAAAAATTTGAAAAGTATATCATTTCTGAGGGTCCTCAATTAATGATATAGTTTCTCTGAATTGTTTATTCTTAAAATTTTAATGAAGAGATTTCAACAAACGCAGATAAACATAACAACCTCAATAATTCCAGGTCATTGTTGGAAATTCTTTGTTTTTTTCATAACCTCGCTCAGACCCTCAACCCCTTCTTAAGAGACCACCTCTTTAAAAGACCACTTTTGACATTTCCCTTGAGCGGTCGCTTAATAAAGGTTTGACTGTATATATATATATATATATATATATATATATATATATACATATATATATATGCGTGTGTGTGTGTGTGTATAGCCACTGACTGCACGCTGTCTCTCACCATTTCCTGGGTTTGAATCCCAACATGGGCAAATGAGAAAGTTGCCAGTCACTTGGGGTTAGGCGGTGATTTTCGCAATGTATATGATATATATATATATAATATATATATATATATATATATATATATATATATATAGTATATATATATATATATATATATATATATATATATATATATATATATATATATATATATATATAAATATACATATATACTGTAAATCCTGTTAATTTACGCGTTATTTTAATTAGCCAGTATTTACCGATCAGACGCTGTTGGCAAATTAACGTTCAGAAAAAATTCGGAAAAAACGCTTCAGATCGACAAAATTATGACATTAACAGGTCAACCAGATGCCTGAACTGTATAAGCGAGACAATGACAAACTAACAGGATACTGATTATCACATTCTAATTTAGGGACGGGTTGCAAGGGTTAATTGTAATTGATACTGACAAGTGCTGGCCGTTGATTCCACTCGTCAGGAGCCGAGATGGGATCAGCGCCGATTAGAGTTAATCCTTAAGGTAGCTTTTGCGGTTTATTTGTTGATTGAGTTAACCCCTACCTTGTTTTCATTTGGTAATTCAGCCTATAGAAGCTGTCGGTAAATGTAGATTCGGAAAATTCTGCAAAGCCTCTGACATTAAGGTGATGAGTACCATTGCAAGCCATTTAAAAGCCCCATCCCAAAACACACCTCAACGCAGAATAATCCTATAACTAGGTGTATCTCCAGGTTCCTGGGTGTTATCAGGTAGAGAATATCATCGCCAACTGTCATTATTCAATCCATATTCTGTTTTATTTCTCATAACCTACGCAAGTGATGGTTACTGCAGGTTCAGAGTTACTTTAGGGATATCATTGACTATGCCCAATAAGAAGTCATTTTTTGATTTTTTACCCCTGAAGATTTTTACAAGCCATTACATTGAAAATTCTAGTGAGAAATCTTGACCCCAAGTGAATAAGCCTCTTACAGCTAGAAAAAGTATCAACTATTTGTAGCAAACCGGACCCTCGCCTTTGTTTTAATTCTGACGCGCGACCACTGAGTTGTGACTTTGTACAGCTGTCTTTTGTTCCTAGCCCACATGGGATCAACGAGGCATGTGCTTGAAAAACCACCAGCTCCACACACACGAGATCTCACTAAAATTTCCAAATGTTATGGCCCGTAAAAATCGTTAGCAGTAAAGAATAAAAAAATACTTTTTATTGGGCATAGTCAATGACATCCCTAAGGTATCTGTGAACCTGTAGTGACCACCACTTGCGTAAGTAATGAGATTATGTCATTTGAGTGAAAAGTTGCAAATATTGAAATAAATTAGAATGTGGGTTGACTAAGGACGGTTGGCTATGATATTATCTACCTGACAACACTCAGGATCCTGGAGATACTCCTTGTTCTATGAGTATGCTACAATGAAGTGTGTTTTTGGACGGGCCTTTTATCTAGCTTGCAATGGTACCCATCACCTTAACAGGTCAACCTGATGCCAGTCCTGTGTGGGCGAGACAATGACACATAAACAGGATACAGTTATTACATTCTGAATGACGGATTGCACGGGTAAATTGTAATTGATACTGACAAGTGGCTGGTTGTTGATTCCACTCATCAGGAGCCGAGATGAGATCAGACACCTACTAGAGTACAACTAGTATAATGCCAAATCGTCCCCTATGGCGTTTCATTGTTAATTTTAATTCATTCTCCCTAGCCCTAACTCATCTTCACGAAAGGACTCGTAAACCAACATAACACAAATGGAAAATGAATTTCCGCTATTCATTTTTATACATATCTTCTCTCTCAAATATAGAATAGACAGAGTTTTGGTATATATAGATTTATGTTCCTTTACATAACCCTTTACATAATCTTTATATAATTAATATTGCTTTAAGTACCACGAAATCAGAATAATATGCTACTTGGATCTGAAGTTACTGCACTTCGAAAAGTAGTTGAATATGGTAACGTAGACCCCCACATATAGACCACTCAAAGCCTTGCTGATCAATGGAGTGCTCTAGGTAGCACGATGGACAGCGTTGTGAGAGTACATGCACTTAAGTATATTTTCCCGCGGGAAATACATGTTGAGATTCCCTATACAAACAGGCCAATACATCACGACTTTTAGACGTTTCTCCATGTTCAAACACCGTTTATTACTCCCTTTGGACAACTGGCTGAAAACCTAGCAGGTAATGTTTTGACGGCTGGAAACCCATCAACCATCCACCAATTTGTTACTCTCTAGGGTTGCAAGCCATTTATCACCCAGTGTTTCAGCGGCAAACCTTTCACCTGTTTTGTCATATGAGACATTTAGACTAGTGTAGATGTATTTGAGCAATCCTACTATTCTGCCATTTGTGGATCAACTGCACTATTGACACATAGGCGGCAGGTTTTCTTTCCCAATTACTTCTCCACTGTGTTTTGTACATTGCGCGCATAGTTTTGACTTTTAATTGGCAATATCCCACATGAGTATTCTGATAATCACCTAAGAACTCGTATTGAAAAGGTGCAAAATAGAATAATGCGTAGTAGTAGTAGTAGTTCTTAGTAGTAGTAGTAGTAGTAGTAGTAGTAGTAGTAGTAGTAGTAGTAGTAGTAGTAGTAGTAGTAGTAGTAGTAGTAGTAATAGAAGTAGTAGTAGTAGAAGTAGTAGTAGTAGTAGTAGTAGTATCATTACCATAATTCACCAAAGACAATAGTGGAAATGACGGGATCTTGATACATTAATCTGATTGGTTGCTATACAAGTGTTTGCTACTGTAAGGGGCCCTCTTTTTCTTAAAGAACCAGTGAGACCCAGTTGTTATGAATTCTCAGTTTCTAACATTTGTTTTGTTTCAGAATTTTGGAATTCAGTTTTCCTGACATAGCAATGCTAAATTGTGACTAGCCGTGCGTTTGTTTTGGAGGAAAAGGGAATACTAGAATAAAAGTATCGCCTAACCTCGTATCACTTGCAACTTTATCACATGCCGCCAGCCAGATTCGACCCCGGGCAGTGATGAAAGGTTTGATGCTGAACTGTTCGAGTGACTGGCACCTGCTATTGTAGTACTATTGGATGCTCCTTTAGATCCTCTCCCCAGTGTTAAAATGAATATCATGCTCCGGTACAGAGTCACCTGAAGTCTTTACCGCTAATGTTTGAATGGTCAGAAGAGACGGGAAGCAGCCCCTAATCAGCTGCTCATGTGGCCGTACTGTCTTGGTCTACGGCCACTGTCGATGTTCCTATGCTATGATGTATTTCCACTGTGCTGCCCTCTGTCGCAACTGGAGGTGATCAGTCAGGAGAGTAGCCCTGGTCCCAGCAGTGGTGAAAAACGTACAGTGGCATATGTAGCCTAGACGCAAATGTTCATGCAGCGCGTAGCGCCCCCACAAGTGAAACGGCAGCAGATGTAACTAATTGAACCTCAGAATAGCAAGTTCATAACACTAGGAAAATTGGATTGCGAAACTGGCGATGCCATAAAGTTAACGACATGTAAAGGCGTATTGATATAATCATTATTTTTTATTTATTTGAAAAGGCATTAGATTAAAAGATCAAATACAATTTTTCAGCTATTTTGGCGCTCCTTATTGGGTTCTAACGTCATTCCGGCTATCCCGAGCCGGTTTGGAGAAGTTAGATAACATGCGCCAGATTTGATTTGGCTATTTTACTGGCTCGCATGAGGTAGGTAGGTCATAATCAGTTTCGGGCCGTATGTAAATATGTGGGGTCATTGATAAAAGTGGCCTGGCGGTCTTTTTCAAAGATTTACTCCGGTATTCAGTCACGTAAATGACAGGACTAAACTCGGAATGCAAGGAACGACCCAAAATAGAGTTACGGCATTTCATTAATATAGCTCTCTTTTCAAACCTCCCTGTCATACAGATGGCGCCGTAGCTTAGTGGCTAGAGCGCCTGCCTGCAGTGCAAGAGGTTGCGGGTTCGATTCCATCTGACCGCAACTAGCATCATCTTTTCCTGCCCAGTCCTTCGTCTGGCACTTTGAAACATTTCCTACTCTAAATAACGATGTCTATATTTTTATTATTTTTATTTCACTTTACTAAAATGAATTGTTGGTCAAATCCACTGATCCCAGAGAGAAGGTCTGCCTGAATTGGCGTTCGCTATAAGGGCCGATTTGATTAGTGTATGAAATTCCCTGGTTATAATAAACATTTCCACAGTTGTGAAGTTAGGAATTTCTTCGAGAAAATCTATAGTTTAATGAATGTAAGTAATGCCTAGCCTTCATATAAAAATTGAGCTCTGTGAAGTTTAATGGGTGTAAGTATTAATTTATATCTGTTGATGAAGGAAATGTTCCATTAAGTTCCCTATGACGTTGGTATTGTCACTTTCATGCACACTTGCGGCATAGACTATTACTTTATGCAACTCCCACCCATTTACCTTCTATCTGCCCTTTCACACATCTCTACGTGCTGATCAGTGCCCTATCCAATCCCATGTACCTTCCACCTGCACTTTGGGCTTGGATCCGTGCGCCCGCCACTCACTTTTTGGGCGCACGGATCCTTATTACATCGACAACTTCTACTCCTCCTGCGGCCTTAAGCGCCTTGCCGCAACACTTGCCTCCCCCCTTCTCTGTAATTGTACTGTCCTCCCAGTACCTATTTCAACGGGGCCCTATCTGGATTTCTAGGCTGTCATATGTATTTTTTCTGACATGTTTTTTTCTGTTACCAGGCACCAAATAGTCTAGGTGGCCATGGTGGCCTGTTTAGTTTGCACTTATCTCAAAAGTTAAATAGAGATAGATGGACCAGGTGGTGTCATTTATCTACAATTCCTGGTATTTCATCACACTGCTTGGTTAACACAGCAGGGAATATCAACTTTTTATAGGATCCTAGTCTATAGCATTTGCTGCATGCCCTGCCTAGTGGAACGCTCGGCGACGCTATCAACTGGCAATAATGTTTGCGAGGAGATTAGCTGCACGCAAGCGGCGGTTGGCGGAGGCGGCGCACCGCTCAACGGCGGGCGGCGGACGGAGAGTGGCAGTCAGCGCTCGCACCCGCAGCAGCAGTCAGTAGTAGTAGACGTCTACTGGGCGAGAGCTAGCTACTACCAGACCCGCCGCGCAACTCATCAGTCTCTATAGAGCACTGCACTGGTAAGCGTGACTCCCCTAACCGTCCGCCGCACTACCAGCCTACCTACACTGCTGGGAAACACTGTTACTGACACACACAACTCTTTACAATAGAGGTTGTAGCTGTATATATATATATATATATACATACAGCTCCGGAATTATCATTTCGTCCAGGTTGACGCTTTAGTGAGAACGGTTTGAGAGTTGAACACACTAGTCAGGAAACTCGGTGGTTATTGACCGTTGTGCAGCTCATAGTGGAAAGATTGCACCCAAGTGTAAACCCGAGTGGTAGCATGCCTGCCTGCCTACTATAGTCTACCAAGGGTAGTCTACCAAGCAGATAAGTGTGTTCCTCACAGCCAAGCGGTTGAGAGTCTTCGCAATGGGATGCCAGCAGACCAAGATGACTGCGGACGATGTTAATGGGGGCTATTCGGTGATACCCGAACCAAACGCACCCCCACCCGTGGACCCCAGATTACCCTTGAATGCAAGACAGGTGTTTAGAATACAAAAGTCTTGGAAAGGAATAAAACGCAATATGGAAGGGACAGGAGTGGAAATGTTCATAGCGTAAGTGCATACATTTCATCATATTACGTGATATCTTTGGGACAAACTTAAATTGTTTTACTTCAAATTTCAGACGTGCCTTATTTCAGAAGGAACAATGACTTGTCTATATATATATATATATATATATATATATATATATATATATATATATATATATATATATATATATATATATATATATATATATATATATTTATATATATATATATATATAAATATATATATATTTGTATATATATAAATATATATATATATATATATATATATATATATATATATATATATATATATATATATATATATATATATATATATATATATATATATATATATATATATATATATATATATATATATATATATATATATATATATATATATATATATATATATATTCGTCATACATACGACGGTTTTTAACAAAAGGAAACACACGTCATACATACAAGTCATCAGACAGAAGGAAATACCTTCAAACGTGATCATTCCTTTTTTAGTAATCACATTTTTCTCCCCCACCGGACTTATAATAAAGGTATTCAAAAAGTTATTGTAGAAATTGAAAGTAAACATATTTTAAATTTTTTTTTTGGAATTGGTTAATGCTTTGATTTCACCTTGATGGGATGCTCAGTGATCATTATTGGACACTTGTGCCTTAACGTATATTGCACTTTATCTTAATTGACCTCACACATAACACACTTATTTAGATCCACATTTCTACCACTAGGAACTCACATTTTCTTATGTTTAAGATTGACAATAATGTTTAAATACGTCATGTTCAGCATCATTCTTGCTAATGGTAGACAACCCATTGGTTGGAATTGGCTCGAGTCTTTGGCAAATAGCAAGCACGGTGCAAATACAATTAAAAGGAAACACGAACAATGCCCTTCCCAGCACTAGCACTCAGATGAATCATAAATAAGTCATTGCGCATGGTATTTATACAATGCTGATTGTAATATTAATATGGTTACAATGTACAGGTACATTTAGATGGTAATGTAAAGATGCGCTAGAATGTCTGTTGCATTATCTTATGAGGATAATTTAATACAATACTATTTCAGTCATAGCTTTAATTTTTTTACAGTGGAACTGGGGGGAACATCCGTTCAGTAGTTACCATGCGAACGTAATTGCTCGTTGACTATTTCAAATGCACAAAATAGTACATATGTCAACATACCGGTGTAGTAGCACATATCCTGATATTCTATAATTTGCCCCATTGGGTGAGAGTGTGCCCAGTGCGTTATGGTTCTTTAAGTCTCCCGCTGCAGTCATATTGCCCTTACGTGTAGGTATATCTATGCCACCTAGTTGACTTTGTATGAGACAATTATTACCTGAAAATTCCATGTTTGCTACTGCAAATTTGTTTCCTTTTCTCATAAGTGACCGACTTAAATGCTACTTAATTTGGGCCAACTCCACGTAACGCCAGATACCTGTTGAGAATAAATCATGACGCTGCGTAAATTATTCTAAACCAAGGCATATTGGCAATACATATATATATATATATATATATATATATATATATATATATATATATATATATATATATATATATATATATATATATATATATATATATATATATATGTATATATATATATATATATATATATATATATATATATATATATATATATATATATATATATATATATATATATATATATATATATATATATACAGCGCACTGTCTGTCCTATCTCTCCTATTATAAGTATACCAGTTAATTCAGAGTGTTTGTGGCTTCCATCATCCTTTCTACGAAAATACGAGACGGCTGTCTTTCATGTCGTTTGCCTCCATTGTTACACATACCATTCATGGTGTACAGAATAATGTTGACCACAGTAACCAGATTTCACTAGGAATCGAATTGATGTATATGGCTATATCAGCGTATATCCTGCAACGTTTCAATGGTGCCAAGCCAACGTTTCACTCACAAACACGCGTTAGTTGGGTTGGAATGCACGGCGGTCTATAGCTAAAGTAGTTCAAGATCAATGTCTATAGAGAAGATTGCGTAATGCCATTATCTTCTCAGTCAGCAAATAAAGATGTCCACTTCCTGCAGCATATGGTAACAATATATTTGATTATGAAGTATGATGAGCAGACACGAAAGTACATGTGTCCTGTAACCGGATATTTACCGATGCTTAGGATGCTGATGCTTCCAAACCTTCGCTGAATAGGAAGATTAGAAACAGGTTATACGAAAACAGGTTGCGAAAACAGTCTCGGTCTCGGTCTAAATGTGTTGATTGATTCTCTACTAGCCTTAATATACTGTAAATTTTCTATCGTAAAGCATGGCGCACGGCTGCTCCTTTTTATAAAACATATATTTTATCGTGATTTTGAATATCCTAAATCCTAAAGCCCATTGTAATTAAACTACCAATTCCGTGTTTACCGGTCACATCTGAAATTATAATACGAGTTCTTATAAGCAAAATAATATATGTGAGGTCTGCATATGGAATTATAATTCCTGAAGTTAAAAAGTCGGGAAATAACTTTCTATTGGCTATATACATATATATATATATATATATATATATATATATATATATATATATATATATATATATATATATATATATATATATATATATATATATATATATATATATATATATATATATATGTATATGTGTGTGTGTGTATTTGTATATATTTATTATATTGAGTTCTAAAGACAATATTAACAAAAATGCACAAAATACTCATCGATTCCTAGAACAATTCCTGCATATTTAATAGTCTCAACAACAGGAAGTGATAGGATGTCTTTGATATCAACCTGGGTGAGTCAGTTCATACGCTATGTATCTCTCACATTGCGCTGTGCAGACATTGGGGGTGATGCGAAATTGAGTATTTAAGCAATGAGGTTCAAAACATCATAGATAATCGTATATATGGTATAGTGAAGAGGTAGTCTTTTCCTAATAAAGCCTCAGTCATGCTGACAAAAAACATAATTTCACGAAAACTACAGAAGTAGCAAATTTGGATAGAAAGGCGCATTGAATATTATTAGTTACGCCCTGTTGGGAAGTGGAATCCGGCCTGCTATCCAATCGAAGTCATCCAGATTTCACGAGGCGGAGCCGAGTGGGATCTGGATGACTGAGGGCGGAGGTAACGAATTTATCACCTGCTCTTTCATGCTAAGAAAAAAGAACAACTACACCTCAATGAGCCATGAGTGGAAACTCAGTAATACAGTAGGGCCTCAACCAGAGAGCCAGCGTAGACTGCTTGCCGCTAATTTGACAGTGAAGCATGGGGAAAATCAACAAAAAACAGTCCTTATCCGTTCTGACCAGTCTTATCTTCAAGTTCCATGCGATTGTGCCGGTATTCATACTCTATTCAGTCAACTACGACTGAAAATAATGCTGAGGCGACGAAAGCTAGATCACCGCGTGTTTGGCCATTTTCACACTAATGCCCATGCGCACCACTGGAGGTCAGAACGTGGCTGGTGACCTCTAGGTTTTCAGAGTGGTAATATCAAATTAAATTGGCGCTCCAAATGGTAATATTGAATTATGCCGTTCGATATTGAATCTACAAAGGGTAAACGGCTCCAGGTCTAACACCTATTGTCCAATCAGCATCAAGTATCACAGCAGAGCAGGTGATAAAGATTGATGACTGCACCCTTCATATAAGAAAGTGATTGCCTGAAGCCAATCTTTACAATATAAATATAGTATTTGGATGTGAAGAAATATACCAAATGTCTAATTTCAATTTTTCAAACGGGTTCCAATCAGCAAATATGTCAAATGAGAACTTTTGGTTATAATCTCAATTGAATTATGTGTTTCTAATGAACAATCACGATAGGATCTATCATAAGAAATTATCTCGATATATAGGTGAGATAATGTATGCGGAGTGGGGGGGGGGGGGGTTGCATGAGCTAGGATGTTTAATCTTCGTCACTGTGTCCCTCACGTAGGTAACGGGAGAAGACGAAACGCTGAGGGCGGCGGCGCTGCGAGGCAGCATAGATCCGTGAGACTGCTGCCACTGCTGCTGCTGCTACTGCTGCTGCTGCGAGGTGGCAGAGGCGTTATCTAAGAAGATGCTCTGTGCCATCCATTCCAAGGCTAGCACCTCTGGAACAAGGCATCTGCTATTTGCATGTGCATTGATTGTGTCTGCGCCGCAGAGTTACAACCAAATAACCTACAGCTGCGTAAACAGTACATCTATTACAGTACCACTTACTTCATGGCCTTGCGTGTTTGTAAGCTAGGAATTATGTCGTTCAGTTCATGCCATGACAATTTAAAAAACGGAATCGGTCGACATTGCTATCCCTGTATAATAAGTCCTAGAGAGTCTTGCTGCTGCAGAGACCAAATACCCAGAACCCGGTCAACATAGCTATCTCTGTACAATAAGTCCTAGAGAGCCTTGCTGCTGCATGGACCAAATACCTGGAACCCGGTCAAAATAGCTAACTCTGTACAATAAGTCCTAGAGAGCCTTGCTGCTGCATGGACCAAATACCTGGAACCCGGTCAAAATAGCTAACTCTGTACAATAAGTCCTAGAGAGCCTTGCTGCTGCATGGACCAAATACCTGGAACATGGTCGACATAGCTATCTCTGTACAATAAGTCCTAGAGAGTCTTGCTACTGCAGAGACCAAATACCTGGAACATGGTCGACATAGCTATCTCTGTACAATAAGTCCTAGAGAGTCTTGCTGCTGCAGAGACCAAATACCTGGAACATGGTCGACATAGCTATCTCTGTACAATAAGTCCTAGAGAGTCTTGCTGCTGCAGAGACCAAATACCTGGAACATGGTCGACATAGCTATCTCAGTACAATAAGTCCTAGAGAGTCTTGCTGCTGCAGAGACCAAATACCTGGAACATGGTCGACATAGCTATCTCTGTACAATAAGTCCTAGAGAGTCTTGCTGCTGCAGAGACCAAATACCTGGAACATGGTCGACATAGCTATCTCTGTACAATAAGTCCTAGAGAGTCTTGCTGCTGCAGAGACCAAATACCTGGAACATGGTCGACATAGCTATCTCTGTACAATAAGTCCTAGAGAGTCTTGCTGCTGCAGAGACCAAATACCTGGAACATGGTCGACATAGCTATCTCTGTACAATAAGTCCTAGAGAGCCTTGCTGCTGCAGAGACCAAATACCTGGAACATGGTCGACATAGCTATCTCTGTACAATAAGTCCTAGAGAGTCTTGCTGCTGCAGAGACCAAATACCTGGAACATGGTCGACATATCTATCTCTGTACAATAAGTCCTAGAGAGCCTTGCTGCTGCAGAGACCAAATACCTGGATCTCTGTCAACAAAGCTATCTCTGTACAATAAGTCCTAGAGAGTCTTGCTGCTGCAGAGACCAAATACCCATAACCCGGTTGAGCCCATCACTACTAATTTTATGTTATGTATATTTCAAGCTATCGCTATGTTTTCAGATATCTCCATATATTATCTGGCAAACCTGTATATGGACCAGATTTGAATGGCTTAATAAAAGCACTCAATTAGCACTTTTACATTGCGAAAAAGTGAGGAGGAAAAACGAAATTTAAAATGCAAGTCGTCTCAATCCTACACGCGAACAATTTAGAATGCAAGGAAGTCTGACAAATCGATGAATTAGACTGAATCATATTTAAATATAGCTATTCCCATCATGCAATATGCCCTCCAGCTTGACACAACATCAGTTGTACTGGTTGTACATATTTGTCGGATGTGTCTGGTCATGGCGGGTGATAAAATGACGCCTGTAATATCCTATGTACAGGAAGTCAATATGCCTACACGAATGCACAAACGACTTCCACGAGGAGCAGCATTATGCAATCCTCAATACGGAATGAATAACTAGTCGTTGGGATTGTGTATTTTGCCGTGACAGACACCTTGTCAATTCAATGATAGACCCTGCGTTAATAACGTGCATTTGAGTAGAGCAGAAATGGGAAATGTCAAAAGTGGCCAAAATAGTATATGCGTTATTTTCATTTCAGATGCACATGGCGTATTCTGAGTGTTCCATCTAAACGCCTAGCGATTAAGCCCAGCACTAGTTTTTCTGGGCGTAGGTGGAGTTGAGTGGAGAAGTAGGTGCTTGGTGTAACCATTAATAGATAATAGCCTTAAACATTTCAAATAGCAACTTAATATAACATGTGTCTGTTAATGGGTTCTAGGGTGTGACAGAAATGGGGAACTGCTTTGCTTTGAAGCGTTATGTTATTAAAGCTCTAAGCTGTATAAAGAAGTGTTTTTAATTCTAAGATACCTTTAGACACAACTTTAATGCCTTAAATGTTTAAGACACCTTTCAATGTATAGGAATAATGAACATTTCTTTGTAATTATCGGTAATAGATATTTGTCTAAGATGTTCTGGAAAACGTGTATATAGGCAAAGGCAAAACACACAACATATCTAAAGCTTTCTTTTCGCCAGCCATTCAAACTCAGTGTAATATCAATGCTTTATAAATGTTATGGCATTGGAAGAGGCACACACACAGTATGACGAATGAAAACAAAATTTATCTATAGCCTATAATCCATAGATACTGAGGCAAAGATGAGATTCAGAGGTTATTTGAACAAAGTCTTTTTCAATGGCACATGTACTTTGAAATTATTTGGAGCATTAAAAAAACATTACCAAAACCTCGTAAATAGATAACGATTAATTCCATATATATATACATATATATATATATATATATATATATATATATATATATATATATATATATATATATATATATATATATATATATATATATATATATATATATATATATATAGGTTTTCTGGAAGTAGAAATACTTAGTCGACGTATTAGCGACAGCTTTCAATGATTTCCTGTCTCAGTTCATTCAACTCTCTGGTGACCTGCTTGGAAATTATCTAATCGCCCTGTTGGGCTATCATCAGAAATGCAATTATTACAAAGGGTTCCCAGCTCTCCCATAAGGGGCGTGGGATGTTTCATTAGCACGTGTCAGCGCTGCAGGTACTAAAGATGATTAGATATATCTAAAAGAACAGAGCTTAGGCGAACCAGGTCCAACCATTTAACTAATGTGATCGTTTTTTGTACGCTGAAGCAGTTGGGCAGCGTAACAGCATTATGATATAATGCATTGTCCTGTCACAACGTATAATCCCCAGCGAGGATGCACTGATTATTGCTGAGATTACTTCCTGCCCTCTTCTAGTGTTAACAATACTGGCTATTATATAAGGTCGAGATTGGAACACCGGTGATGAAAACTAAGTGAATGGGCGGCATGATGATAGCAGTCATAACACTTGTAGCAACACTGTCCAGGAGTCACCTGCCTTACTGGTTTAGTATACTGACTCTGAACTATATGGACAAATAAGAACTGCTCCCCAAGTTCATTCATAGTTAACAACTGCTTCCTTGGTCAAACCTGACTGACCACTTGCCACACATTTGTCAGTCCATAATAGGGAGTAGCACTGTGGCAGTTTCCAGAACACACCTGTACTTTTCCTTTGTGTTATCAAATGCTATCAATTAAGACAAGACTTTTTGAGTATTCTATAACTGGTAATCCTTCAGTTGCATATATACGTATAGCAAGTGACGCAGTAATATTACATTAGGCCTAAGAAACGTTCAATTCTTTCAAGTAAACTCACGTATGAGTTTATTCAAGAGACGTGATTAGATCCACAGGTGTGTATCAACAAAGGTATAGAATTGGAGGATTGGGGTTTTGCTTTCCATCTCATAATCTGTACGTGTACACTCTAAAGTAACCACCCATTAAAGACCAATATCTTAGTATAATAAAATACTAAGAAAACTGGATCAATGAGGAATCTCCAAAAAAAGTAGATGCGCTTTATACTATCTAGTAACAAACCCAAGGAACGAGTATCGCTTTAGTTACTCTTCGAATCCATATTTCTCCACTTGCTAGCCTTCGGCTCTTATGGTCGATACCATTCTAATTAACTCTTATTGCGTACGGATAGTGCTTGGAATTGCTCCAAAATGGTACTGCTAAACAGCGCAGCGCCGACAAAGGTAGTATTGGACGTAATTAGAATACAGCTTATTATAACCTAGTTCGAGCAACTCTAAATGTGGTACAGGCCTTTGTTTACTATATGCTGAGGCAAAAAGGACGGTGCCACAGTTAGAGTTGCTCGAACTAATTATAACCCTGAGACTGACATGCTGTTAGTGCCTAACTTATGACAATGCATTTTCTAATCTCACTCACAAGTTTGATGCATATACATTAGGAGATTTTGGAATTGAAGGCAGCATGCTAGGTCGTTTCAGCGTTACAATCCACGGATAGTAGGTAGACTCACTATGGAGTAAGTCCTATATCTGTAACATATAACAATTCTCTGGTCGTTGCAATTGTATGAGCTATGTGAAATATCGTTTTTGATTAAGCCCCACTCATCGATAAGGGAGTATTCTCTCTTCTCAGTCGTATAGTCCAGTTATTTGAGAGCAAAACAATGTGCTTAGAACTTGTCTCTGCTCTTGGCACAGAAGAGAGGTTAACATATTATAATATATTTAGTTTTATGTCGTTCGGGGCTGATTTGTAGTTTTTAGTTTACTTAACTTGATGTTGTAATGCAAACTTCACTATTTTTAATTGTGATCAATAAAGATACATACACACATAAGCTGGTAATAAGAAGGATTGAAGAGCACCTTGCTGCTGCAGCCGACCCCCCACTGAGACTAAGCCAGCAGCAGGTATTTACAGCCATTGAGCAGCAGCATGCCTCTGAGGGCCAGAACCTGTAACCTGGTCTACCTACCAATCTTCACTCAACGCTGCTATATACCTCCTTAAATCAATTGCTATGTATCAAATGTTCAGCAGACAATGCCACCTGTAGTTTTGCCTCCGGGATATCGATGATCAGTGTTCTTATAGGCCTAGACAAACAGATATCACCTAGCTCTATGCTACGAACGGGTCGGGCGACGGTGATATAGTTACTCTTTTGGTCGATCGGTTGATTGCATCAACAGTTTCCTTAATTACAAAAGAGAATTAGTTTAATATCAACACCTCCTGACATATAGGTCTGTTTGCCAGAAACAGGCCATAGTGATGGCTTAAGTACCTTTTTCTACAGTGTATCATATGTACTATGTCAATGTAAAACGATACAAGAGAATGGGGCGAGTGCCTAAGGTGATGAGCAAGCATAGTTTCGTATACTGCAACAGTTCCAGTGCAGCCCATTTTGTATCTAGGTCACATTTGTAATGAATTGCCTTGTAATCATTTGTTGAAATGTTTATTTTAAGGGGTGGATGTTATGGAAAACTATATATGATCTACTTCATACCTGTATTCATCAGAGGAATACCAGTTATAAAGTAGTACAGTCAAGGATGTAGTATAACGCTAGGAGTTTACAATACTTTGTTGTATGAAATGAGACCATAGAATATGATGCAACATAATGCTATTAATATGATACACAGCGTTTGCTTGGGTAATGTTTGATGTGTCAGACAATACGACATGATCTAGGCGCCTATTATTAGGACAGCGCATGTGTTTCGTTGTGTTGCTTTGCGTAACCTTGGTACGATATAGTGTAGGTAACAATAGCTCTGGTACCTGTCTGTCAATAGCAGCATGCTGGGAATCTCTTTACAATAACATGTGCGTCCACTCGCACACTCCGAGACTAACATATACGTATATACGCGCACACTCCAAGACTAACATATACGTATATACGCGCACACTCCAAGACTAACATATACGTATAAGCGCACACTCCAAGACTAACATATACGTATATACGCTCACACTCCAAGACTAACATATACGTATAAGCGCACACTCCATATATATATATATATATATATATATATATATATATATATATATATATATATATATATATATATATATATATATATATATATATATATATATATATATATGTATATATATATATATATATATATATATATATGTACATGTAATTGTGGTTTCAAAGTTATTGGCGTAGCTCATTGCTGTCAAAAAACCTACTCGTTAGCACTTAAATAACTTATGCATTTCCTCCGGACTTCTTTCTATTTTATAACCTTTAACCATTTAGTTTATTAAATGTTGTTTCCTGTAAAGGCATGATAGTTGACTCTTTTACAATTGCCATCTTGAATAGCGCGGATTTCCTTGCGGAAGGTTTGCAGTGATCCGGTGAAAACTTCTGGACTCCAACCTCGCACTGATTGCTATAAAGTGCATGGTTGGACTACTAAGAATCGTTTGCCACTGAAAAGCTACGTGACCAATGCAAGGAGATACACAGTTCTAGGAATTTATCTTCTATCTAAATTTTTGATTTATTTGACATAGGCCTTTGATTAGGTCTCATTATTAATTGTCCAACCGTATTACTTATGTGAAGAAGAGCCGTCTCACTGTACCACCACCTGGCGACGGGTGGTAGAACTAACTGGAATATCACTAAAGCTTCTTTACCAAAGTATATCATCCATGTAATCCTACCCAGACACTGGCGTTTGAAGGCAATGACCCACCTATGAAAAACGTTCCATAGGGAATAGCACAAAGCGATTCAATTTAAAGCATTAATGGAGAGAAATATGTGTGTTCTTAAATGCACTCAGAGTGCATGTGATTCCCAGTGAATGGATGCCATAGAAATGCTAGGGCCATGACCGGTTATGACCCCCACTGCATTATCAGGGGACGAAACCAGCTCATGATTTAAACAGGCCATTTTAAACCTTGCAAAGCCTATTTGCCGACTCGATCCTTACTCCTGCCGCTGAATGTTGCTAGTCAGAACACATCCACTGAAAAGCATGTTTCTTGGTGGTTCTTGCTGACATTTCATTTTGAATAAAAGCATTTGACTCAATGATTAACTTAATTGTCATGGTATAAAAGCATTTGACTCAATGATTAATTAATTGTCATGGTTGCAAATTGTGTTTTATGCTAAAATAGGTTGGCATGATTAGCATACGGTTTAACTATGTTTGCTTGGCAGCGGGATTTAATTGCATCTGTTTGCGGTGTCTACCTGTGCCTTATGTGGAGCCATGAAGGCGCTATTAAGGTGAAATGTACCAGTTGGCTACACTATTCATCCTCTATTGGATACGGCAACATGACTTGTCAGCATGATATACGCATACATCATACAGTTTTTATGAAAAAAACGCACGTTTTTTGTTTGTTTTTAACAACACACACCAAAGAAAAGCATACAAACACACACTGGCACATATAACACAAAACAAATGCATCTTTTTGTACGATATTGGAGATTTGTGGATTTAGATACACAAAATCTTAAATGTTATGCACTACACTTCGTCAGTGTAACCCTAAGATGTGAATTAGATCTAACCAATTTTGTTCAAATAAAGTTTCTCCTCGATTTCAGCATAATACTGTTCATATTAATACTGCACTGATAGTTCATATTTGACTCCAGCGATATTTGTCACCATACTTTTCTGTCTGTTTTTACATATTTTCTGAAACTCCTTTCTCGCCGTTTCTTTGGTATTCAGACCAAGGGGTTATACATGTACGTCTTTGGTTGCAAAGGATTTGATTTGAGATCAACATTTTATAGCTCTCAAACATATATTTTAATTCAATAACCATTTCTTTTTTTATAAAATCAGCTTAGAAGGGAATACATATTTTGCCCAGAACTTTCAGGTAACGTGTAGTTTCTGAGGGTTTTTATATAGTGTCCCATAATAATATGGAGACAATTAGAAATGTGGTTGCCAATTGAAATCTGGTACAGTGAATATTATAAGAACTAACAACAAAATAATTATATCCACATCTAAAATGGCTACAACAATTTCATTAATCAATGTAGACAAAAGAATAAGAGTTTAAATTTAAATTTGTTAAAGTTCAACATCTGGTACATTGTTCAATAGAAAACGTATAGCTCAATAACTCCAGGATCGCAAGATCTGTGGTGAAGGCAATATGGGGCGACATTTACAATGAATTAGCTGAAATCTTTGAATTGTATTGCATTTTTATTGAATGTACATTGAATTACAAAATCATACTAATACAAACAAATGTATTGCATGGGTTAGATAACGGCAAACAAAAATACAACGTACAACGGTATTAGTACAATAAAAACATTAAAAAGTGTACAAACATATTATGACCCAAGGCTATGTTGCTATACTTTTTGTAATTATTCGAACATAGAATTTTGGCAGCATTTACATATATACTCTAAGCAGATTCCGGTTGTTAAGGTTACTTATACCTTTTGCATAAATTGTATAAAAACAATGAATATGCATTTTACGGGAAGATCTCATATTGTACAAAGCAATCACTTTAAATCTTAAGTTCATAATAAGGATAATGGAAAATACCTCATTGAATGATCATATTATGTTACTTTCTATATTTTTAGAAAAAAAATTTTTTATCTAAATTTCAAATCGCACACATGTGCAACAGAATTTTTATTTCTCCATAGTCACACAATAATAAGCAATAACAAATAAGAATATGTAGGTCTTTTAACATCAAAACAACATAAGCATGGTTCAAATATTAAGTAAATTAGGCGGATAGTTGGCAATCATCACCTTGTTGTACAGTTTGATAGTACTTCGTAATGTTATAGATAAATCAGTTGAGAATTGTGTAGATCAAAGATAGCTATTCGTATAGAAGATACCAACTATGTTTGGCATTGTTGTCTTCTCTAAGGTCATATAAAAAGATGTTCTATTTCTGATCAAAAATGTCTTCCTTTCTGATCAGCACTTCTTGTAATATTTTAAAAGATATATATTACGTGATGGAGTCGATTTTATTGTGACTTGAATACGATAAAAGGAACTAATATTGTATATAAAATGAGTAATAACCATTCTAGTGTACAATGCATGCAATTTAGCGGGTATTTGGTAAGTTGCAAATGTCGTTAATACTCTCTGTGAAAAAAATGAAACTGTAACTTTGGCAGATAGCATTGTACTTGATATGCAAATTAGCTAATATGTGGATTGCAAAACTCGATCGTTACATCGCCTGTGTGGTCAACGGAAGAAAGTTTGTAACAACCGAATGATGCACGAAGGTTACTACGCAAGCGCGGATGTCTTCTATTTCACAATGTAGATACATTAGTATCAATTGGAATATTCTACATAAAATGGTTAGTGGATGTGATATGTAATTTCTATAGCGAGAATGTTTCATCTTCTAAAAAAGAGTGTACATGCCGACTGAGTGCAAAGATCTAGTTACTAACTGATCGCAGTTTCTCACCACTCACAGGGTCCGGAGCTGGATCGAAGCTAAGAAATAGTTGCCAGTGACTCGGTGTTGAGTGAAATCCACCTTGACAAGGTGCAATCAGCGGTCAGCGGGGATGCCCACGTGGACAATGGTCAAAGGTAACTGCGCAGTTGTCGCTGTGAGTAGCGGCAGCAGGAGAGGAGGATGACCGGTCATAGCCGGCCATCGATTGGATCACGACGGCTGTGGCCAGAATAAACTGGCCACCAATGCTGCCACTGGGACCCATTGTATAATGTCTCAAGTAATGGTTCTACAGAGCGGTGTGGTGGTGAATGCAGGCTGGACATGGCTCTCCCATCCTGCAGCACTTTAGTGATTGCTGCTACTGTGTCTACTGGGACTCTAGAGGTGTCGATGGTCAATATAGGCCATGTGACCTCCACTACTCTCAGCCAAATTGATCAAGTATACTGCTAGACGTTAAACCAGCACAATTCATACGGCCATGGTAAGAAAATAATATACACAGGACAAGGCTGTAGGGAGTTTTATCAGCGCTTGGAGCGATCCTGTAATGCAATGTTAGAAACCTGAGCAAGACAAGCTAGGGCGAGAATTGAAGGGGATCTATAGGTCGTTTTGGAATCAGTGTAATAACATACAGTGCTGGATATTTCAATGTGCTTTCTGTGCTCAAAACAGCACCGCTAAAGTAAAGCATTGCCTGTTGAGCATCGTAGTGTAAAGTAGAAGGTATTGCCAAGTCGTCCTACTCATTTCCAATACACAGGCTATATAAGCTGCCCTATAACAATAGAGTCCATATCCATTAAGCAGTAACTAATTTAGTATCAATGTGATAGAAAAAGAGACTGTTACACTTAATTAATTACCAAATCCCACACAGTTAAATGTATAGGCCCAAAATAGACCACATCCTTGGACTGAACATGGCTCTATGTCTTGTAAGGAATCATTTTCCTCCGTAATTAGCCAAGCACAGTTTCTGCTGAAACTATGATATGACATGATGTATGATTCTCGCGAAGGATTTCCTGTGCTGCTCAAGTTTAAACCGATAATCAAACATATTCTTTATGGCAAGATACTAACGACAACGGGGCTTTAAGTGACCTTTGGTTTTCGTGGACTTGTACACTCGTTACCTGTTTAATCCAATGAACAACGCTGTCACTAACTCCGGTAGAAAATACCACAGTTGATCGTGTGTACAAGTGAACTAGAGTAATTAGGCTCCCCGCCTCCTACCTCTGGTGGCGTAGATAGACCTGGCCCCTCGCCAAGGCCCAAAGCTCTGGCTGATTTGCCAACCAGCTGTGAAATGAATTGAATAGATAGATGTATTGATCTTTGACTGTGATCCATTTAGCTGAATGGATAGAAATGGGATTTAGGTGGTCGTCAAATCCATTTAGGGGAATCACATACGTAGGACGTTGTCGATGAATAGTTTCTACTTAATCCGCTGTATGACCATTTGTGCCTTTCTTATAACAACCAGCAATGTCCAGTTTTCTCCTTCTTAAAATTACAGACCCCCAAAACTCACTATCTATTGAACTGTTTATTGCTAACCAAATATGTGCAGTTAAAGTAGAGTGGAGAGGTCAGATTACGGTCATATACATACAATAAATGTCAATTATATTGCCTGATGCACAGTTTTCCATATTCACCCCTATATGTTGATGTTTGACAAAAAGCAAATTTAAATAGGGTGTGATATAATAACCGTATTGACCTATACTCAGGGCGATATGAATATCTGCACATACCCTGTACAGGTCTTAATAGAGTGTGATATAATACACGTATTGACCTATCCTTAGGGCGATATAAGTATCTGCTCTCATTCCATACAAGGTGTAACAGGGTGTGATATACTAATCATATTGACCTATCCTCAGGGCGATATGAGTATCTGCTCATATTCTGTACACGGTTTAATAGGGTGTGATATAATATCCATATTGACCCATCCTCAGGGCGATATAAGTATCTGCTCTTATTCTATATGAATTAATGGGATGTGATATGATACCCGTATTGACCTATCCTCAGGGCGATATGAGTATCTGCTAATATTCTGTACACAGTTTAATAGGGTGTGATATACTAACCGTATTGACGTATTCCCAGGGTGATATAAGTATCTGCTCTCATTCCATACAAGGTTTAAAAGGGTGTGATATACTAACCGTATTGACCTAACCCCAGGGCTAAATAAGTATCTGCTCTCATTCCATACAAGGTGTAATAGGGTGTGATATACTAACCCTATTGACCTATCCTCAGGGCGATATGAATATCTGCTAATATTCTGTACACGGTTTAATAGAGTGTGATATCCTAACCGTATTGACCTATCCTCAGGGCGATATAAGTACATGCTCTCATACCATACAAGGTTTAATAGGGTGTGATATACTAACCGTATCGACCTATCCCCAGGGCGAATACACTATTTTCTCGATTCATGCCAAGTTTTTCTGAAATTTCAAAGTGCACATATTACAATCGGGCTTATGTGTCATAGTTTGGAAATAAAATATGCATTTTAAATAACTATTGTAATGGATGAAAGTTTGATGTATTGTTTTATTTAGAGTCGACAATACGCCACGGAAATTCACAAAAATACGCCAAAATACTGTATATCTTGTCCGATACTGCTAGTCGGGCTCCTACGGTACGGTAGAATATGATCGGTATCATTATTGACGATCTCTCCGTGTCATATTTCATCTCTGAAAGGAATGTTTTAATGCCACATTTCTGATGCCCACCTGCAGCATTTATGTCAGGCAGGCACCGGTTGCCTGGCGAATACATCCGCCGTTAACGCGGTTTCTGCGGAATAACTGAACGGCCCAATCCAGTTAAGGAATAATTCGGCACTTGGCCAGCTGGTTTATTGCTGGATAGCTCCTGACCTGTTGTGTGAATATTGCTGAGAGGCGGTCCTCCCGCAATGAAAGATGTGGACGCGGTCGTGCAGTAGACACCACAGGGGAAGGGGGTATCGGCAAGGGCACAGTCACAGTGGCCGACTTTTACACAGGATGTGAACCAAAGAAACAAGATGAGCACATGGAAAGATAGGCGATACTCAACTTTTGACTCTAATCTATGGCCAAAGTTAATACATAACCTAGTTCCAATATGCGACTTGCTAAAAAACTGCTAACTGGTTGGCTTTGAACAGGTTCAGTTTAAAGTACTTGATTTCTCCAAGAGAATACTATTTCGACGGTGGTAAAAAATCCAATCTCTTCACTAACCGAATGCAATGCCTATGAGAAGCCAATCATCGAACAGAAGACGTGCAAGTTCCCGCGGCGGCGGCGAGGTTGATGGCCCCAGCGTCTGCTGTGTTCGATAATCAAGTTCCCACAATGCGCTTATGGCACCCCTTTTAACGATCTCTCAGCAGGACCTGCCCGCCGCGCCAAATCAATATCATAATAAGACAACTTCTATGCTAATACAATAAGGTTGCAGAATACTTAATGTGTTTCGCCTTATGTGACCTTTTCCTTCAATGGCGATACGTTTAGGTATCATCCAATGGCTGGTGATGAATAATAGCCGTGTATAATTCCTGGTGGTGCCAGTTTGATTCCATGGGCATGGCTAATATTCCTCATCCCTCTAAGTCGTATTCATCACTAACTTAGAATTAGATCAGTTTCTCATTACCGACACGTCCGTGTCATATTAAAGATGACTAGCCACTAGTTCTCAGCAGTGGGAACCGCTGAGTTGACGTCAATGGTAACTTCCTCACACGCCGCCATTGGCGCTTCTCGTAAATAACATCGAATAACACCAACCACTCTTGCATTGCTTTAACCTTTAACGTATATAGCACTGAAATGACCTGACACTTATGGAATGAACTAAATAAAAAGATTAAGATAATTACATTTTTTTGTTTTACTATATTGGCATTAAGTTTTTATCGGAAAAATGAAGCGAATATTTATGTTCATACCATGTCTTGCAAGCATTAATAACGTCTTTCCAAAATGCAGTACTGCATTTTTCATATATATCTTCTAAAATGTATCACAAAACAACAAAACAAACTATACCTGCCCTCTCTAATAATAAGACAGGGGTAGATGGAAAGGGGAACAGAATTTTCCTGGTGTATTAACTTTGAAATCCTGACCGCTAATGACGAGTGTACGTCATAACAAACGTGCTTCTCCTAATTCAACAATCAAAACATCACGCAGTTGTGAACAAACAGGTATGGTTGTTATGGCAATGTGTGGAGGTGAGGGAACCTGGTGGCTCCCCCTAGATCCGTTTGGCTGGACAGATCAAGCGGTTTCATACTTAGGTAGTAATCATCAGAGGAGGGGGCAAAAATACAAGGGAGTGACACTAGTAAACTATTGGGATTAATCCGAAAGAGTGAATAGAGGTAGCTACCCTGTGGTCACAGGTGAATAAAAATTATTAGTATATTGAGGTTTTGGTCCGAAATAAAATATGAATGGGGTCAACACTAGATTGTATGCCAGTGTGTGTGTTGATTAGGTGTTTGGAATATAACAGATAGACGCACGTTTAGGAAAATAAAGACATTTTGCACAGTGTGCATGTCCTGAGCTGGTACATATTGGAGGACATGAAAGTAAACAAATTGGTAACAGGGGCAAATGTCCATCCAAATGTCCAGATGACAAGGGCTCTACCGTATTTAATCAAATACATTAAGTCCCATCAGTGTCGTGGATCGGAGTCTATGTATCCATAGACGTTCGAATTCTAATCTAATCTCTAAGGATTCCTTGGAATCGGGGTTGAGTTTACCGAATTGTAAGACGTGTAGTTTTACATTTCCTAACCCATTGTGATCCTCCTGATTAAAGTGTCGGCCGACACTGTGGGTGGAGTTGTGTTGTGTGATGTACCGGAAGTGTTCACACATCCGTTCACCAAGTGTACGTTTTGTGTGCCCTATGTACTGTTTAAAGCACACCTGGCACGTGATGCAGTAAATAATATTATTGGTCTTGCAACTACAACTTCTGATAGTGTTGTATTTGCGACCAGTGATAGGGCTCCTGATTGAGCCACTTTTGTCCAGTTTGATACAATACCTGCAGTTGTTTCTGCTGCAGATAGCTCTTTTGTAGTTTCTCTCTGGATGATGCATGACTTGCACATCCAGGGGATTTTTTTACTAATGCTCTAACTATGAGATCTCTAATGTTCTTAGGGCGTCTAAAACCCTGTGTAACTTTCCAATTAATAACTTCCCGGGTACTGGATGATTTGTCCAGTATATCCCAGTTGCGATTGACAATGTTTCCTAGAATCCTACCTCCTGGATGGTAGGTAGTGATGAGGAAAACTTCATCAAGGATGTCCTCAGGATCCTGAGTATTGTCCTTGGGATTAAGAAGAATTTTGCGGTCTAAATGATAGGCTTTACTGAAAGCCTCTTGGAGAATAGCGGGAGGGTAGTTAGCCCTTCAGAAATGTTTGGACATTTCTCTCGCGTGAAAAGTGAAATCATCGATGTCACTGCATATTCTACGGACCCGTAGAAATTGGCTATAAGGAATTCCTACCTGCCCTCTCTGCTACTATACGTAATGCCAGTCAACTAGCCGGAGTATCTGCATCTATACTCCACATTATTAAACATATGTCTTGTAATATTGAAGATATCATTCAATGTCAGTTGTATATGCCAACTTATTTGTCCAAAGAAATCTTTGACATGTAGATAAAACAAATCTAGTCCATGTGAAAAGATCCACTGCTTTCGCTCTATTCACCATTTCTATTGCTGTTACATCATGTATGTTATACTTTAATTGTTATTACGATGTAAGATTATTACCGACTTGAAATAAATAGCATCTATTTATGATTCTGCAATATCATTTGCAGGCCACTATCCGTCTCAGTATTGCTGTGCTACAGTCTCACGGGGGTCCCTCTCCCTGCTCTCTTACTGAAGGTGTTCCTAGAGGGCAACCATAAACATTTGAGCAAGAGTGAGCGCGAACTTTGATTTTTCAATGTTTTGCTGCATTCTTCTTGTATGTGTGGCTGAGGCTTGTCTTCGTGCTTGTAGCCCAGCAGCAGCAGCACTGAGGCGCATAGGAACAGCAGGATTATACGGAGATACTGAGTTTCCGTGTGCATCTTGGTTGACATACGAGGATCGTTATTTCTATGTGAAAGCAGACAGCACCAACTTCGGATAAAGGGAGACGCAGATGTTTCCAGACTTTCTTGCAGGCTTTCCAGGAAATTGTCGTAGTTAGCATTGTACAAACTGCCCGGGAAATCACGGCAATGGCGAGACTGTCAGTTCAGTGAATAGAGGCGTCCATTTCCTACCGCTTGATGAAGCTCAATAAGTCACGTGACGTGTCATAATCAGACAGTCCAGAAAGTGTTCGTGATGACTTGTGGTAACAGCACGGCTCTCAGGCATGAGATCAAGCTTCTTAGCTGGATCACCATAAAGGGGACACTTCCTCTCGTTGTGTTCCGTTATATATCCGTCGCTTACGACATCATAGGTCATATCACGACCAGAGAGAAAATAAGAATCAGAAAGAATGTTCAAACTCATAACATCACGGTCTCAGAGGGCCCCTTACAGTAGCCAACACTTGTATAGCAACCAATTATATCAAAATATATGAAGATCCCGTCATGACCATTATTGTCTTTGGTGCAGTATGGTGATGATTATGATACTACTACTACTACTACTACTACTACTACTACTACTACTACTACTACTACTACTACTTATCTTAATGAAACTCTCTTGCTGTGACGGGTTTAGTCTGAGTGCGATATGGCCTGCCGCTTTTGAAAGTGACGAACAACTCTCGAAACAAACAGACAAATCACACTCGCAAATATCGTCGTCTGCGTTTCTCTGATATTAAGTATTGTTGCTTTGCTTTACCAATTAGCACAAGGCTTCAATCATTGCACCTCGCCCTACGAATTAGAATCTAGCTCGACGCATGGGCGATAGTCTCTAATGACTTTGGTTATTTGAAATCCCAATTTCGACATGCAAAAAAGGTTTGTTTGTCCATAGATCAATCGAAGATATACGATATGTATGCAATATATGAACTTTTTTTTTCAACAATTATGATCATTTATTAGACACCTCATATATATTCTGCCTTTGCCCCTTATGGTTTCTTACATTTCAGTGACTGGGGCTTAATCGTTCGATAGTTTTACCCCGATTATTCTTGATTCCATCTCGTCTTTAATTGCCAAATAGTCTCCACGCGGCTTTATTGATGGAATACATGACGATAAATGAGAGTTCTAGTTGCACATCACAGATATAGTAAAGTGCCTTGCAGCCGCGGGGCTTACTACATCTTGTGCAAGTAAACGAATGTTGAAGAATTGCGATATGCCATTCAGGCTACTATCAAAGTGGATATGAAGCTTTCACCGGGGGTTCGAAGCACTGGAACGAGAGAATCATTACCTATTCATGTCAGTGCCCTGGGACGAATTGTCGTTTTACAGAGCTTTCATATGTTTAACTAGTCAATCTCATAAGCGCCGTAACCCATACTGGCATATGCCTAAATGACTACTGTAGTTTTCCTAGTCTAAGGTCGTCTCAGCTGTACGAATCCACGACCTTATTTTGTTTTATGGCATAACAGCGAATACGATAAAGATGTAACTTTAACCCCATGATCGAGAAGAGCCAATAATATATAGCAGCTTGATCTAGCCAAATTGGAACAGCTGCTTGAGACTGTACCAGTTGGGTTTTTTATTAGTCATAGTATTTGCCACTTGAGACTGTACCAGTTAGGTAGTTTATTAGTCATGGTATTTGCCAATGTATCAGATTATCCCTCCTTGAAACTAAGCGGTGTTTCGTCGTGGGTGGTCCTTTCCTCAGCACCCGCCTGCATCATATGAGTTTTGGTGGAACTGATACACCGTGTGCCTCCAGCAAGGCAGCAAGGCAGCGAGAGAGTAACACCGAGACAGACACGCCCCGTGGCGGGAGATGTTCAGCGCTGCCTAATGCACCCACCAGGTGTGGGAAGGGGTCGATCGGCGGCGGCCTGGAGGTGCCCTTAGGGGGTGGGGGAGTTAGATGAGGTGCGAGATGAGCTGTGAAGGTGTCAGTGCCTCGGAGAAAATCCTTGTTTTATTCGCCTTTGGATTTCGTAACGGAAATGTGTTTGTTGTCACATTTTCTGGCATTTTCTAAATCGTGAGTAAAATTCAATAATGGCGCGGGAAACTGGTTTCGACTCTATCACTAGTAACTTTCTCACACACCACATCTGGGGATCTAACACCGTGGTGCCTTATGTAGCAGTGAGCACAGCATGTAATGTATTTTGTACAGTACATTACGGTGGCTCAGAACCTTCGCACCTTCAATTCCAATTACAATAAATTCAAGTACGTACATTTCTCAGACCAAGTGCAACCCTTGAATAAGCAGCTATTGGTTTTCACACCACATACATACCACACACACACATGCACACACACACACACGCACGCGGTCGTCACAATATGTAAACATGCCTTACTATTCTTAGTTTAATAAAGAATCGAGTCATTTTCCATAAACGTTTCGCACTGAATGACCCTACACTCTATCAAACAGAAAGAAAAAAGAAAAAAGAATCATACAAGCCATAGGTGGTTTTCATGTTCTTCCCTGTATTGTATTTCTAACATTTGCTATATATATGCTACCAGAATTATTATCAATGAGATATGATATGATAATTTGTCATCAGCTTCACTTTGAATCTCGCTACTGATTGGTCGATGTGTTTGTTGCACTGGACTGTATTGAGATGCTCCTATCAATGCTTTTCACGACGTTCATTGTTAGAAGATCAACTATCTTTATCCTGTTTCTGGTGTTATTATGACAACCGTTGTCAGGCATACCATGGCCACAAAGGCAGTTCACAAATGCGACCACTGTTGATTGCATTACGATGGATTTTCATATGTAACTCGTGAATCCAAATGTGAAATTGAGTCGAGTCTTTTCTCTGATTTCCACAGCAAGAACCTTGAACTTCAAACTTGTTGTGCCTAACGTACTTCAAAATTAATATTGGGGGACCTGATGATAAATGGGTTATCCTCGTTGTGAAAATGGTATACGGTCGATGTGTGCGTTCAGCCACAGGCCGTACTGGCGTTGTGCAATTCATCTGGCTTCTCGCAGACATCTTGCCGTATACCATTTTCACAAGAAGGATAACTAATGATATTATATATGGTTTTGATATTGCGTATCTTCTATGATGGGTCGAACATAACTGATGTAAGATATGATATGTAACCCCTGGCACTCTCCCAACGATTAGAAAACAACTTATATGATATATTGACACTATCTAGTAATATATCAAACCTTATTGTAGGGTAGCTACTGTCTGAAGGCTTATTTGTGATGAAATAAGGAATCGAACATAAATCCATGTCGATAAATTGCTCATCAGCGAGACATTGGGCCTCTTAAGTGAGGTGAAGACATTTTCGCCGAGCTAGCAGTGTGCATGGAGGAACACTACCACATGCCTTTAGGGTCAATTCAACACTTTAGGACCTATTCTCTCTCTCGTGTAGTGCGAAAGAAATTGCCCTCTATTCGATCAGCACGTGACTTCGCCGACCAATTCCCTAATGGTGTACTCAGAGGGTCAGCTACGGTCAGCATACACGTGATGACACCATAATGCATCCTGGTCTTTTAGAAGCTAGATGGGAGCATGCTATTCTTCGTGTTCTTTAATAATATCATTAGATGGAGGGATTGTGGTTGGAATCAGGGGTTCTTTCACAACTACAAGGTGCGTGCCGAAAGGGCGTGTCCTGTGTATACTCAGCCTACCTACTACAGGAATCAATATCAACCCTACTAGAGACGCACAAGAAGGTCTTCGTCACATACCTAGACATGACGAAGGCCTTTGACGGGGTCTGGATAGGGGGTTTATTCTATAGACTTTGGGAATTAGGTATAAGGGGCAGGATATGGAGATTGCTTTACAATACATACAAAGATTTTCAATGTAGAGTTAGGATACAGAACCAAATGTCTGAATGGTACCCCCCCCCCCCCCCCCCCCCTAACCCAGCGGGCAAATGTACGTACAATGTACGTACATTGTACGTACAAGCCCGTACATACGGAATTGGTACGGATAACATTCGGAATGAAAGTTTTTTTGACGTACGGGTCCGTACGTACAATGTACGTACATAGCCGTACGTAAAATGTACGTACATTGTACGTACATTGTACGTACATTGTACGTACAGTCCAATACCAAAACTGAATTAAAGTAGGAGTTTTTACATTACATATAAGGAAATTCTTAAGTGAATCTCACATAGGATTTCCCTATCATCATGTGTAATAAGTACAAATTAGTAGGAATTCCTTGATCAGTGTTCCCCTTGAAGGAGTATTCTGTTCAAGTATATACCATGTCTGAATCTGAAGTTAACTTATACCATTTGATTCTGCACTAAATCATGCCATGTGACCTACATTCAGTTTCTAGGCTTTTTTTATCAATTCTCTTGCTCAAACATGGTTATTGGTATTGTAGACACTTAGGGAATAAATTTTATAGAATTCTCATACAATTTGAAATGGAGATTGCCATAACTATCTACCCGCTTTTCTCAAAAAAAGGTAATTTACTGTATTAACCGTAATTAGTTCGTTTACGTTCAATATACGGGGACATGTACGTACATTGTACGTACGGACCCGTACGTACATTGTACGTACAGACCCGTATTACATTCAGGTTAAAAACTAGAACCATACGCACATTGATTTCTGATAGTTAGGGGAAAATCTATCTGAACCTAAACCGTACGTAATCCGAATGTTCCGTTTTGGTACAGGGTGCGAACCTAAACCGTACATACAATGTACGTACATTGTACGTCCATGAGTGCGAACCTAAACTGTACGTACAATGTACGTACATTGTACGTACAGTGCCTGCTGGGAAGGTGTGGAATACACCAGGGGGGGGGGGTATCTATCGTTAATGAAATATATAGCTTTTATTGATTCATTATTATTAACTTTTGAGAATAGTAATTTCTGTAGTGCTCTCTATAGAGGTAATGTGTCCCACCTCGGGTATGCTGATGATGTGGCCTCAGCAAGCACGAGCAAAGCCCAAACCGATCAAGTCCTCAAGATAGTTTACAACCACAGCTGTAAATGGAGGTACAGGTTTAATCCCAAGAAAAGTGCGGTTTTAGTTTTGGGGGAAGGGGAGAGAGAAAATAAGGTAAATTCCAAATACCGAACTTACAGACTAGGTAGTGATATCATCAAGGAGGCTACTAGCTATGATCACCTTGGGTTAAAAGAAAAATCAGTCTGGGCCTCAAGAAGGAACGTACTACTGAAAAAATTAGCAAAGGCCAAAAGGCATTAAATGCTGATGCAGGACTTGGTTTGAAACCAGGCGGAGTAACAATGAAAGCCTGTAGCATGATATTTTGGGCCATGGTTATCCCAATAGTAACTTTTGCTAGTGAGATATACGTAATGAATGACGAAGATATCAGTCAGTTTGAAGATTTCCAGACCTATGCAGGATGTAGAATACAGCGCTTTGGGCATAACTCTCCTAGAGCCACAAGTTACGCAGGTTTAGGATGGATAAGCCTAGAATTATATATATATATATATATATATATATATATATATATATATATATATATATATATATATCAAAATGCTATTTATTAGGACTTTTGCAGTCCTGCAAGAAGACTCTGTATATAAAAGAATCTTTGTAAACCGATACCTGGAGTATTTCGAAAAACGAAGACATCTGCGTAGTAAACACTCGAAAGAGTCCAACTTTTGACATACTAAGGGTATCTGGTATTTTTGGTCTCTTAAATGAAGTGGGGGAAATGCTCCTCGGTACGAGAGTCTATAGTAAGAAGCAATGGAAGGATCTAGTCTAGGCAAAAGCCTAGCAAATTGAAGACCAAGACTAGAGGATAAGAACAAACCTTTTCCATACCACAAAATATTTGAATGTAACTCTATATTCTGTGAAATCCCTGATTTGGTGGCAAATGAGTGACATGTCACCCGATCTAATGCATTGTTGCGAGACCATGGCAAAATTAATATGTAGAGCTAGTAAACTCAAGTCTGACTGCTATCAGTACAGAAATTATATCGCGAATAGACCGTACTGTAATAAGTGTAATGAATTAGCTATTGAAGATGTGGAACACTTGATAATGCATTGCCCATATTTCAAATGCACCAAAGATAGTATGTTTGCTGAAATCCGCAATCTTGAAAAGCATTATCTGGCTACTATACTATCCCCAAACGAAAATTTCCTGTATGTATTACTGGGAAGAATTCCGACAGGAGTCCCTCCTGAAATGGTTTATGACTACTATAGAGTAGTAGCCACTAATGTGCACTATATGTATAACTCTGTCGTTAAAAACAGATGGTATTGGGTAAACCTCTACATTTACAATGTTATGATTTGTTGTTGTTAGCAGTCAATTTTTCTCTGCATTTCCGGTAGAACAGACGGTATACTGAAACGCCCAACCTTTTTCTTTTAATCAAGACACGTCAGCTTTAAGTGATGCATCAAATTGTAGCATACAGGTGTAGGTTTGGTCTCCCTTTCTACGAAAAAGCTTTCACAGGTATTGGACGAAATATAGTGCATTTTTTTATATTCAGATTAATTAATCTTTTTTCTTTTGTAACTAACTCCATATTTCAAAATATTTATGTTTTGTTTTATAACCTATGTTGTTATTATTAAATGCTTTTGTGGTAGAGATACTACAGTCAATAAACATATATATATTAGGACTCGTGTATTTATATATTGCAGGGATTGGATTAAGAAATAATGATTTAACTTGCCCTACTTTTACTTTTGGATATCAGGTTTTGAAGATTGAAAAAAAGTAAATGCAAAGAGATGGCAGTCTTTTTATTGAGGTATATTAATAGCATGTATATATCCACAATCTGATCTAGAACAGGGTTTAAGCTAGTCCTAGACCCTTTCGTTGACTTAGGATCGATGGCTTGGTTATGTGACTATATGTATGTTATGTACTATATGGTGTACTATGTGTTGGTCATATGTAATGTTACTCTATGGGATAACTAAATATTATATCTAATTTGTTTTGCCATATGTCATGTACCACATCACGGCGACCTGGTGGTCAATAAAGATACTATACTGAGGTTACATCTCGAGACAGCTCCTCTTGGACAACAAGATCAGCAGGGAACCTAATCACGTGGTATCAAAGGGGGATCTGCTATGTAGCTTAGAATGTTACCTCATAATGTCATTGGAATCAGCGTGTTTAGCCTCTGTTAACACATTCAAAGCTTTTTCAGCGAACTCAAACCTATAGTTTACCATTCGGCATGAACAGATATTTGCCATTATATGATACTGTATACTGCAGTGTTGTCAAGGATACTATTAAATGCGAGATTTGGTAGATGAAAAATAATAAATGTAACAGTCAATGAATGTCACAAACATCTGCTATTTATATGGAAAATTGCATTAAGAAGCCATGAAACCCTTCATTTGCCGATGAAATACATTTACAGAGATACATTTAGAATAACATTCCCTTCTAGCTATTGGGAGGATGTGCCATACGTTCTATACAAACACTAACTCTGTTAAATATCGTTTTTTGTTTATCATATGCAGCTATTGTAGACACGCTGCAGGGCACAGCAGCTACATTCTAACTGGGGGAAAGGATGTGGCGAACACGATAACATACATACACACACACTCATCTGCCCAACGTTAATCTCTCATCCCCAGATAGTTGCATCATCCCTACGTCCAAAAGATTCGCGCAAGGAGTTAGAACTTGATACATAACTCAAGTTGAGATTGTAATTCGCAAATCAAAGATGCTCAAAATATTTAGTGGTTGCGACTGAGACGTTTCCAGACAGCTGCTACAATATCATTCCATCGCTTCAAAGGCCGAGCGGACGAACGCACAACCACTGCCCAGTCATTCTTACCGGTGCATTTTCGTCACGTTTATGCAAATTGTGGCTAATTCGTGACTAGCCAGTTGTAAGTAGTGGAGGAAACCGGATTACCCGGCGAAAACCACCGCCTAACCCCAAGTCACTGGCAATTTCTCACATGCCCAGGCCGGGACTCGAACTCTTACCGGTGCATAGTCATCCATTAGAGTCCTACTTGGGGGCAGCCTGCACCCACGATTAGGGATCGGAGGGCAAAAACGCGACGACGATTAACAGAATTCTGTTCAGCGTGAGACGAAATCATTTGTGGAAGCCCTTAGGCGTCTCTTGCTGTGATATCCGACGCAGAATCCTGACGTCTTAACGGTTTCTTGATATTCCTCCGCCAGCATTTAGACATATTGCATATAAAACGTCTTTCCATGCACACACCCGCTGCGTTGGCACAATTCACTCATCTCCTGAGTAGTACCCAACGTATAATCACGAACAAAATCAACGTAGGCCAGCATATAATAGTAGCAATGCTATACAATAGAATGCGCTAAAGATAGATTGTGGAGGTGTTTGTAAAAATCTCTCCTTATGCCATTCACAGAATGTTATGATTGAAATAGAAATACTGGCGCCCTCAATGGGAAAATTATAATAACTCAAGGTTTATGGATCAATAAGATTGCTCCGAGAATCTGGGTAGGATGGGAGTTTAATCCACGTCTCTGGCTATGCTTTGCATGTACAATGGCTTCTCGATGTATCTCATCGCATCAAGAAGTCTCGCGTTCAATCCTTACTTAAAATATTCATAACACATGCTTGCGAGTAAAGGTTTGCCGTTATTTCAGTTTCCTCTACAATTGCCCATCAGCTAAGGGCATTATATTCTATAATGGTAGAACAGGATGCTTGGAGTAAACTCCCATGCCAGGTTAAGGATGTTGGACTGCATGTGGAATGCCACCGCTGTTTTCCTGATAGGCTTAGCGCTTCTAAGGATTTAAGAGCTCTTCATTTATAAACACTGTCTGGTATTATTACCATAACTGACGAATGGCGCGTGTATCCGCCAATTACATACTATTTGCGTAGTTATGTTATGCTTACTTTTAAAGGAACTTTCTCCAGCCATCACTCTTGAAGTATGTAAGTTTTCGTATGTCTGATTTTAGTGGATGGAATGATAAATTGTTATGACTTCAATCAGGTACTTCTGAAGGTTGAGTTAGACCTTGTGACTCTGTATACCAATTAGTAGTCTGCACTAGTAAGGACAGGATATAAACACATCTTTAATTAAAGTCCTCTCTCTCTCTCTCTCTCTCTCTCTCTCTCTCTCTCTCTCTCTCTCTCTCTCTCTCTTGGGTTTTTGATAGGCAATGGTTTTCATCGGGTGCTCCGGTTAACTCCACTTACAACTGGCTAGTCATCTCTTAGCCTGTCCATATAACGAGAAAGGACGATGACCAAAATAACATAGATAGATTGATAGATAGATAGATAGATGTAGATACATAAAAACATACATACATGCAAATAAATATGGTGTTGTGATATTCGTGTTTTCACGAGAAAATATCCCATGTCTCTGTCAGTAGAACGCTCTAATGAAAGGGAAGGGTTTCTTGGTAAGAACTCCATCCTAATAGACTTCAAACGTGCATCTTTACCAAGTATGGAGCAACTATTACTCAGAGACGTCACTTTCTCGGAAACAATGATCATTGAAGCATAACCGAGTCAAAGGCGCTGTGGTCAATCAAGCGAACCTAGTTCCTCAGCACGCATGGCATGCCGGGATATCTTTTGCTTGGCTGCATTACCATTGCCCTGCTCTGGAGCCTACCCAATAAATGTTGCCTTCGTAAACAACAATCTCAGTCTATGATTGAACTAGATCAAAACAATTTTATATGGTGTGTGCACTTATTTAGTGATCAGTTTTTAACCCATGTTGTTCTGAAATGTGTATTTCCGAATAATATAGAGAAAGAATAACACCAGGACGTTGTTTACGTTTCTATTTGCCATGTATCATAATCATTATTAGCGATGATATATGAGGATGTTTTGCAAAGTTTCTTAGAAAGTTTAGGGGAAGCAATCACAGATAGTATCGGCTCAAAATGTGCACGTACAATGTATCAAAAATTAAAACAGAAAATAAAATGTAATTCAGAATCCAAAGAAATATAGCGAATCATAACGAGTGACATATTTGGTAGGTTTTAGGTAATTCATATTCAAATACAAAAACGGTGTGACCACATGTATTGACATGCTACCTAATACATGCTTGGCAGTTGATTATTTTACTGTTGTATTAATGTTGTTTACAATCATTCATAAATCATTTTGATTTTGTGACAGTAGTAGATCACAAGGCCTCTTTTAATGACAATTGAAGCCTGACACCAACAAGATATTGTGTGTCCAGGCAAGTCCGTGAGGAAAGATGTCTAGAACCCACGAGGAGAGCTGAATGGAATAATTAAACCCCACTCTATCAGTCACTCCGAGAAAAGGACAACACACCCATGTTACTTACAACTTTCTCACATACCCCCAGCGATTATTGAGCCGAGATGAATGGTAGTAGTGAGTTGGAGTGCACTGCACTGGACCGCTCTGTCGTTGGGGCAGTCACGTATCCCACACAGGAGCGTTTGCTCTTGTACGTATCAAGTGTCAACAATGCTCATTGACACACCATCACAGAGGCTAAGAACACTTTTATCTTCGCGTGTTTACCACTTCTTTCACACCGCGTATAAGTGCAGCCAACCTTTCATTCGTGTGCTTCAGTGATCTTCAAAGATAGAAACCATGCGTAACGCAATGGCGGGATTGGCCGCACTCTCTGTTATCATGGCTATTTAGCTTCTGGGCAAAGATGACTCAATATGCTTCTTGGCAATTCTGATAAACCTTTAAATATTAAAGAGATAAATGTTTTGCAGGAACACAAACTATTTCATATATCTTTTCTTATCCTAACTACAGAACACGTGGTGGAAGATAACAAGCTTTGGAGTTGAACTATCTAAAGGCCATCATAGTAGCGCGATGGCGTCTCGCTGTATCAGAGTGTTGATCTGCTATTGAGCACTAAGTTAACCCTTTATGCATAGTTATGGACTGAAAAGAGGCGGTTGATTTCCCCATTAACAGCTGGCCAGTCACAATTTAGCTTTAATGTAGAAGGAAAGAGATGGTAAAAGTGTAGTCTTGCGTTTTGGACCATGTTAGTACTGTATCTACATGGCAAGACTTGAAGCCACTCAATAACCTTACCATTGAAGCTGGTAGAATATATTTTTATTTGACAGCAATCGTCAATGGCCGCCAAGCACATAGTATCACTTGTTAACTGATAAGACAGGACTAGGATATTCTAATACACGACGTAAAGAATCTAGAATCTAATACACGAACGTTCGCTTAGTTTACGTACATTTCCATAGGATATCCTCATTTGTCACATGGGCATATACTTATTAGACTAATTATAAGATACTGTATTTTGATTCACAAAAGATTGTGTTGGGTAAATTTTGCGAATTTACAGAAAATCCATTTTTACGTTTTTTAACTTTGCGAATTGGTCGCATCATGGATTGCCAGCTATACACTTAGAGTGGCAGCACTAATCACTGCGAATTTTAATTTTGCGTCCGAGGCTAAACGCAAAAAAAACGCAAAAATTAAACAAAGTACTTGGTTCTATAATAAATAGAAACATCTAAAAGATTGGCACATTATGCGTTTGTTCAGGTATGGGATACAATGAAAATAGATTACAAAATTCCTTGATGGATAAGAGTGTATTACATTTCTCCCAGTATGTACATGTTCTTGTGAACTGCATATGAATCTCACTGCCTGTCCATCGTTGAAAATAATGCACATTTTACAAATCAAATTTGGAAATCGCCTAAAATAGATACACTGTTCTTCTCAATAATACCACAATCTAGTCTATCAGTTGTACCGTCAAAATTATTTTTATTGTCAGAAAAACCTATTTTGAACAACAAACAACATTCAATTTCATGGTCTGTCTCTCTCTTTCTTATCTGGGAGGGATATCTGTGTTTATAGATCACTTCATCTTGCCCACCACTATAAAAGGGCAAACACCAGACATGATCAAATAATAGAATGGATAACATCACACGAGAACATGGAGATAATGAAAAGTATTACCTACTGTTCAATATATAGAACTACCATGTTATACAACCGCAGTCGCCCCACTATAGCTGCTTGAAATTACCACCAAGAGTCGTATGGGTATGGCTCATGGGGGTCAATACCATTGCTACGAATAAAAATATCAACTCAACATAGATATAATCCGGCAATATGTTGAAAATTCAATTTATTTTTATATTTCTCTCAATTCAAAGACTTCCTGATTTAATCAGTGGAAACGCCATGCACCAAATGTCCTCTGGCAAAAAACGAGCCAGTTTCCAATAAGGCCAGTATTAGTAGCGTGTTTTGATAACGAAAAAACGCAAAAATTAAACAAAGGCAATCTTTTCCAAATCTACAGTAGCCCATACGTTTTTACCAACCCATCCATATGGATCGACACTTGGGATAGAAATGTCGATAAAATAGAAAACATTACTAGTCAAACACAACATAAAGAGTACAAGTAAAGATATACCTTGACGTTAACATCATTTTTAAAACGTAGACCAGCTTTAACACCTATGTCACTGTAATGGTTCAATTGCTTGTCTCTGTAAGAGATATATCTCTGACAAAAGCATTCTTTGTAAAAAAAATAAAGAAGTATGGTCTTGTATTGTATTGTATGTATTACTGTTTTACTGTTTTACATTATAGGATTCTGATGGCAATTGCTAGGTATCACTTTGGGCTTGTGTGGGTGGGCAGTAGCTCGAACAATAGCGTAGATAACAATAGCTACCTCCGCAACCAGTTGTGATGCATATGCAATCCGCACTTTAAATAGACCTGCGGAAATTAGTTTTAACTCCTGTCGTTTACCCGACTGAGAACCGAGGGGACAACCTCCTATCAGAACATAGAAATAATCAGTAATGGACCCATGCGCCAATTCATATATATATATATATATATATATATATATATATATATATATATATATATATATATATATATATATATATATATATATATATATATATATATATATATATATATATATATATATAATATATATATATATAATATATATATATGTATATATATAAATATATATGTATATATATATATATATATATATATATATATATATATATATATATATATATATATATATATATATATATATACATATATATATATATATATATATATATAATATATATATATATATATATATATAAATGGCGGAAATTATACTATGGTTCAATACTCACATTCCCAGGCAAGGTAATTATTGCACAGCGTATCTTTTTACCAGAAATGTATCAAACTTGAAAACACTTGAAACGCCGGCAATGCAACAGATCAAATGATATTGTAATGGATTTTAGTTTCATTTCTTTTTCTTCAAATTTATTGTTATCCTGACATATGATCGTTGTTTTCCTCGAGCAAAACGGTGTCTGACATTGTAAGGATCAATGCAATACAAATATAATTGAAGCCATTTCGTTTGCAATCTTAAATTGATTATTCTCAAGTGTTTGTTATCTAAAGTATGTTTATAGTTATACCTCCACCACTTGGTTCTATAATGAATAGAAACATCTAAGAGATTGGCACAGTATTCGTTTGTTCAGGTATGGGATACAATGAAAATAAATAACTAAAATTCCTTGATGGATAAGAGTGTATTACATTTCCCCCTGAGTATGTCCATGTTCTTGTGAAATGCATATCAATCTCACTGCCTGTCAATCGTTGAAAATAATGCAAAATAGATCGCCTAAAATAGATACACTGTTCTTCTCAATAATATCACAATCTAGTCTATCAGTTGCACCGTCAAAATTCTTTTTATTGTCAGAAAAACCTATTTTGAACAACAACAGCATTTAATTTCATGGTCTGTCTCTCTTTCTTATCTGGGAGGGATATCTGTGTTTATACATCATTTCATCTTGCTATAAAAGGGCAAACACCAGACATGATCAAATAATAGGATGGATAACATCACACGTGAACATGGAGATAATGAAAAATATTACCTACTGTTCAATATATAGAACTATCATGTTATACAACCGCAGTCGCCCCAATATAGCTGCTTGAAATTACCACCAAGAGTCGTATGGCTATGGCTCATGGGGGTCAATACCATTGCTACGAATGAAAATATCAACTCAACATAGATCTAATCCAGCAATATGTGAAAATTCAATTTATTTTTATTTCTCTCATTCAACGACTTCCTGATTTAATCAGTGGAAACGCCATGCACCAAATGTCCTCTGGCAAAAAACGAGCCAGTTTCCAATAAGGCCAGTATTAGTAGCGTGTTTTGATAAGGTTGTATTATTGGACAGAAGCCGCTCAATGCACCATACCAAATGGGTTCTGCCTGAGAATAAATTATTTCCAGCACACGAGTGGGTGCGCACGTAGGTAGTGGATGATGAAAAGGAAAAGCTTTGATGACATCAAAGCTCCGCAGGTGTCGGTGACAATTAATTACAGGCGGATGACAACAGCCGTAGTGTGCAGTTCCAAGCCAAATTAAACAACAAAGTATATATATATATATATATATATATATATATATATATATATATATATATAATATATATATATATATATATATATATATATATATATGTATATATATATATGTATATATATATATATATATATATATATATATATATATATATATATATATATATGTATATATATATATATATATATATATATATATATATATGAATATATATATATATATATATATATATATATATATATATATATATATATATATATGAATATGTATATAATATATATATATATATATATATATATATATATATATATTATATATATATATATATATATATATATATATATATATATATATATACATATATATATATGTATATGTGTGTGTCTGTCTGTCTGTCTGTCTATCTGTGTAGAACGTATGTCTACACCAGTACACTTTGTGAGGTAATTTCACCTACATATTGTCAGTTCTATCCCATAAGAGAGAAGGAAGCACATTTTGCACAGGATATCCACCTTAGGGGCTTCGTGCAATGGGTGGATGAAGCGTGAAATTATAACAGTCCATGAATTTTGTGTTGTCTAGCTAGACGTGATTGATCGTGTTGAGGAGCTGCATTCTACATCTAGTCTTCCACACGCAGTCACTTAGCTTGCTAATATGCTCATCAACACGTAATATAGGTCATATATTTGAATATTCTACCCTTCCCCAAACTTGGTACTGTGTGCCCATTGCTATATGAAATGAACTCAAAGGTGCTGATTTATGTTTAGGAAAAAATAAGTATTAGCTGCCTAAAACAACGTCATCGTTCATGAGCTTGAATTCGAATTGAATTTTCTAGTTCTTCAAAGGAGGGCAAATGTGATTTTGTTTGACTTTGTTAATTCTTGAATTTGCACATACATCAGTTTTTTTCTTGTGTCTTACTACCACAACGGTAGAATGTAAACTTTGACCAGAGACTGTTGTCATCTGTCCTTTTCAATATATTCATAATTGAAGAGACGAAATTATTTTTTAGTTTACTAAGGAGATTTATATAATTGTGTAAATGATTATATATAATCATTTATGTTAACATCTATTATATTTGCTTTATCTCAAAAGTATTTCCACTATAAAGTTCATTAAGTGGGGGTTGTCGAAAATTGACCATTATATATTGGTTTATTTGAGTGGCATGAAGTTGCTATAATGCATTATGGTTGCTCCTGAAATTGGTTTGGTAATTTCCATCACCGCAGACAATTGTTGTGTGAGGAGGGTGCATGAACTTTCTGGCAGTGTCATAACCAGGTGATTGATGGACCTCTCTCACTCTACGAGACCACCCCGTGACATGAGCTGATAAACGAGGCGGGTTGAGGAGCAGTACCTCAGAAGTATTAGTTTAGCAAGTGCATCTCGCTGCCATCCTAGCTTGACGGGCGAGAGATGAGTTCCCGTGAGAGTTTGCACGAGTCATCAGGGTCGAAATAGGTGAGATTGCATTAACCCCTTATCACCAACAATGTGCTTTAGAACGAGCTTCTCACCCAAAAAGAAACTGTTAAGGGAATGTTATTACACGTCTGTCTAGGCTACCTGTCTCTGCGTCTAGATACCCGTCACGGAAATCAATCTAGTGGAAATGACGCCTTGTTCCAGTATTGGCAAATAAAAAGGGAACTGCAACATGTGCACGAGTACCGATCACTTACAACATATATCCCTATCTGTGTGAGAGCCTCGAGCCCCACCTTAACGTTTTTAAGTTAATTTGAAGAGGGGGAAAATTTGACTTTTTGGTTCATACTAGTAGTAGTAGTAGTAGTAGTAGTAGTAGTAGTAGTAGTAGTAGTAGTAGTAGTAGTAGTAGTAGTAGTAGTAGTAGTAGTATGTTTATTGGCTGTAACATACGGTTACAAAATCATACATATACAGAATAATAGTAATGAAGCATAGAGCAAAAGACCAAATTACAGTAATATATGCTGATTAATAGCGACTTTTAGTGTAAGGACTTTAGAGCAGCTGATTGAATAAGGTATCTTTTTATATAAATACAGGAGAGGATGGAATGAACGAATTCTAAATGTATATGTGAAAGCTGTTTGAAACACATTTATCCTTGTCGTAAAAGTATTATCAATAGACAAATACTTTCATATGACAAAACAATTACGCCTGTTTTGTTTCGATTAAGTAGACATTGAGGTAGATAGATCGTGATAGGAAAGTGTGTTACGATTTTATAATTATTTATTTTACATCTTAAATTGATGTCGACTTATTCACAGAAATCGTTACATTTAGAGCTCATTCTCTTTAACGGGACAATAATAACAGAATACTCCAGTCATGCGTTGACTTAAAGAATTTAGTTATTAATCAGATAGGGGGGGGTAGCGCATGATAAAGTAGAGTTACTATACGGCGCGCAGCCTTCACAACAGTAGACTCTAATGAGAATATGCCAAACACGCACTCTCTTTTTATCTCTCGAAAATTAGCTCATTGAAATGCCATCATTTCTACACAACCGAATGAAACGACTATTATTTCGGCATCACACAGAATCTGATTCACAGAATTAGCTATTCATGTTCACACATGCATAGCATTGAACATCAGATAAAAGAAAGAACACCTTCAGAAAACCTTAGTCTCGATTGCTTCTGTTTTGTTCTCACGATACTGCTGTAAATAATGTATACTCCCGTGCAGCAAACAAATTGGTCATGAAAGCGATATAAAACTCTTCCTTTGTTGTAATCCGTCCAGCGGATTAAGTTAGGAGTATGAATTGAAGAATATGTTACCCACACATTACTTCTTATATGTCGAAAGAAGGAATTGAAAATTTGACACACACACACATTATACAAATATGACATCCAAGTGGGGGCCATATGATAGAACGGATCCCCTCGACAGTGTGGCTTTCCCGTGGGCGAACTTCGACTGGGATGTCATATGTGATTTATCATACCGAACAAATCCACAATGGTAAAATATCAATGAACACAACACAGCATATCAAACCACTGCCGGTCGGGAAAAGACCGTCTGCTGTTTCGGATGAGGTCAAGGGAATGTTGCACGTCAGTTAGCCAATCGCGGCTTACGATCTTCACGAGAGGTATGATAAATATATACAAACAACACACCATGTTCGATATCATATGTTAGCCAGTAATATTATGTATTTGAATTTACTATGTAAGAGCAGGTGATACATTTGTTCCACCATGTTAGAAAGTTTGGTGCAGCCTGCTATGCACTCGAAGGCACAGATATCCCACGAGGCAGAGCCGAGTCTACTACTGATGAATTTCTAACGGGGTGTAACCAATATTATGCTAAACTATACTCTCGCAGTGTGATATTGCCGTGATGTAAATTGACCACAGTGAATCATATTTTAGACCTAATGTTCTAACCATTATTCGGTGTATTTAGTAGATTGTTATACTATAATAATGTTTACAACATTATGCTCCACAACACGAAGCATTCAATTCGATGGCAGACAAAGCACGTTGATTATGATTAAGGGAACTGACTCATTACAGCTCAGTTGAGATAATAGTACCCAACTATAGTCTGTCTGACCCGAGCTTGGCTGACCGTTTGTCCTCTTTTTTGTTACAAAAGTCTCGAGTTTGCCATCCAAACTTGGCAAATATTTTAGAAGCAGTAAGTCACGTATGTATAAAGAAATACTTTATATCTCAACTCTGCAAAATGTTGGTTTCGCTTATTGGGTTCAATTGTACGATTTGCCGATTGCCAACAGTACAAATGTGAGCGATCTTGTTTGTTATTTTGGTATGGGCACCTAATGGGCAAACTCTGCATTTACGGAATTGAGACAGAAGGTATGTTTATACATACAAATCTTAGTGCTCCTAAGAAGTTTACCAAGTTTGGATAGCAAACACAAAAGTTTTGCAACAATAAGAGGAGACAAACGTTCAGCCAAGCTTGGGTCGGACAGACTATAATTGCCATCACTGGGCAGTACGGCTGGACAACCTGTCCATTGCTATTGCTCCTATACCTCGGCAGTGCAGAGAGCATGATTACTACATCCTATCTGCTGCCACTAAGCTAGTTAGTAACAATATAGACATCGATTTTCTCACTGCTAACTATCTACCACAGGAAGGTGAAATAATGTTCTCCCCGCTGTGCCTCGCATGCATTCATGACTTGCATAATAATACTCAGGGCCCTATGCACCCTTGGCCCTACCCACCCTAGGTTTAAGCAGTCGCTTACCTAAGTAGTACTTAGCCGGTAAGTTTAGTAATGACTTACTGTGATGCGCCACGTCATTTTTAAAAGTGTTGGTTTTGTGGCAACTAGAAACTCACCTTGAAATTTCTTAGATTAATTGATTGTTTTTTTTTATTATATTGCCATGATGAAAGAATATTTGAAGGAAGTGAACTTATCATTTACGTCGATCCTATTTTTTTTAAATTATTAAATGATATAGTAACATGAAAGCATATATAGATGTATGACATAGTTTATGCTAGTCTTCTCAGTGTATCGATACACAAATATATGAACTCAACACACGAAATTAATCACATTGTTACCTCACGAGTACCTCCGTTACTTGAGATTAAGGGTACCACAGCATTAAATGCTTTGAGGTGAATCTACTGGAGACACACAGATTGCCTGCATCCAGGTGTGTGTTGCCCTGATATGTCATACACATGTCAACAATGGTTCAGCAGTACAGCTCTCTCTCTCTCTCTCTCTCTCTCTCTCTCTCTCTCTCTCTCTCTCTCTCTCTCTCTCTCTCTCTCTCCCCCCTGCTTAGGATTGATACTCATATCGATATATCAATGCAAGGGAAATACACGCATTTTATATCAGAAATGAGCTGGAAATAGAAGCAACCTTCACTTGAAGGCTATCTTCCTGAGGTACCGTGTCATATAACGTTGCCTGCACTACTCAATGTTGTCCGTCAGCTGGCCGTGCCAGCTTTACGTCCATGGAGCTCCCTTGGTGAGCGTGCAATCAAGAAGGTGGCAGAACGGTGCAAGTAATGTTACAACACGTTATTTGCCAAATGGACTACTCTCATTTCCTTTTGCTTAATGTCATCCAGGCCATATCCTGTGAGATTTATATCCTTGGTCTTAAATCACCACTTGATGCCGCGCTCGTAAGAGACTCCGGGAAGGCATGTTATAGCATGTCTTTTATTAAAGCAATTAACGGTACTGCAAGTATTGCGCAAATTACCCTGAGCAGTAAGAGCGATAAACCTGACACCCAGGATAATGGTACTGCAAGTAAGATAAATTGTTATAACCTCGCATAATTAGGACAATTTTATGCATATCAACACATTAATGGACTCTGCTAAATATCGTATTAGACACAAATCTTGTCAGCAAACATGATTAGAATAATAATTTTGCTTATTTGGCCATATCTTCACCATATTTGATCATTAAATCACCTTGGTTTTTTATTGAGTGCCCGAATTACCTAATGTAAGGGAATGAATTATATCCTGAAAGTCTCTAAGATGTATAGTTTTTCATAAGCTAGGCATCATTTAATAGTTTGATCTTTGCCTTTTGAACTTAAAACTGTCGTAATGAAAATTGGAGACACATTTTGTATAATCGTCTTTCAAAAATGGAGGAGACTCTATCCAAAGTCTCAGACACATTTACATGGATGCTACATGCACGCTTTCAAAATTACAGTAATTAATGAGAAGTTTAATGAAACATACTGTTTTGATTGTTTACCCAAACTTTCACCATATTTGAACCTTGAATTAATTTGAACTTAACACTTATTGCTCAGAACACCTTATGGTGATTGCGGGTATGATAAAACGAATGTATTCTACTATAAAAGTCACTTTTAAAGAGTTCTGTTGCTGCTGCGTTTTAGGAAAAAACTGGACATTTTCTTCTAATTGATCTTTGACCTTGACCTTGAATTCATCATTTCTTATGTCATTTAATAGGATGAATCATATGACGTTCATTGTTCCTTACTTCATTGTTAAACCAGGCATTTTTCAATAATTTGAATTCTATTCTTGACCTTTGACTTTGAATATGTTGAAGGAAAGGGACACACACACACACACACACACACACACACACACACACACACACATATATATATATATATATATATATATATATATATATATATATATATATATATATATATATATATACATGTATACACCAACAAATTCTCCAAGACTTAACATAACATTCGGCATGATACCCTGCTTTGTTATAAAAGCCTATAGACTATATTCTAGGGATCACGCCCTCTTACATACAGGAATTTTATTGATGGAAACAACAGCAAAAACATTCCCCGTTAAGCATGTGCGCAATTCTTCACTGAGCAAACTAATGCAATGTGCGAAGATTGCCAGAGAAAGCACAGAGCATATAGACCTCGCCATGTATCGAACCGCTGAATGCCTTATGAACATTTTCCGGGTTAATATCCTATGAATATCGAACCGCTGAATGCCTTATGAACGCTTTTCGTGTTAATTCCTGTGACTCTACCTGGCTTTTATATGACCTTTCAGCCAACATAAAGGGTTCATTGCCTGAAGGTGTCGTCATCAAGAATCGATTGAACAGAGAGCAATGAACCTCTCTGGCAGGCTGTAAAATGAAGTGGGTTCAAATATGAATAGTGTTTCTAACGGAGCTCCTTCACAAACTAATATAATCAGCCGTTTAATGATAGGGTTAACACTGAACTAATATCACCAATCATGTAAAACATTAATTTCCAAAATTTTACCGAGTGTTAAAGTGCTATGAGGGATATTGTGGTTTGCGACTCAACACATGATTTCGCAACTGTGCATGTGACCTTGACTTTGCTTGAGAAGGCAAATATTGCTGGCATCGTAATCGATAAAGTGCATGTCTGTGTTATATAAGAACACAGACTTAAGCTCATGTGAATAGTATGGATGTAATGTGTAACTTTCTCTAGAATTTCTCATATACTCAAAACTGCTATCTCAGTATAGTATAGGAGAGGTCTCAATTTCTCCCATGCTAGAAGAATAACGTAAGGCTTGATCATATTTGCATTGCATATTCATTCATCAAGATGTTTTCTTAAGCCTCATAATATAATGGTTTGGATATTTAAGGTAGCTATTTTGGGTATTAAATGCTGATAGATTTGCTTGAGATTCGGTATAGAAAAGCAAGACTAACATGAGGGAAGAGTATCACAGTTTTTGAATTTTAGCTTTGTTCCAAAGTTATGCAATCTAGGAGTTTTCGACAAATACTAAATCATAAATGGTCATAAAATCAATTTGAACGGAGAAGCAATTTCAAAAACATGTGATACCCTTCCCTCCGTATTGATTTTATTCCACGTTTATTATGAATTTGATGATCTCAGTCCATAATTGTGGATATTGTGGATAGGTGCCATGGGTGAAAACATTATGTATGATTTCATTTTTTTTTCACCACGGAAATGTCTGCTGGGAGGACACAGTGGTAAGCCCACTGCCATCCCCTTGACCACTCTGCCCCTGGTCACGGAAACAGTGACAGTAAAAATACATCTGACGGCCTAGGAATCTAGGCTGATACCGCCTGTCATTCGTGACGTAATTCTCCCTCGCCTGGATAGAATCCGTGATGATATAGCATCTGTCATTAAGCAGACACCACACTCACTTCAAATTTGACGTGTTTTCAATTAATTCCAGATAATTTGATTAGTGGTTTAACAAAAATCTTCTGTGGAGGTGATCCGTTATATTTAAGTTGATTGCCACCACGATCAAGATTTAACGGATAGAGGGGAACTTTTTTCACATAACAAGAAATTTGTCATAGACAGCTGTCAACATTCTGAAAATCTATTAGCAGGATCGTGCTAATAACTACTAGTGTACGTCATGAAAGCTGATTATTAGTGATTTTCCTGTGCCATACACCGGTACACGTCAGTTTTGAACAACATATTTGCGTAAGTGATATGTTGACCCAGTAAGATATAAGGCATTTGGCATCCATCCGTAACTTACTTGTATGTACAGCACATGAGCATATATCATGTATCGTGCCAGATGGATGGACAGCGACGCCGTATAAGCTGAACCTGTACATCCACTTCACTATAAACATTATAGTTCCCCCTTGTCCGATTTTAGGGCATTATATATATCAATCACACCAGTATCAAATCAACCGTATTGTTCAATAGTAGGAAGATATGTTTATAGGGCACAACAGAAAACCTTTCCGTTAAAGTCGAGCCCGGTCGTACGGACGTTCGCTCAACTAACATAGCCCAGTCAATTTGACTAATGGTCAAACTCTTGCTGTGTAATCTGTTCCATTTACAGCTGTGTATGGCTGTACACATCCTAGCTTTAGAAACAGCAATAAGCCATGACTTTTAAACACTACGTATGGATCAAATGCACTTTCAAGGACGCGTTTGTTCGTTCAAACGTTCACTTTTAAATTATCGTATAACAGCACTGTAGAAACCATGATTTGACACGGAGTTCGCTAGCAATATCTATAGCACCGATTACCTTGAACTAAAGTACCATTTTCAATATAGAGAGTGGTAGTTGCTGATAGAAATAGCATGCGGACAGACACACTGATTTTGATTATAAGGCTTTCGAGACATATCAAACGGTTTTAAACATGCACAACAGACATTGACAAAGTAAAATCTAATCCTGATAATGCATTGCACAGTGATACAGCGGTGATATTTACCATTTAATTCTGGTATATACAGTTGGTAAATGTCATTGCATGTTTGGTAATATTAACTTCTAAAACGCATCATGGATATTGATTTATAACTTTTTCATTCAATACAGTGGAACCTGCGTACATTGAACACTCACGGGAAATGAAAAAGTGTTCAATGTACGCAGGTGTTCAATGTATCCATGTTCTGAGTAATTGGAGGTCGGGTGAAATAGAAACAAAGTCAAGGGTAAATAGAGAAACATGATCATTTCATTGCAAAATCTACTATGTCTTTACCTCACTTTTTTCATATAGTTAAAAACTTCACATATTCAGCATTTGAAAAATATCACTTAACAACACAGCTAATCTTATGTATCTCATTTGTCCTCATTTTCAGTGTAAAAGTTTCAAATCAGTGCAGAATGTTCAAATTAGACAGGTTAAATGTGGCCTGCGGGAACAAATTTGGTGTCCAATGTTCAAGGTAGACAGGTGTTCAATGTATCCAGGTAGCCTCCCATTGATTTCCAATGGGAATGTGCCGGGACATGAAAAATTGTTCAATGTACGCAGGTGTTCAATGTACACAGGTGTTCAATTTGACAGGTTCCACTGTATACTACATACTACATGCTATATGTGTTTCAATTGTAACATGTTCCCATGTAGCTACATTGCTATGAGGTGGTGTTCCATACTGTATGGTACGAGTAGTCCTAGTCAGGAATATACTCCAGGTAGGACGTTAGTCATGAAGGTTCTAACTGCTTCCTGCACGTCGTATCAAACAGGAAGGGGTAGCGGCAGCTGCCCCCCGCCACCCGCCGCCGCTCACCTCGCCGTGTAAGTGCAACAAACTCTGCAAACAAAGGCGGAGGCTTCCATCCCTTACAAGCCCCGTAGGCTAGTCCTCCTCTGCTGCCTCTGCTATGTACATGCGGCGAATAATCGATGCATAAGCTACCCCTTGTGTTTGGTTGACCAACTTCTCGCACTTAGCCCGGTACGCAAGATTCGATTGTCATTAACCTTTCACGCTTTACAAACAACTGCAGAATACAGCGTCTGGGGAACAATCATAAGCATCACTTGTTAATTTTTCACGAGATGCGTACGTATACAAACATACTTGAATATATATATATATATATATATATATATATATATATATATATATATATATATATATATATATATATATATATATATATATATATATATATATATATATATATATATATATATACATACATATATATATATATATATATATATATATATATATATATATATATATATATATATATATATATATATATATATATATACATATATATATATATATATATATATATATATATATATATATATACATATATATATATATATATATATATATATATATATATATATATATATATATATATATATATATATATATATATATAAATATACATATACATATACATATATATATATATATATATATATATATATATATATATATATATATATATATATATATATATATATATATAATGATATATATATATATATATATATATATATATATATATATATATATATATATATATATATATATATATATATATATATATACATATATATATATATATATACATATACATATATATATATATATATATATATGTATATATATATATATATGTTTTTATATATATATATATATATATATATATATATATATATATATATATATATATATATATATATATATATATATATATATATATATATATATATATATATATATATATATATATATATATATATATGCATGTGTGTGTATAAAGCATGCAGTATGTAGCAGGTAGTACGTTGTATATTGCATAATTCATATATGAGTGTACTTGACACAACCGGCTTCCTAAGGGCTCTGCTCGATCGCTAGCACCGTACGTTCCATCTGAGGTAAACGGTAGCCGGCCACATAACAGCATGGCTTAAACACGCAGTTCCATGGTATGTAGCATTGTCGTTAATAAGTAGATTTGGGAAAGAAGTTGATGTTTGAAACAGACCAGCCAAAAATCAAAGTCAGACGTGATAAACCATGCAACAATACTATATATGAGAACATCATTTTGGTGTTTTCGTGCTGGTCTACTCGCAGCTCATATCGCAGTAGGGGAACTTCATCACGGTACCGTGTCACGTGATTCCATATTGTCCCGCCGTGGCGGATTAGACAGTCACAGTCAGTGCTGATTCCGATATTACTGCTGAACTGGCCTGTGAAAAACCCTACTAGTAAGGAATCTGAAATTTACTTCGTATTGGGCCCAGTCAATGATATCTCTAAGGTTAATAAGAGTATGTTATGTGAGTGAAAAGTTGTAAATGTTGAAATGAAATAGAATATAGGTTGACAAAGGACATTTGACTATGATATTCTCTACTTGATAACACTCAAGAAACTGCACAACATGTTGGTATAAGTTATAGATATTTCATGTTATTTTGTTTGTTAATCAGTTCAGTGATTGCATTTATATTTTTCGATGAGATTACGTCATTATGATATGCACCATATGCCATTCCATGCTATTACGTGTGGACTACGCCTCAGGAGATTGAAACGTCCTTACCTGCTGTGCTACCCTATCATGCCCTACAGGTGCTATATACAGGTGACAGGTACTCGCCATGTAGATCCATTCCGCTAATACACCACAGTTGTTGACACATGAAAGGTTGGGAGGAACTGGGAAAGTGTCAATTGAGGGGTGGTTGTAGTTATATGGCGCAAAGGGAAAGATCATGCTGGATTGTTTTCCTGATATTTTGTATTAGCAATCATCTTGTACATAAAGCTTTCATTATTGCTATACAATCATGATTAAATGCAAATAAACCATAGTAAGTGGGTAAAGCTTACCAAGAGTCGAAAACTGGCCATGTTACTGCGTCTAGAGCCTTGAGGACCAGGAAACGTTACTGTGTCTCAGAGGGCAGAGGGCCAATATCACTGCGTCTAGAGCCTTGAGGACCAGGAAACGTTACTGTGTCTCAGAGGGCAGAGGGCCAATATCACTGCGTCTAGAGCCTTGAGGACCAGGAAACGTTACTGTGTCTCAGAGGGCAGAGGGCCAATATCACTGCGTCTAGAGCCTTGAGGACCAGGAAACGTTACTGTGTCTCAGAGGGCAGAGGGCCAATATCACTGCGTCTAGAGCCTTGAGGACCAGGAAACGTTACTGTGTCTCAGAGGGCAGAGGGCCAATATCACTGCGTCTAGAGCCTTGAGGACCAGGAAACGTTACTGTGTCTCAGAGGGCAGAGGGCCAATATCACTGCGTCTAGAGCCTTGAGGACCAGGAAACGTTACTGTGTCTCAGAGGGCAGAGGGCCAATATCACTGCGTCTAGAGCCTTGAGGACCAGGAAACGTTACTGTGTCTCAGAGGGCAGAGGGCCAATGTTACTATCTCCGAGGGCAGTGGGCAATGTCAAACCGTGAACGTAGGAACCTCAGGAATGTACACTCAAATGCATGATATGCACGGAGCTTTTGCATCAAAGGTTAAAACACAAAACGTTGATTATGCAATTTTGTATACGTGCGGATATACATACCGGGCAATTAGGTACATGTGCATATAATATAGGTGCATCTCTTTCATAGACATCGGTATAAACGCCTGAATTTCTTTTTTTGAATAGTGGTTACTTAGAACGTCATTGTGTTGGGAATGATTTCAAAATGAAATCTATGAAACATTGAAAAATATTTCTTTTAGAACTCTGGTGCAGCTCGTACCTTTTGCATCTGGCACATCATAGTGTCGTCTTTCTGGCAACGACATCCGTTTCCGCGACTGCAATCAGTGCACAATAGCATGCTGTTGCTATCCTCCTCTCCAGATAACATGAAAATGAATCAAACCATATTGATATCGCGGTAATTACAATGCTTTCTTGACGTTCCATTTGTTTAGGTTTTTGGTATGGAATCCGGCATTACCTTTTCTGCAATATTACATTTAAAAGGTAACCAGGCATTTGTTAAGATTGGAGGGAGCTTGGCGCCGAGACTAATCACAGTTAGTGGCACTCTACTCGCATGCGCAATGTAATGCTGTGTCTTTAGGAAGCAGCGAGGAACGGCTATCAAGGGAGCCCCGTGCTGTATGTCTCGTCAGTTTAACATGCATCTCTTTCATAACCCTGCATTGCCTTTAACCTTGCCCGCGACCCTGCGTGTGACTTGGCAATGTAATCACGACTTTTCCTTGAGATGATACCTCTTTTATACTAAACCGTCAACTTCACTTACACTTCCACATCTATCCTTATATAGCACCGGTCCGCAACGTAAAGAAACTGACTACAGAAAGATTAAGAAAGGCCATAGTGGCGTCAGTGGTTTCTATATCATTTAAGACGCTACCAAAAACCTTGTTTTGTATTTGTTGTTTTGTTATTGTCACTTTTCTGGTTACTGCACTTCTGGTTATGATCCTTTTTTCGCCCCTGGAACCTCACTTTTCACGCCGTCTAGGATAATGTTATTTTCTATCTCTCCACATAAATAGTGGTACCTACCCCTCTATAACCAGTTATGCTATAAGTAAATAATATCCTAACATTTTGTTCCTGTTACCTTAGTTAGTTAATTACTGCGACCAAAAATAAGCATATGGAATTGAGGTTTCTTATAAATGAGCTTTTTGCAAACTATCAATATCAATTAGAGCATCTTTTTTTCTGGATTATGTCAAGTATCCATTTTATCAAAATGTAAAGAAATGCATCAAATACCCAAAACCCGTTTTATTACATGTATGGCAAAAGTTTGTATTTGTTTGTATTATATGTCTGTTTGAAAGATTATTACTGACCGCCTTTTTATAATCTATCATGCACTTATCTTAACTTGATAACCTATTTTGTAATATATCAAAAGTAATTTAGTACAAGTAATCAGCGGGCTTTCATTAAATGTCCGCAATGAGATTAAGTTTATACCAAAAAGATTGATCAAGAGATTTATCTAGTAGACCACAGGAATATATATGTAATATTCGAAACCAGGTTATATTGAAAACAAATTGTTTGGATCATTGCTGACGGAGACTTTACTTAATGTTGTGATGTTATCCGTTAAATGAGTACGACGCTTTGACAGATGTTAATGCGATCCGTCAATTACAGATATCAAGTAGGTATTACTGTTCATATAATAATGCCATCCACGTTGAGATTGTTTATTTTTCAATCGTACCGAGCATTATTAGATAACTTTGAATTACTGTATTGCATTTATTATTGGACAGTGCTTTGGTTGAATATTACCATCACTATAATTATGCATTAGTTAGGGATTCACATCATTTGTAAAACGATGCAAAAATCTACCATGAACATTGTCATCATTCCGTTAGAATTTTGGATGCATGTTGGTAGCATTTGTTTGTATTCGTATGACGCCTCCGCGCAGCGCATGGCGCTCAGAATTGCCTGTTCAATCGCCTCACCTTATCCCTGTTAAGCCTATATCACCCCCTCAGTCCCCTCACATATCCCTGTTAAGCCTATATCGCCCCCTCAGTCCCTGGCGCCGCAAGGAGATACTCTGATTCTGCGCTACATTCACCAATGCTGGCCAAATGATATGTATTAATTCAGCATGAGCACAACAACCATATGCGAATTGCCATCACTGCCGGTACCAGGCTGGTACGATATAGCGGATGGTGATATTTATTATAATAACAGTGTTAGAATAGAACAACTTATTAGCAGTTGCATAGATAAACAACATAAGCGCAATAAAGATTTACCAGTGTGACCTGGTCAGGCAATGTGGCTCAAGTGAGGAACCCACCCTTTGTTACCCTATATATAGACTACCCTTAATTAACATACCAATGCATGGTAGCCTGTCTGACCACTAACACACCTGAGGTGCCATCTGCCCACAGATAATATAACTAATGCATATGGACCCAAAACAAATACATTTATGTTCTAATGCGCTTCGCTTAACTGAACATAAAATATTTGTTTCATTACCAAACATAACACAACAACCATATGCGAAATACCACCACTGCCGGTACCAGGCCGGTACGATATATTTCAAGCAAACAAAGAAAGAGCAAGAAAACAGGAGCGCAATATATATCCTGACACTAAATGCCCAGCTTCAAAGAAACAGATTATCGCTCTTTAATATTATCCTTAACATACCCATCTTTTGCATTCTCAGATCTCCAGCGGCCATGTTTTTTAAAAAGCCTGTCCTTTACTCCAGCATTCGCTGCCGCCGTGGCCCCACCAGCCCTTAGACTGTGTAAACCAAAGCGTTTCTTGTCCATACCGATAGATTCGAAAGCATCCAAAACAATTTCTCTGGTTTTGGTGTATGACAAACATTTATTTTCTTTCCTCAATCTATACACGTTTTCCTTTTTGAAAAAAGAGAGCGCCCTAAATACAAAAACTTCAGTTGCAGTATTTAACTTAGCCAGAAAAAATACCTTCTGAGCATATCATAAGGACAGGTCACATTCCCAGTTTTTGCAACAACAAGCCAATGTCCGTCTCGATACTGATCAGTCTTACTTTTTTGTATGAAAATATTCAAATACTCTCCCAAAAATTGAATATCACAGCATCGTAGTGAAGCAAGCTCAGACCATCTAAGAAAACCAGCATATGACAACAAACACGTAGTAAGCGTCCTGACATCTTTCAACGTAGCATTTCTATGTTCATACTTTTCCGCCAGTTTGATTAAATGCTCTGGAGTCACAGGTTCTTTTTTTGACTTTCTATGCTCAAGAATTCTTCCTGCTGCATCCTTTACTGCTATAGTAATTTTGGATGTACATGGATTTTTAACGTTACTAATGTCATTCACCCACTTGATACTGTAAAATGCATCATAAACAGGTAATGGAGAGATTGACGATTGCATCATGCCAATCAGATACAAAGCGACTGTGATATCCTCAGCTGGAAAATATGTTGAACCTGTATCTGAACACCACTTTTTTCCATTTTTGAAATCCGTTCATATATTTCTTAACTGTATTTTCAGCCCTAGACTTGAGAACAATACCGGGAAGTGACTTAACCAGTTGCTTGAGCATGCTGTTGTTAGCAATACTAGGGTTTCCATCTAAGATGTATCTGAAAAAAATTGTAAATGAAATAGAACAAATTAGAAACTACATGCTGTATTAGAATGAATACATCTCAAAAATACACCAACTATATACTTGTCACTACGATGCCGTGTTTGTGACTTGCCATGCGGCAATGATACCAATATACTACTTACATTTGCTTTGCAGCATAATATACAGTACTGTATCAATATGACATACGGCTTGAGACATTCATAAGAAACATATGCACCAGAGCAACAACCAAAATATGTAAGCATACAAATAAAAATCTTGCCATTCAGCAATATGGTTGCGCCATGCAGCATATCATTTATATGAGGCATTTATTCTAACAGCCAGTACTTTAGAATGAAATCTATCACTGCCAAATAAACCATTAGGATTACTGCCCAACTGGTATACACCTCTTGAATCAAACTCAATAACGTCTTGCACAAACCATCTCCAATTACACCCATCGAAAATACATGGCCAAAAAGCTGCAGATTTCCATTTTGGTACAATTAAAGTGGCCACAGCTTTGCATTTAATAGCATGAACTATTACTGTTGGACATGAATATACTGGTGGCACCAACCAGTTATTCTCCACTTCCCAGTTTTGTGATAAACCATCAACATTTTCGCACCCGGGACTCCAAAATCTTGAATTAAATCTGGGTAATTTTATATTTTCATAATTAGCAAATCTGTCCACTGTTCAGCTTATATCGCCTCCTCAGTCCCTGGCACCGCAAGGAGATACTCTGATTCTGCGCTACATTCACCAATGCCGGCCAAATGATATGTATCAATTCGGCATGAGCACTCGTGGTGGAAGACATATATGATAGGGAATGCAATGAATGAGTAAAACGGCAATTTAGTGTATGTCCTATTAAAACGATTGACCAATTAAATCAATCCATACCTGCGGAGTGATTAACGTTAGATGGCAACCCATTTTCTTTAAAGAGAGTGGGTGATGAACTTCAATATTAAATATATATATATATATATAGGCTGATGATAGATAGCTCCTTCAGATACGCATCCTTAGACTCCCCCACGTCAAACATATATATATATATATATATATATATATATATATATATATATATATATATATATATATATATATATATATATATATATATCTGTGTGTGTGTATGTATATATGCACAAAACGGTAAAAGTTATTTAAGCAAGATATGCTTATGCAAAGGGCATAGTTATGCCCTCAGGGTTCTCAATCATAGTTTTATGATAACACGCAATATAATATGAAATAGCCTCTGGCTGGTTGGTGGCAATTAAGTCTTTGAGGTCATCTCCTTTCAAAAGGGATACAACGAAAGGCAGAAGACAGTATAACAATCGACAATTAACATTATGATAAACTTTTTTCAAATCAAATGGTCTTTGGGAATTTTCATTTACAATGTACAGGGATATGAGTCTCAATATATCACTTACTGGTATCACTTTCCAATCCAGTTCTTTAAAAGTGACTTCTACTTAGTACACAAACTGTCAATATACACGCAATGCGTGGATGAATAGCAGATTACAAAAGTTAAAGAACTTCTGAGGTAGTTTGCATATGCATATGTATACTTTATTCGGAAATGATAGATGTACCTGTACAAATAACCTAAGCCACCCAAGACTGTGATAAATAACACAGGCCGCACTGTGTGCAGAGAAACTAGTCTTTTATTAGCCATAACTAGAACATTCCCATGTAAAAGGTATCATTTCGATGAGTCGCTGTAGGAGTTACATCCTTTATCAGTGTTTGACAGCCAATTTAGGCCCATGAATTGTTTATGCGTAACTCTGAAGGCATACATTGCGGCACCATATCTAATAATCTATTGGTGCCATATACCTTCATAAAAGACCATATCTCATATAAAGTATCCTCATAGAGTTGCCAGAAAATCCCTCATTTCCCATGTTCAGTTAGTGTTGAGATTTATGATGAGAAGTGAAAACCAGAACAGATCCTGCAGGATCTTCCGTCAGCCAGGTGTAATTCTGTGGCAAATGGAAAGTGCAATTATGCGGAAAACCCCTAATCTATGGCATAATAACCCGATGCCAAAACAGATTCGTGTTTGCAATAGAAATCATCGTTATTTGTCAAATAGCATGTGGGGATTGTAGGATTGTAATAGCTGAAACAAGAATAAAGTATAACCTTGCGGGAGAAAACCATTGTCCTAACAATTTAGTTGCCAATGTGACCTTCTGTTCAACACATCAGCATTTGATAAGGGATGTGCAGAAAAATTGTTGATTTCGAATAAAAACCAAATGGGAGTCGTGCTCTGAGTGTGTATATATAGATGTGTGAACATTTGTATACACACACACACATATATATATATATATATATATATATATATATATATATATATATATATATATATATATATATATATATATATATATATATATATATATGTGTGTGTGTGTGTGTGTGTGTGTGTGTGTGTGTGTGTGTGTGTGTATCTGATATCATGAAGTTCTTGTTAGATGTTTTGTTTATCCTATTGTGTAGCCTGAACCGTGGCCTTGTTTAGGCGGTGAACAATGGTTGGTTTCACCCTTGCCTTAGCACCTATTCTTAACCCATCGATCAGCTAGAGGGACAGATGTCCTGTTCTCATGTGGAAATGCCAGGCACACAGATTTGTGCTCGGCACAGCTCTTTGAGAATCGGCCAGTACTGATCCCGGGAGGGATGGGGGAGGAGGGGGGTTGCGATGATCGCAGTCATGTGGATAATTGCGGGAGATGGCACTGAACTCAGTATGATACAAGCTTCTTTAATGGTTCTTTATCCTCTCATAGTACAGTTAAGCTGACTATATTACTACCACACAAGAGTCGGCTGACTCAACATTGATATATGGCATATACAATTGAAAGTGCTCGTGGCGTTTATGTGGTTAGACAAAAGGTTCTCAGTAATAAAATCTTTATTTCATTTTAATCCTTTCAAATGATGAGGTTGACCTGATCTCTATACACGTGTGGTATTTTGATGGATAGCCTACAGAATCTCACTACACAGAGAGCCAATGTCGTGCATTGATATAAACCTGTGCTCTCTCTTCTTGTGGCATTACCTAGCTATTGTAAGTGGCAGAAGTCTCAACACACATCCCCTCTCCTCACAATGAAGTAGCACCCCTCCTCCTTTCTGACCTTGTACCCAGGCATGGGTGTGTGGATTTTTTGCGACCAGCTTCTAAATAAAGAGGATGGGATTAAGCCACCCCATTAGACGGGTTTAGACGTGTTTCTCACCCTAACCACCTTTGTCATAGATACACAAAGAGAAACAAAAACATCACAGGTTATTTGTATAACACTGTAATATAACACAACTGATAAAGCTTTTTGTCATTATTCACCTGTGAAATAGTAACCCTTAGGAGCTAGGCGGCATATAACAATACAGGGCTTCTCCTCTGCTGCACTTTTTAATGCACATCACCTTCAGTATTAAACATCAAAGGCATGCCTAAACTCTTATCCCTAATGTATATGCACCTGGCATCCCTCGACTGTCTTGATAGCTGGTTATCGATTCCATGTACCCTGTAGCGTGCATGTCATACACATGGCACTTCTAACATTTAAATGCACATTAGTATAAAGAAAACATTTTTGTTTTGCAGTCTGATATTCAGAGACACCCCTCTTTGTAAGAATAAACCCCGGGAGTACGTTTGGCATCACATATACTATTGGACCCCTGACGTTATAGTTCAGGTCGAAATATCATCTTACCCTTTTCTGTTCAGCTTTGTACACTTTCTAGCCTAAAATGGCACAGAATACCTATAGCAGTAGGGTCAGGGTAATAGTAATGCCCTGTGGATGCGTATCAATCATTTCCCGTGACTGCTTTAATTGCACAGCACTGCGAGATTAAGACTAATTGACATTTTTGTTGTACAGGATGCATGCCACGTTATGATAAAGCATGCTATTAACACTAAACAGCAATTTGTATACGCTGTTCGTATGAGGTTGTTAGTTCAACGTGGAAATATTGTCTTACGCTATTGTCTTTGAGTTATAACCACCAAGAGGTTCAGGCCACGTGAGCCAAGAAACATAAGACGCAAAGGCTGTTTATTATTTGTGACCCGTCAGCTGACTCCCGTCCTGCCTCCTAGTGGTAGTGCAAGAAACTAAACATACACTTATAACACATTCAGAGATCATTATGGGGAATTATGTTTCAACGTTCACAGGAAAAAAAACATATTGACTTTGTGCAGGCGTTATAAGTTTTACAAAGAGGACTGAAGGAGGTAGCTAGGAGCATGTAACCCTCTAGTAAAACACAACTCATGTAGAGACACACATAAGGTCATATCGAATTCAGTACAATAGCAAAGGTCGCTAAAATTATCAGGTGCATTGAAATATGCTAATGCAATAATCTTGATTATGAAGCAATATATTGGTGCATTATCTGACCGAAACGATTTGTCTCTATTAGGTTAAACAATACCTAATATTTCAAACATTGTTAGACTTAGTGAGTTAATTTTGAAGTTTTTCAGACCATGGGTCCACTCCAAAAGAAAAAAGTATTAATCATTATATTAAAAGTTTTGTAGTCGTGTGTACCACTGGTCTTGGCAGTGTAGTTCTACATGAGGCAATTAGTATCCGTTAGTCTCATTTGCTGCTGTTGATCATGTGTAGTAATCAGACGTGTGCGTGTATCAGTGAGCTGTGTTAGCAATAACAGGTGATTCTGCTCTGTAAGGCACATGGTGAGGTAGGAACTAGGCTGGGTCTGTGTTACATCACTCAGGCCCTCGTGAACAGTTCACCGACCTTTTGTAACATATTGTGATGGGAACTTATTTTAGGCGCATTATTCAATTACGAGTAATTAATTGTCACCTGAACAGCTAGGAAAGATAGCGGAAATAATATGATATTTGTCATCTATTCTAAACTTGCATTCTTACATCAACAAATATGTCTGACTAATCTATATACAAATAAGGGTGTGTTTGGGAATGGTCAGCAATGAGGATGGATTTACCAATCATCCCCGATAAGAATAGGCCTGTTAATCCAATAGTATTGTATTGTGAGCCACCTAACCATTTATTTAAAACTGCGATGCCTATGTTTCAGTCATTTTCATTGGCCCTGAACACTTTTTTACCACTCACAAGAGTATAAGGCATTACTTCAAGTGATTATTTACTTTAGAAAAAAAACACCTTAGTCTGTGCTATAACTGCTGGCTGGCTTCCATTCCTACCAAATGTCCATTTTTAAAAGCTAGCTTCAGTCAGGTGAGAAAGTTAACTGTGACCCGGTATTAGTTGGTTCTCCGGTTTCCGCCACTTTTGATAGGTGTCAAGTCACGATTTAGTCTTGATTAAAAATATACATAATTTCAAGTTCCTGATGGGTCCGCTACAATTAGACTTAACTCTTCAGCTGCTGAATGCGCAAAAAAAGCAAAAAATTATAAAAATCATCTAAAACCTGGCATGTTGGTATTCATTGGAAAGCTCTCACTGAGTACTTTCAGATGAGTACCCATTTGCCATGGTTTCAGTCATTTCTCAGCTTTTTGTCATCATTTCATGCTGACCAAATTAACCACCAGCAGCATAAGGGTTAATGAGTCCCAGATTTCAGACAAGGAGCCAGTAGAGCTTTGTTCAGCAGCAGAGTGCTAGGCCTCTCAACACAATCCCATTTCCTTACATCCTCACGCAATGGCAGGCCATGCAAGGGATTACTGTCTGACTGCAGGGGTCTCCATTGTTTCCAAGTTATATTTATTCTTGAACTTTTCGCACTAAAACATACTGAATTATATATTCCTGTAGCATACTTTTTTTTTTATCTCAAGGCATTAATTAGGATAAACGTACCAGCTTTACTTATATAGATGAGCTGTAAGTGTTGGGTCCGGATAGGATCTTCTGTTATTCTTATTCTGCAGTTAGTTGGAGATTATCCCATGGTTTATAAGCGTTATTTGGTTCCCTTTTAGGCATCGTAGGATCTGGCCTTAATACCCTTATAGGCCCCCATTCTCCTCAATACTAGCAGCTTTAGTTCAAACCCATCTCCGCGGACCATGCTTATACCAGTTGCACATAACCTTTATATATTACATGTGCATGGACCTGTCAAATTGTTATATTGATGTTGTTTCTGGTAACGATTTTATATTGATACGATTTTCTCTTAACTTGAGTTCAAAGGTTGAGTAGCAGCATGTAAATGCACTTATTTTCAGCGTGAACAAAGAAACAAAGAGAAGTTCCGATAAGAGCGCTGGAACAATGTGCACTGTTGTTTATTTCATATGCCCAATTTGAGAGGGAAATGGTATTTGATGAGTAGAGCGAATAGGCCGGTGCAATAATCAGATAAGTGCTCCACACAGAGTTCAATCCAGAGCACTACGAGTGGGATTATGAGATAAGCATGTATACTACTTCCTCGGCATTCTAATAGGTTGGTGTTTCTCAGTGCATTGTCTGCACTTGATCCTACATGTAAGAGCAGGGGTCAGCAGTGCTTGCAGTACAAGGTTGCTGACATACCTGTATTGACTTTTCCAGACTAATCTACGTACATCACCTGCACCTTGTTACTTATGCATGACGTCAATTACAATCACATCTCACAGGTGAGTTGTTCTCTGCCATGCTTCCTGGGATAGCAACAACAGAGTGCATTGAAAGTCTCTCACACACACTACAAAAGCTTCAATTGATCTGGTACAAAATTATGCCATCAGTGCCAATGGTTAAACATATTCCATGGAGTTGTAGCATGTTCTAGAATGTATCCATATCTGTCCAGTTTCCTGTAAGGTCGACATGCAATCACCAGTCAAGTCCTATCAGATATTCATTGGCTGTTTCTGGTTAAACTGTGCATGTATATATTGCTGCTATTAATGACATCACGCCATGACACTTAGAATTTAAAAGATTGAAATCCACCATATAGGAATACTACCTAAAAATGCAAACCTTTGATATCTGCCATCTCCCTACTTAACCTTTTAGCTCTACCTTGGGTGAAATGAAAATTCCTTCTGCATCTATACATTGTAATTAAGTCTATAGTGTAGTGCGAAGGAAAGATGAGGTGCCTTATTAAAGTTGTGTCTGAAGGTGTAGTATGCAGTTATCAAGACGGATGATCTCGTCATATTGGATGTTTAGCATTCATTCTCTATAACATGCATGTATTCCACTATGGGTCCATTAAGAACCACGTTTGTATACATCAGTCAAAGGCAGACATAAATAGAAAGAGATTTATTGAAAACAGCCATTAATGAACAAAGGTTAATCAGTGGATTGATATTATTAGTGGACTTCAATTAGGCATTTGATAGTTTGTCCTGGAATTTCAAACATTAAACCCTCCAAAAAGTAAACTTTGGTGATAACTTCATCAAATGTATCTGTTCCAACATGGTTCAAACGTCAGTATGATATTGAATGATCCCCTTTAAAACACTTTCAACCTACATAAATGATGCATAAATGAAAGGATATGGATAAGAGATCTATTCTCCATGGAAATAAAAATGATAATGTAATCATCAATTGCGCGATAAGTATAGCAAAACACGGAATATACATAAGAAAGGAACCAATCAGCCCTGAATCTCTAAAACATAAAAAGAATTCTTTAATATCATATGGACCTGGATATATACATTGAAACCGTCAACAATGTGTGTATGTAGGTATCCTTATTTGCCATGAAATCAATTGCTTGCTAAAGCCCTGTGCATAGCTTTACCAGTCTGAGGAGACTATAAGATAGTAATATATATTTGATAAGATATGAACTATACCTCGCAAATATATTGAAATGTCTTTATATATATATATATATATATATATATATATATATATATATATATATATATATATATATATATATATATATATATATATATATATATATATATGTATATACATAAATATAAATATATATATATATATATATATATATATATATATATATATATATATATATATATATATATCCTTATAAACAAATGTACCAATGTCAAATTGTTTATGGAGCAATGGATTATTAAAAAAGGGCCATCATCAATGAGGCAAGTAATGCTAATTATTGCTGCAGATCCAGAAAAAAAGACTTCATAAAAGGCAGTGGCCTTCTCAATACTTATACTAGCCAGTTTCCGATGTGTTATTCCAATCTAAATTATACTGGCCATATATAGCATATAGAATCATAATGTATTTCATAAAGGCAAAATGTTGCAGAACTGTAGCATCTAGATTTTATACATGTATCTAAAATAGGTAGCTGTATTACATTTATGGTTACATAGTATACACAAAAGGAGAAGTATGACACTAACGCTAAAGCATTAAACAGACATAGAAATAAAGATACTAGGGTTATATTCATATAGTAGTTGCAGTGATTATGTCGCATCAGTGTGCTTACGAATTGACCTGGTATTATACAATTGTTCAGAGTAATGAAGTTCCTTGACAACTGAATGACATATGGTGCTACTTGTGAAGGGTTGTATTCCCATCTCGGTGTGGGAAGGCTTGAGTTTGATTCAAAAAGGATACCTTCAAAGGAAAAAAGGTATTCCTTCGTCTTGTGTGTGAGTTATCTAGAGTTAGTAGACAGCTGTGACCTCAAACGTAGGTGAAATAAATGTTGAGTTTGTTTAGAATTAAGTGTTTGCTAGAGAGTAGAGGTACAGTTAGAGGAGAAGGGAGGATCATAAGATCAATGGTGTTAGAGATACCAGAGGGGGTAATGAGACGACTTATTAAACAGCTTCCTGAAGGGAAAGGTGAGTGTCTTTATCATTTTCTCTGGGATACGAGTTTGGCACAGCATGTAATTACTTTTATCTATCTACCTGAGCTTTGATAATCAGGTCTCCGCGTGAAACCTCCCACGTAAACCACTCTCTTTGTTATTCCAAACATAACACACCTATCTGAAATATTCAGAACATAGCTTGGTCCCTTAGTGCAGGTTATCACGTGATCAACATTTAGGATCATCTGCTAAAGTATATGTTACGTTTGTTGTGCTCATGGGTTATATCGTCTGTAGAGAGAAAGGTTGTAGACTTCTTTCTATGCAAAGAACGTGTGTTTTGTCTAAAACAAAGATCTCCAGATCATACCTATTCAATGTTGAATGGTATGATACGCCATATCCGGTCACAAAATTATATTAGAACCGATGTCTTTATTTTATAATACCGATAAGTCTTTATGAGTATATATGAATATACTTTTATTTGATCAGTCATACACTTGTACGTTCTTGACCTTGACCTTACAGGTATACACACTTGTTACGATGCATGGGGAAGATATTAGGAACTGCATTGGGGTACCTTACAATGTCTAAACATGTTTTCTTATATTCTCGTTTGGCCTCTAAGACACCTTTGTTCAATAAAGCCTAAAGTCGGATCAGTCATCAGTTGATACGTTTGGCCACCTGTCATACACACATGGATTGGATACGATGATTTAACCACAGTGATGACATTTCCTACTTTACCTGCTAGGGGTGAGTAGATGAATTGGAAAAGAATGATATAATATGAGGTACCAAAGTAAATAAACGACAATCATCTTAAGTATTACCATTGTAGGTTCAGAATTTAATTTGTTTATTTCAGTGATACAATATTGCTGTTGTTATCATGGTCCTTTTACATCCCTCGGCCATGAACAATCATCCTTCCAGGATGCTTTCCATTTTGTGGGCCTATATTATCATAATTGTACAATGCTATTTAGATTTGGAAACCATGGCCTGACCCCATGAGGCAATAAAACCCTGAGCAGTATTCAACCATCTATGTCCGAGTTCTCTATTTGAAAACATATGAGAAATATGATGAGAACGTAGTCATCTTCGAATGAATACTCTTAAGTTCCATATATTACATCACTTACATATACCTGCATCCTTGCACAAAAACGATAAGGTAACACATACCATTATGCAACAAACCAAGTGCACTAAACCACATAGTGGAAGGGGGGAAGGCAATCTAATAGCAATCGATGCATCAACGTGATATTGCTTTCCGTTGCACTTCACGAAGACTGCTAACATAAACCCATGAAAAAGCAATAAAATAATAGCCCCAAGACTGAAGGGAAAAGGACATCAATAAATCAGACACTCTAGTTCTTTGGACGGGAGAGAGACTTTACACATTTCAATTTGCGAGTTATTTGACTTTTTTGGAATACTTTGCATGCATTATTGTGGCAGTGTGGTGATTGATGAGGCCTTCCCACTGGAAATCAATGTCTTTGTTCCCACTTCCTCAACACTTCTGTTTACATCCTGAGGATGTATTGTTCCTGTCCTAGTTATCGGACATGTATGCCTGTTTATGCTTGCAGGAGGCCACACCCGATGTCCCTGTGCTAACGCTTACATAAGCTGTACCCCTGTACCTGCATATTGCTCCTTAAGGCACCATGTATTTACTACAGCTGTTGTCACAATAACGTCTGATGTAAACAATCTGTATGACAAAGACTTCCTGTGATGTAAAAATAACCAACGTAAGTGATTGATGTATATTCACCAAAACTAGTCGAAATACATTTAAGATTGCACTGTTGTTAATTGGATTATTTTTCAAACTTTCAAAGAAGTAAAAGATAGCAGCAGTAACCAGTTTTCTTCATTATCTACTTGAAACAAACTATGGCCAAATTCCTCTGTATATCCTACATCGTACACAGACGTAGCATCATATCATCATTTACTTTAGAATGAAATATTATTGTTCAAATGTAAAACTGATCGTTGCATCAAAATTCCAGAGAATAATGGTAACATGAATTAAATTCTTTTATGAAGGGTAATTGATTGAAGTCAGTTATACCACGTTTCTATTGCTGAAAATGTTCATCTAATAGTATTTGTATCGATGTTTTTTTCTTTAAACAAGCAGACACGCCCTTATCTATTTCTTTTTTCTTCATGCAGTTGTGTGCAATATGAGCGCATAGTAACATAAACGGACACTACTGCAACACAGATAATGCAGATGTTCAGATCAGAGAAAATGTCTACGATTGGTTGGGTAATTTGATGATATAAAGGCATCAGCTGTAAAGATATTCTAGGCCTACTTATACCATATTAGTAGAGTAGTTATTGTGTGTCGGGTTACTAAGTCTTGAGCAGTTTTGAAAGACAGACAACTACTGTTTACGTAAAGTGTATCCTTCTACCCAGCACTTTGATAAATGCTTTCACTGTACATTCATTATACATACATACATACTTTCAGTAAAGGAAACGTCTAACTGGTATGAGTGTTCCTGTTGATTGGATAATTTCAAAGATATATCAAGATTGCTGTGGTGCTTGTTACAAATGCTGTATTGATAAACAGCATATATGGCTGTCATCATTGTAGCGGATATCCTAGCCTCTCCTGATCATAATTTATACAGCGCAAGATCTCTATCTATTAAACATATGTTATAATTAAACATATGTTTAGTATTGGGTATAATCTACTCCACATGGCGAAAAAAGGGGGCTCAGTGTTTATGAGGAGGTTACGCTGCTTTAGCGATAGAGATATTTCATATCAAAAATGTGAAATAGTCACTTTTACCTAACTGTATGTTTTGAAAGGTTAACTGGTGAGTTTCATGACGTCAGGGAAACATTTTCATAACTGTTAACTAACCAATAATAACTGTGAAATTTAGTATTTCCTTTGGAGTCATCTTTATCTAGTGGTAAATATGAAAAGGTGCGATAAATAACAGACAATTTTCAAGTTTTTGTAAGATGATGATGGGAGGATGGGCATTGTAGGGATGAATGAAAACATCAACAAATATATGTATGTCATAGATTCCTACATGTACATGTATATCTATATTGATTGTGCGGTGTATAGGTTGAATAGATTTAATCTTTCAAAAGCTGGTTGTTTGTTTAGAGTCATTACCTAAAATGTTGACATTTATGTATATTCTTGCAATGGAGTTGCCAGCATGTTTGCTTATCTTAATCATTCACTTATATGCTTCTTAATCATTCACTTATCTGCTTCTTAATCATTCACTTATCTGCTTCTGAACCATCGATAAATGCTCAAATTGGTGAAACCGTAATTCGTTCTATAGATCAATGACCAGAGAGCTGAACTTTTCAGTAATGATCTAATTACAATCAATCGCAAAGAATAAAATGTTGACAAATGTTTGTGGGAGGTGTAGCGGGCAACTCTACTAAATATAAACCTTGACTATGGTCAAATAGTGAGTAGTTTTTATAGGAGGGACGACACTGAACGGTCGTTCATCTACCAAGATCGCGTGATCCAATGAAAAGATGAAGCAACTATTTGGCAAATCCATCTACCTTGAGTCAAAAGGCCGATAATGGAAACACATTTAGTCCAAAACAGAGGAGGATTTATAGTGTAGTTTCATCACGTTGAGTAATGACCCCGCTTTACAGGTTTATTGGGATGTGGCACTGCCGAAAGCATGGGCTTGTCAATACTGTAAATCACTTAAGTATAGCGGGAACAATAAGATAGCTATAATAGCGCTCTTCCCATATGCGCTTATAATTGTAAAATCTCCGTCCTTATCATTTTTTTATTGAACTTGTTGCTGCTGTTCCCGTTCACCGCTATACTTAGATCACGCTCTCCAGGCCAGTACTGTAATTGCGCTATATAGTATTCACCCCCTGTTTAAGTGATTTACAGTATCGGTTTTTGAGGCAATCTGATTAAAATGATGTGTGGTTTATAGTTATGTTGGTGTATAAAATGGCATGGGCAAGTCATCTCACTATGGCCAGCCTATCTGCCTCTGACAGGTTATATCAATGGAGAGCACGTAGAGAATTCCTAAAATCAGTTGATACCTGACACCAACAAGGCTGGTGAAGTAAAGACATAGTCCTTGTACAAGTGAAATTTGTTAATAATCTTTTGATACTGATGCATTTTGATTTATTCTATGAAGAGCTCTTAACAATTGATTTAACCAATCCAATAAGGAGTAGAAGCACATTCAGTGATAAATGTAATTGTGGCCAAACATAACAAGGTATTGAATAGTCTGTCAGCATAAATAATGGGCTGGTATCGTAGATGCACTACAGCACTACAGATTAGTTCTGTTTGATCCTTTGGGAAAGTCACAAGTGTTGTAGTTGATAATATTTCAATGCATTCCCTAGCGAATGGGCTGCCTTTTGCAGTTTAGTCATGGTATTGTGCCTACAATATTCAACAAGCACTGTGATTAATGTTCAGCCATTTCTCCTGATTGGTATACACAACATATTGGTGTAAGAATTGCACCTGGTTTTCTGATATGACGCTATGAATAATGTCTAGTATCACAAACTTTTGAAAAACCCAAAATGGATATGATTTGTAAATGGGACATTTCAAATCTATTCTAGGATTTTGTATTATTTAGTTATGGATATCGATTAGCATTGCAGGAGTGTTAATATGGATGAGCCTCTAGGGACAGACACATCACGCCTCTTTGCCATTTAAGTACTTGAACTGGCACATTCCCTTGTTTATGAGGATGCTTTTATCGACTCAGGATTAACGAGCGGTCGTCGACCTTACTCTTTTGTGTACACTTCTCACCATGGTCACTGACACCCAACTATTGTCTAGCTGCAGTCAAGTTGCCAAGTGCTATGGTGCGTGTGAATGCTGACAATGTGAAACACCAGCCTTGCGTTGATTACACAATGGGCCATTTTCATCAATGTACAATGTTGGCAACTTTTTTATGTGCCTTCGTGAGAGCGAACCAAGCATTTTCTGAAACAGGAATACACTACTAGCAGCCGGTGTGCATAGCATTAGACTGCTAATCGATAGGATTGCCCATCCACATATCTGATATAACTAGTTTAGTTAATTATGTTTAGTTGAAGTGCTGCATGTTTACTTGCTCCCAAAGTTATATCTTTCATGATTTGATATTTTAACACGTTTTAGTTCATATCTAATCTACGCCATTGTCATACTAAGTCATTTTCAATCAGGGTAATAATCTGAAATACATCATCAGCACTGCACAGCCCATCAGGAATTGGTCACAATGTTCTACAACACCCAAGTGATGTATATGGATGCCTGATAGGTGCAAACCCTTCAGGTCTAGACCACAATGAGATAATTGACTTATGGAAGACATCGGGTGAATATGTATATCCAACATATAACTACACTCTGAGGTATAAGGCTGGTGTAGGCTAAGATTGGACTTCCCTCCTAAAAAGCACACGTAATATGCCCATGTGGTATAACTATGCTGTTTGAAGAACTTGTCGGTAAGGGGCATGGTCATATCGAGTTGTTTCTAATGAATGAACGAGTGCTTAAAGGCACAGTAGGCCATTCAGTACCATAACGTTTTTTTTCTAAAGTGGTCCTTTGCCAATGTTGAAGAACAGTGGCAAAGCATGTGAAAGAAGAAAAAGCGGAAAAGAAAGAGCAGAGCCTTCAAATCCAAAGAGTGCCAAGGGACCTTATAGATGCATGGTATCCATAGAGTGAGATCCATTCATCCCCATTCTTGTATAAGGCGAGCAGGGTGCCACGCCAGCGTAGGGTTCCCCGGGAGGTGCCAGCTCCTATTGCACACCATTGATCAAGCCAAGAGGGTGTGGCCCTTGCGGGGTGCGAGTTGTTTCTATTTAACTTTGTCATATATCCTTTGTTTAATGTATAATTCTGTATTCTATCGGAATATAGTCAATAAACATACAATACAATACTGCATAGCATATTAGCCAATACAGCCTCAATACAAATGCATAGAATATTGCCATTTTATCGAAGCCTACATTCATAAGGTGACATACTTAATTAAACAACCACCCCCTCTATCCCCGTAAATTGCATTTGATAGTCAGCCGTAAACCTGAGAGATTAGTTCAGTGTTGGGATGAGCACTAGGGTCTTATCCTCCTAACAGATTATTCTATAGAGCGTTATAAGGCGGTTCACGGTATGTAGACGGTTTATGGAATTCCTAGATCAATGTCTGTCAATGAATTATTCAAATTCTCTCATTCATTTATTGAAGCAGCAACATAACGAAGTCGTTCACCGGGCACAATTGTGTGATCTTACCTATAAAGTCTTCATTATGTTAGAACATGAACATGGTGGAAATAGCAGTAAATTTGATATTCATTCACTTCTATCATGGCCTTTTAGTTGCGTTCACAATATTCCACAACCTCATTCGTATTTATGTCTTATACAGCTGCGCTAATGAGTGGCCTGAGTGTATTATCTCCATCTATAGCTATTTGTTGATATGCTAAATAGCTGAGTCAATTTCAGTTATAGGTATATAAGCTAGCTGTGAGCATTCAGAATAATCATATCTCTATGTACGTCTATTTCCTGTAGCAAGAACTGTTCACCAGAGAAATGACAGCACGAATTGAAACATATTTAGGATTAAAGTCGTATACATATGCAAATAGTATATCCAACTTCAAATTATAAATGTGCTTGCTTAAAACAAACTGAGTTTCAAAGAGTATATGGAATAAAGATGTTCAATAACATTAAATACTTGTTATCTATATTATTCACGTCTATGTACAAGAAATCTTTTACATTTTCTTTGATTTTCTTCTTTATAAGGCATAAGTTCATCCCATAAGACTCGAAATAGGATACTCCACATATGACAGACAATACTAAGAACTGAAACCATTTTGGAAGTGGCCAACTCCATTATTAGCATGCGTTTCACACTGACTCAAGGTACAGTTGGATAATTTGGTATGATTAAGAGACCGTCCTGCCTTTTGTTTTCTGAACGGCACCCTAATAGAAAGTCACTTGGCCGAAATTCATGGCCAGTGATCACTACTCATATGTAATATGTTGACGTCCATACACAAGGGCCAACCGAGGACAACCGATATCGCCCCTACCTAGATTTCCACCTTAAATGTGATGCTCAGAGGTAAACGTTAGGTCAAGGCACGGTATTGAGACACCTTGCCAGGAACAGCTGACTTTCCCAACGTGATTGAATTATTTCTCTGTTTTGACGTCTCACCCGGTCACCGCCTACTTCAGCAGAGACTTACTCCTGTTGAACTAATAGATGTGCCTCGCGTGCGTGCACCATTCAGCAGCACTAGTGGCTTAAGGCGCCCGGAGTGTGTAGAAAACGGTAATAGCAGGAAATGAGATATGCCAAAATTAACAACTCCTATCATTAACCCTCCCAACACGGTTTACAAGCCCTAAACATCCTGACTGTTTTGCGAAATCTCCATAACAACATACCTTCATGTAAAGATTTGCCTGTGAAGATGAATAAAACTAAAGCTGCCCTTCAAATAGTTTAGTATTATGTGTTTGTTTATTACGTATTTGCAAAAGTATCTTAACGCTTTCTAACAGAAATCCTGAGCACTGTTATTCTAGATCATAGAATATAATCTATAATCTATAATCGTAATTTGCAGCATAGAATCATGCATGCCATCGTTAGCAGTGTGGTCAGATGATGGAACTCCCAGCTCTAGTGGAAATATTCAAAAACACTGAGTACAATCACAAACACTTGTTCAACACATATGCACAGTGGCCGGCGCTCGCAGGTCCGTCATGGTCTCGTTTATCTTATTGACTCAAGATATCAAAGGTAATCTTGATAATGATGAGTAGTAGGAAATTTTATGTAAGATGGATACAACCAAGAGTTGAAAATCTAATGTAAATATGATGCGATATATTTTATATTCATCGAATTTTATAAGAGATATTCATGGGATTTACTCTCAAAACCATATTTCAGGTTAATTTTGAGAAATTTCCTTAATGATAACTCCTCCAATATTTATCAGTACTCACTGGATAATCCAACTGGATGCCTTTGACGTGTGTGTTCTTCCCGTCAGCAGTGGTGATGACTGGTGTGAGTTTATATCTACTCAAGGAAGGTAACGCCAGCTAACCTAAAGAGCTAATGTTCAGTCACTTATACACTCGTGAAAATAGCCTGTTTCAGAGTCTTTAACAAAACGATTCAACAATCACACACTGACGTGGTGATGTCGTTGCCAGCACTGTAATCATTTTATACTAGTCCGGACAGTGGAGGGTAACTTTCGCTCCTATCTCCCCCTTTCCTCGTATTCTTTATGATATTCATCAACAGATGTGCTGTTGCTGTATTGTTTAACTATCATTCTAAACACGCTTAGCTGTATACACATTTTTAAATAGTTCAATCTCAATCCCCACGGAAAGCCCACAGATAGCAGTTGTTGGAATGTTATTTTGGGCTTCGCCTACGTTTTTATGGGACTAAATATAGACAAGACTATATAGATAAGGACTGAACAGACTGTAAATTAAGTACCATATAGTGTTACAACTGGTTTGTACATAGCAATGATAGCATATGTAGTGTGCCATATAAGACGATGTATGGCAGGTTTATTTCCGGTCACGTTAGGCCACACCAGACTAACATGAAGGTCAGAGTAGGTCAACTCACTTCATTAAAAAGTGACAGTTTAATATTCACGGATTTGTTTGGATGTCGCTAGGTATTGTGCTTTTCTCTCTTTGCATGTCATAATGTGGACACGTGCAGTAATTGAGCTGCCATTGTTGATAGATGAAACTTTCGTCGTCAGGTTGTATCTCACAATATCAACATCGCTTTGCTTGTCATTATCACGCCCTGCGTCATCTTCATCATCTTCACCATCATCATGATCAGCAGCATAGTCAAATAAAAACGATATCATCACCTCTTTATCGTCCTAGTACACTTATCACCGTTGGCTTTGTCATCATCAATATGACCTTCATCATCATCATCATCATCATGATCCTCATCATCGGCGTCATCAGAAGTGTGATGAACAACAAGTGGACAATACAAACAATATCAAAATACAAAATATATCATCATCATTCTAAACAGTGTCGTCACCATTTCCAAGAACATCATCAACACCAACAATAACAATAATAACAGCAACAACGACATTGATAATGACGACGACAGCAACAATATTAACGAGAGCGATATCAAATGCGTCGTAGCAAGGGCAACATACAGTCCTCCATTTTAACCAATAGGTTCAATGTACTGACCTAGACAGTCGCCTGGGCATGAGCATTTCATTAGTGTCTAATCACGTTAAAATTGACTGTAGGCTATGGACATGAGAGGTATGATTGACTAATTGATAGCACAGTTCTAGACAACCTTCTCCAGGCACCTTTCATCCACAGCTTTTCTAGATAGGAAAGTTCATTGACTCGGCAAGTAGGAACCAATGATGTCCTCAATGGCAGGACCTGTGGGCCAAGGTTTACGTTAACGCTCCTATAAGACAGGAAAGTTCATAGACGAAGGGAGCTGGGACCAATAATGTCCTCAATGGCAGGACCTGTGGGCCAAGGTTTACGTTAACGCACCTACAAGACAGGAAAGTTCATAGACTCGGCAAGTATGGACCAATGATGTCCTCAATGGCTGGACATGTGGACCAAGGTTTACGTTAACGCTCCTATAAGACAGGAAGGTTCAAACACTCGGCAAGTATGAACCAATGATTGCCTCAATGGCAGGACCTGTGGACCAAGGTTTACGTTAACGCTCCTACAATACAGGAAAGTGAGCACGAATGAATGTTGTCCACGATAGAGTCGGCAAGACCTTGGTACCAAAGACGTTACTGAAATTGACGTAAAAGGAACTTTGGCAAGTGTGTGCCGTTGTCCTAGGGCACTTATACTTTGAGAGCACGATTAATGTAATTAGAACTACGGGGCTTGACGGTTGGCTTCCGCTAAGCCCGGAGTAGCCCAGGGAAAAACCAAAAACGGCTCTCGGTAGTGTCCTCGCATGCTGGAAACGGGACTCAAATCCTGCTCCTTGGGAATTGTGAAAGATTTATGGGGACAGATATTTTCGGTTGGGCGCGGTCTGGGCTCGTTCGTGCCCGAGAATATTTTGGGTTTGTACAAGCCTGACAATTTATTTCTGTGTACAAGTGTTATGAACGAACAAATGGACGAATTTTACTCCCTTAAGGAGTTCAATTAACTAGTAGAGCAAGTACATAAATAAAAAAGGACGTGTTCAACCCGAAATCATCATCATTCAAGAGCATCATTTCGACAAATTAGATTGATTTTGCTCTTTGACAAATGTCATGGAAATGTTCGTTCTCTGTGAGATATTGATCTCTGTGGAAAAGAGCTATTAGAGCTGATTTCGTGAGATCGATAAGTTGTCCCTTTGGTCATATCCACTTTGCCTTTCTCTGCTGATAATTGCTCATCTTAAAACATAGCTTAAGGCCAGATGCTGCTTACTACATAATGGGGGGCAAAATAAGCATCGTTAGACCTGCTATTATTTACCAGGGTGGTATGCTATAAATGCCTGTCCTTAAAGAATGTCCTATCCTGAATACATGGAAGAGCAAATTGTGCGCATACTTGCATCGACTTTCTATCCCTACCAAGGGTATCCGAGATAAAGGATAGCTCACACAATTTACAAGGACAAATACTATCTTAGCTATATATGTAATGTTGGTTGGCACTCATTTTATCTATCGAGTAAAGCAAAGCCTGGCTGCTACGTAAATATCACTGGACAATTATGGAGTTCTGTCACACACGCCACACCAAGACAGACAATTTAGGCTATTGCTTAACATGAAATCAAAAATAAATTTAAGAGAGTGTAAGATGTATTGCTACTAAAGAAAATAAAATGACTAGTTTATGTTGATGGTAGAGTAGACATACCAAGTCACGTGCATTTACGTCCACGTCGCACAAGAGGAGGTGGAACCAAACACCCTGTAAAGAGGTGAGCCATGGAGAGCAATCGGTTTGCAATCCGTTAGATTGTTACATGACAACCATTGGGATGGGGGGGGGCGGTTAAGATGAACTAATAATCAAGTTTATGCACTCGCGTGTTTCGCCATTGCATTGTATATCAAATTATGTATTTTTGTGGAATGTGAATAAGAGGTAATACAGCCTACTAGCCTACTGGCCTACTGGATTCTTATAACATCAGCTGAAGGTGTGTCAGAACGCCCCTGTGGCATATTGTTGACAAGCCACTTAACGCAATTCGAGAAATTGTCTTCTTTTTGCACTAATTCTATTTGTTCAATCATAATGTTGGACCACCCTTTGTGACAAATTATAATTCTACTGCTGAAATCTCTGGTAATCCATTTTAGTTCTTCAGAATCCAATATGATTATCTCACCAAACTGGTGAACATTTTGTTGATTTGAGGAAATATCATTACGTGTCTTGGCAAGCCCTTTAAGTGAATAAAACTGGTGAATAAGTCCCCAGTGATATTACGCCAATTGGGTTAGATTGATGGGGTAATTTGTCTTGGGTTTTAGACAGCTCTTCTAATGCTTAGGGGGTAATGTCCAATCTGGATTTCTTTTCCTAAGATGGAAGGCCCCAGGGAAAAGCATATTTGCACATGTAGCATTCTTGAGCTCTTAAGAAATACATGCTGATAGTTAATAGAATAAATATATGGCTGATATATATATATATATATATATATATATATATATATATATATATATATATATATATATATATATATATATATATATATATATATATATATATATATATATATGTATATGTTTATTGACTGTAATATTCCTATTACAAAAGCATATAGACTTGATAAATGATACAAGTAAATGAATGATAGAAAAAGTTAATTGATTTAACGATTTAACAAAATTATAATGTTATTACAATAGATACAGTACAGATGGAAAATCAATCGTCGTCACTTGGAGTCGTTAACAAGTGGTTATTGTTTGTACACTGAAAAGATTGTTTGTCTGAGTTAAATTGACAATCGGTGTATAAATATTACAAAAATAAATGTCATTCGCTTAACAGTGTGTTGTTATAAACATACGTTTAATATATGTTATATCACCAGCAGAAATCACTACTAACAACATCACGACTCCTTTAGTAGGAATAAAAATTCATCTATAGGTTGACTAGCCATATTGTTTGTGTAATGTCACTTAAAGCTGACGTACCATGAGAAAAACTAAAACATGGCTAGAAAAAGTACTCTATAGTAGTGTGACAATTAGAGGCATTGTTGGTAAATACTAGCAAGAAGATATTTATCCAACACCCTCTCTACTTTTCACAATTGTTGAATACATACGGTGTACGTATTTTGCTACTATTTGGTAAAAGTAGAGCATCGTCTCGGGATTCACATTTTCAGGGAAGAAGGTTACCCTCTAATTCAACCATTTCTTTAAACATGGATATTCTATCGTCATTGAAATATGGACAGTGAATGAGTAGATGCTCTACATTCTCTACAGCAAAATCATGACACATATCACAATAAGGTCTGTTCGAGGGGTCGTTTCTAAAAAGATAACTATCACTTTTCAGTTTGCTGGCTCTGCATATTAATTTAGCCATCGTTTCGCAGGCCAGAATCAGCTCGGGCGAGATGTCACATATCTGCCAACATATTAATGTTTTCACAAATTCCACAGTAGCATTAATATACTCAGTAGTTATGAATAAATTTCCCCTTAAATTCCAGTCCCGATGTTCTATTTCTCAAGCTTTTCTCCATGTGATATCCGTCCATTGCCTTTTGCTATAGAGCCTCAGGCCCTGTAGCATCATACCGACTTCATCATAGATACCAAAGAGTTCTGCTATCCTAAGCATACCAAAAGTAGGACTATTAAATCTCAGTTTTGGAAGATTTGATAATCGTCAATGTCGAGTAGTTGTCTAGTTTCATGATAAAATAACTACCTTTTGCAACAAATCCTGGTCTTATTTTGTATAATGCCCTGGAAGCGTTATTTCCCTAACTCCTACTATACATTTATTGCATGCTTCTGGTGAAATTGGAAGCATTTCTGTATTGAAAACACGAAAGCACCATTAACTTCAAATAAATCAACACTTTTATGTTGTGCATAAGGTACTAGTAGTAGGATTTCGAAATGCGAAAGTAAACCTATGTCAGTCTTCAAATCCTATGTTATTGACATCAGCAGCAACGCCCGAGTCCTTGGGAATTCAGTTAAGTTAACCTATTTTCGCGGTAGGACATGGTTAGACAGAAATGTGTAATGAAGACCAAACAATAAATTACTCCTCATCAACTAATTTCCCAATCCATGCCTACTTTCTCAGCTCTCTCCAAAGTGTCGTAGCACCAGGTTGGCTCTAGAGGAGGTACTCAGGCGAGGAGGGGATGGGGGGCTGGAGTAACAGTAATGAGTGCACGCGAAGGGCGGTGTAATTGAATAAAAGCAGTTGATGATCGTGACAGTTGCTGGCTCTGGCAGTACTTACTGAGCTGGTTTAGGTATATGGTGGTAATTTGCCGTGGGCCTGGGATAACTCTTGCCACTATCTGAGAGCTATATCGTGCCCACGCGAATACGTGCTAATCTTAACATTCAGCTTCACCTTAAAGGTGAGAAATGATGATGTCACAGATCTAAATGGAATTTCTCATCACAAGTAATTAATAGGTTCATGTGGTGTTGGAGTTTTATTTTATTTCTCCTCAATGTTTTATTTAAATTTTCTATTCAAAAGTATATCAATTTATACAAAACATATATATATATATATACATACACGTGCATGTGTATAATACATATGACCATTGCCACAGGCTAATAAGGATACTGAAGATGGAACGTGATCCTTATTGTTTATTTCTAAAGATTCCCTTCAACTTTCCTAATCAATTTTCTATACCTGCATAGTATTATTCATAGCACATATGTTGATATAGTTTGATTGAGTTTGATAATTATAATGATGAATTGCAAAGATTATAAAGATGAATTATAAAGTTTTATATTGTAAAGTTATAAAGATTTTACAGAATAATAAAGAAGAATTGCATGAATAGCATGAATATCATGTTCTGATCTGAGCCGATGATCTGATTGCAGGATCCCCATCTGTAAAACAATGAAAGCATGATTCAATTAAATGTCATTCGGTACTCAGTTGAATAGCGCTGTGCGCTGTGAGACAGAGGGTACTGGTAACTTATCGTACTGTGTGTGGTTTGTAATACGCCCCCTTTGGCATATGATTTATCAAAACTAATTTAATCAGTCTGAAAGGCGATACATGGGGGACAGCACTTTTCTTTGGGACTCAAATTGACTTACACATCCAAGTGCTCAGTCAAGTAAACCCACTTAATCTGGGTAATGTAGAAATCCCGTTCCCGAGGATAGCTCTCGCTAGAGGCATGCCAGAAGCTAGATCATATGTATAGATGTGCACTATTGTAAGTGGGGGTACAGCGTCCCATGTGGGGATCATATAGCCTATATTCATATAGGCTAAAAGGGAATTCCATTGCTGAACCATTTTGCTCTGAGAGTTATTGATTACAACTCGATCAAGATATTGATTAACTCAATAGAACATTCAATATGATATTCTCTGGAGCAAAGGCCTTCACAGAATTATCAAGTGCACGTTGTTGAAATATCTTAATACAGCGCATTGGCATGATAGAGGTAACCAACTGTAAGAAGGGTCTACGATCGAGCGTACACGTGTACTGGCAATGTCTCAGCACTGCGGGAGATTGCCCTAGTTTCCTCCATCGCTAAATTTGGAGATGGAAATATCGCACTTTTGCTTTTAGCGACCAGATATCATACGTTTATGAAGCTTCGGCTCCCGCTTCGGCTTGAGAGCATTGTGTGTTACACTTTAAAGACAATATAAGCATTTCCTTGGTGAACCCAAATCTGGTACCCTTATTCCCATATAACCTGTTTTACATTTTGATTAATCTTCGTATCATTATTCCATAGGAAAAACGGTTACATGTATCAATTTTCTGTCGATAAAGGTACCAAGCACCGTGGAACGAAGAATAGAATATGCAATTACTTAAATTGCAGTTATGACGCAATGATCAATTTGAGATGTTTCAACAAAAGGAACCCAGCAAGTATGTTGATGCAATGGAGGTCCTGCTAATCCTGCACTCACTCCAGGTTCACCGACACTCACTGTCAGCCAAGCATAGGGCATGGTAGGAAAGGCATATGGGGGTACAGCTAAGGGATATTTAAGCGGTTTTGGAATCGATTATGGTGTATTTACATTTCTTGTGGTTGACATTTATTCGCGTTTTATTGCAATGTAAAGATAGTTCATGTGACGTTTTGTGGTAAATGAGAATGTATTTGTTATCCGTTTGGTATAACTGACGTCCGGCATTGCAACCCATTTCGTATCAACGCTATTATTCTAGCCTCAGTAAAAAGCAAAACAGTAAAGGAATCATTTTGTATTAATCTTTTATTGGGCAAATATGATTGAGATGTTTCATTTTCTGGGAGTTTGTTGGTGGCGAAATATAAAATTCCCTGTATATACCTTGCCTTAGATAAGCATATGATAATTATGTTCGGTTATGAATGATGACCTTTTTCTAATCCTTGATGATATTTGCCTACCCCTTTTATTGTCTGCTGAGGAGTAATCATACCTCCCATGACCCAGATCACACACAAACAGGTCCTAGAATACAGCGCCTTCATCAGTGCACGGCCTTGTCTCTACGCTATGTAACAATGCATGAGAGGAGACACGTGACACACCTGTGGATGTCACGTGACCTCCTCGTGCCTCATGTACCTCTTAGGTGAAACAGACAGGATGATGTGACACGGTTGGGGTTGGTAATGGAATTTTAATCGTTGTCACTTTGGCTAAACTCTCTCACTTGACTTTGGTTAATCATTGGAGACGGCTGATTACTCCCAGAGGAAGCCATCGACTATAAGCATGTCACATGAGGCTTGCGCATCTGCAGTGTTCGTTGTTTTTGCTTCTGTCATTAAGGGGAGTGCCTTTTGTCATTCTAACAAAATTGAAACAGTGTTTTCTTTGCACTTTTAGATTAACCCCATCCATTTCAATCTCACACTGCTCTTTGATAAACTATTATTTTGATATGATTACCTGTATCACATACCCAAACCGAGTGTGATCTCCGGGGCACTCCAGCTGACTGACTGGTTCAAGCGCCGTGAGATGTGAGATGGCGTGCTGCTATCCCTGTTGACGATTGGTTGATTGATTATTAGAAAAGTACTGTGGCAAATCAAAGGTTGTAACAGAGACAACTGTTCTATTGTTAGGTATAGTATAGTGAAGGCAAAAAACATAGACGAGATTGATATTTGTAAATATGAGTAAATGCAATACATGTACAAATACTTCAATACACATACACATGTTCATTGCGAAAACTCGTTCAACCATAACTGCATAGTACACCTAGAGCTACGTGGTTTCCATAACCATATGCAATAATGGTACCATGATTAGCATTATAGGTAGCATATGAACCTACCAATATTGAAATTCGTTCCTTATGTTGTTATCACTGCTATTGAACGTGACTGCTTTGTGCATAAGTATGTATGAATTCGATATCTAAAATAAACAAGTATATTTTTCTTAAATGAAGGTTACGTGTAACATTGACTTGTAACAAAGAGATTTGGTTTTATGGGGTAAGGCAGAACTTGGAATGGAATCCTGGAGATAAACCTGACAAGATTGCTATTATTCTCAGGGCTCAGTTGAGTTTATCAGGTGGGCCTTTTGACCATTAACCTGTGTGTATTTAACCTATAGCCCTTACTGCTTCGTTCTCATAACCAATTAGAGCGCATAGCGTGGCGTTATGACATATCGATTATCTTGATCCGAGCGCCGACTCTGCGGTCATGAACACTTTTGATTTGTCGTAATTACGAAGAAATATAACGAAAACAGCTGTCATGTTCAATTGTCCTCCTTTTCAACTCAATCCCCAGACCCATCATGTCAGACTGACATGTCATGCGTGCAGGCGCCTTCTCCTTCTCTACTTACAAAACTGTGCAAGTGCGTGCATGTCGTGTCTGATAACGTCATTGCTATACTCTTTGTATTTCTATTACCAGGGTAGTCTTTAAATAGTTCACTAACATTCCCAACTCATTGTTATATCATATCGCTGGTAGGAATGTAAAGATATTCACAGACATTAGCTTGTACTTCTAACTTACCTTACTAATAAAAACAAAGACAAATAGTTCTAGCTCCGGCAATGCTACCGTGTGATCTAGATCAATTACTTTCAACTTGGAATTTGGTTATGCGCTTAGGATGATTACAGGTGATGTACTTGTAACCGTGAAAATGTCCTCATTCAATGGAAAGGATACTTTTTCTCTAATTCCTTCATATTCAAGCTAATTTTTATTCAACAATGTGAACACTTATTATACAGTCAGATACCATACCAATGATAAATATTCACTCTTCGAGCGGCTGAATTCAATGTTCTTTCTTCTTAGCATGAAAGAGCAGGTGATAGATTTGTTACGCCCTGTTGAAAAGTGCGATCAGGCCTGCTATCCACCCTCAGTCATCCAGATCCAACTCGGCAACGCCTCGTGGGAACTGGATAACTTCGGGTGGATATCAGGCCGGACCGCACTTTCCAACAGGACGTAACTAATGATACCCCCTTTATAAGCCAACCCAGAGTTCTAGAATGATCACAGAATGTTTAATCACAAATCTCCAACCAATGAATTATGAGTCACTCAGTTCCAGAACGTTCCAGAATATATCACTAACTATACCCTTTAAGTACTAACACTTTAGACTGTTCCAGAATATATGACCAAGACATATTCAACTGTTATCTATGCATAGCAACATATATTCTTGTAAATGTTGTATATTTCTTTTCATGAGCATCATATTCTGATGCAATGAGAACCTTGTGCATGTATACAGCTACATAGCAATTTTCTTTCTCTTACAGCTTATTTCAAGAGAATGAAGACTTAACAAATCTGTTCACGGGGTTCAAGGATATTTCCCTCTTAGATGAAATGCGTACAAACGAGGCATTCAGCGCCCATGGCTCGCTGGTAATGGAAAAGGTAGATGACTGCATCACACACTTCGAGGATGTGGACTATTGCCAGACGAGTTTACAAACCACAGGAGCGTCTCATGTTCGATTCCGAGGATTCTATCCTGAACTGTTTTGGGTAAGTACACTTATTAGGTAACCCCGTTTTACACAAACACTCACACACACGCACTTACAAACATACACACATACACACAAACTTAACTACATACATACATATAAACATGCATGCATGCATGCATACATACAGACAGACATACAGACATACATAGACCGTGTGGTCTAAGGCGCCGCCACTGACTGCATGCTGTCTCTCACCACTGCCTGGGTTCGAATCCCGGCCTGGGCATGTGAGAAAATTGCCAGTGACTTTGGGTTAGGCGGTGCTTTTCGCCGGATACTCCGGTTTCCCCCACTACCTACAACTGGCTAGTCGTGAATTAGTCACAATTGGCAGAAATGTGACGAAAAACGAAATTCCAAATACATACATACAAATATACATACATGCATGGTGATAATCGAGCTTGACTGCAGCTTAACATATCTTACTTATATATGAGTCTGAGCTCTCCATTCCTTTAATCATCATCGTTATTGGATTAGCATCGTGTAAAAAGTATCTTTTTTCTTGTGTATACTGGCTTGTTTCTCTATATGTATGCTATAGTTATTTAGAGTATCATGATAGGTACGTTTATGAACACTGTTGAGCTATTCAGGCCAATAGACATACATTTACATACCCTACGCTAACCATTATGTATGTATGTAGGTATGTATGTGTAAATGTGTGTTGCTCCCGTTCAAATGGGACAGACCACTAAATTGCCATCTCTTATATATTTGTAGAACATGGAACATCCGTTTTTGGACGCCGTGAAACTAACGCTTGGCGACAGATATACGGATCAAATGGACGAAATCTATAAGATTGCCATACGGTATATCCTGGAGCATTTAGTCCAAGGCTTTGAAAACGGTCGAGAGAAAAGCAAGTCCACCACTGATTCTCCTACAGACCTGGCATATGATAAACAGAATGGCAAGGAGACAATCGAAAACAACATAACACGGAACTCTACTGAGAAACTGGATAGCGTATCAAACGAAAATAAAGTGTGACTTCACCGACTGTTTGAGAAGAATTCAAAAAAGTATTGTCAGGCATGTGACAGTGGCAAGTATTGTGATTGGCGTAGTGGGTTCCATGTCGATGACGTACTTACCCATTTGGCCAGACACGTGATCCACGCAAGCATTGTGATTGGCGGAAAGGATTCCTTGTCGTTGACGTACTTAACCATTCCGTCAGGCACGTGATCTACGCAGGCATTGTGATTGGTGGAAAGGGTTCCACGTCGATGACGTTCTTACCCATCTCGCCAGACACGTGATCTACGCAGGCAATGTGATTCGCACAAGTGGTCCCGTTCATCTTTGCCTCAATGGATGACGGTTCGGACGCTTGCCTTAAACCAACAACACGTCCATAATATACGGATTATTTCAGTGATGGTTCATATTGAATTGTACTATTATCACACCATTCGCTAACAGTACTGGCATTGCTAACTGACAGCTTAAGCACACATTTTATATCACGAACATGATAAGTTAATTATCTTGTATAAAAGGAAGTATTCCTGTAAAAAATCAAGTTTGACAGGATTTATTTTGTTGTCAAGGAACAAGGTCAGAATGTATCATTTGTGTACAGTCTAGTTTGAATCATCTCTTTGGTATAAATGCAACATTTCTCTAGAGGCAAATATAACACGTACCGAAAATCAAAAGAGAACAGTCGTATCAATCCCAACTGACTGATGCGACATTTATTAAGTATCAGATTTAAATAGTATCGAATGGTGAAGGAGGTTAATGTAAATCATGCCAAAAGACATTTTCACAACTGAACTAGACCGGTCAGTACTGAATGCTTTTAGAGGCAAACATACATACAGGTTTAACTTTGGTACATGTATAATGTACTGCATATTCGACATATACAGAATGGTAGGGGACATGCAAATCTGGTGACTATTCTCAAATAAATGAATAGGCCATTACAAATATATCACCGAAGATATGGATGTGTCGAACAATGACCTGAATGCACTAAAGGTAAATCTAAAATAGGCATTACCTCAATGTGAATAATCACAGTAGAGAAATTAGTTTAGTCATTAATGGACAATATAAATTACACATACGCCAGAAAAAGTGGTAAAACAAAAGGAAATGTTATGTATTAAGTTTCGCTTTATAATGGACTAATATGGATCCTGATTGCAAAGTTCATTGAATCAAATAAGGCTGTATAACATCGTTATTTTCTCTATCATTATAGTACAATTTGGTTTCCCTCTACCTGAATCTATGTTTCGATTGCGGATGAACATCCATGGAGAACTATATATTCTATGCTATCAACAACACTGTACGAAACAGGTATTGTACAAGCTAGTAATACCTTGTATTTATTGTTTATCACTCTACACTTCTGAAAGAAGGCTAGTGTGTATCGAGGAGTCTATCTACATATAGACACTCTTTACAAAGAGCTACTCCAAGTTACTAGTATGTGTTAAACTATGGTCATAGTTGAATCGAAGGAAAATAACAAACGATTTCGAAAAGTAAAACAACTATCACTTTAAGCGAGTGATATATCAAAATGGGATAATAGCCTGAAGAGGGATTCCCAAGTTATATCTAAATCGAAATATATATGAACGAATGACAGGTAATGGTCTCACATGCGTGAATGATATCTCAATTAAATCGTATCCCAAATTGTCCATATTACAATGAATATCAACAACTGTAGTGAATTATCACTTCAATGGCATGGGAAATTCCTAGGAATTGCCTTTGAGTGCTATATTATAGCGTTTAAAGATTTATTTTGCAATGTGACAGTCTTGTGAACAAGTAAGTAGAAGAGTAGTTTCAAGCAAAAGTGTATCATGTTTGATCTCCTTACCAGACAATGATTAACCATCTTTCATTCTTATTCTATGTGTGATTTTGGTTGATTTTTCTTATGACATAGGCCTTCGTCTTTCATGAAATATATTGTATCGTACTCTATGATAGGCATCATTTATCTGTTGGGAAGTGAAGATGGAGAAGTGGTGAATTTATAAAAGTGTAATATTTTCAAAAGGAACTTTTCAAGTCCTCTGCATATATAGGATTTCAGGAACACAGTACACTCTGTGAAGTCGTGAATATGTGTGATGTAAATATCAGATCCTCATCCATTTCATGACTTCTTTCAAGAATATAAATAAGTAATATATATATATATATATACATATATCTATATATATATATACATATATATCTATATCTATATATAATATATATATATATATATATATAATATATATATATATATATATATATATATATTATATATATATATTAACATATATATGTATATATATATATATATATATATATATATATATATATATATATATTATATATATATATATATATATATATGTATATATATATATATATATAAAATATATATATGTATATATATATATATATATATATATATATATATATATATATATATATATATGTATATATATATATGTATATATATATATGTATATATATATATATATATGTATATATATATATATATATATATATATATTATATATATGTATATATATATATATATGTATATTATATATAATATATATATATATATATATATATATATATATATATATATATATATATATATATATATATATATATATATATATATATATATATATATACAATTGTGTACAGCAAGATGCCCAGTACAAAAAGGAAATTGACCAATCAGCTGCTGGTATCAGAGTGGAGCTGATGGTATATATATATATATATATATATATATATATATATATATATATATATAATATATATATATATATATATATATATATATATATATATATATATATATATTTATATATATATGTATATATATATATATATATATATATATATATATATATATATATATATATATATATATATATATATATATATATATACATTGCGTCTGTGTTATTGCAACTGACCTCTAGCAATCTTATGGAAAATATGCTATTGTAGAAGAGCTAAAATAGTAACATTAGTTCATTAATAAGCAGCCATATACTATGCTTAGTTGATGATACATTAGTTTACCGTTATATTGCATATAAGCTCATTGAAAAAACTGATATGTTATTGATACGTCATTTTTCCTTTTTCCATGAGTTACATACATGTGTTTAGTTTTCATTTTAACATCGTATGTATCACGAGCCATTGACTCTCAGATGAGATGGCTATCAATGTTATAAGTTTCCCAATAAACTTCCTCTGTATTTATTATATATACTCCTAGTCGTGTTTTATTTGTTGCTGTATTACTATCCGCTTACCCAGGTGCTTCCCCGTGAGGCGAGAGGTCATTACCCTTCGACCGTCGACTGGCCAGGCAGTGACAATATAGAGCTGAAATATGGTAAAGAAATGAGACCTAGGTAGTGTGTATGTTGGGTAGGGATCCTCAGGTAAGACGAAAAGCTTTTCCAGTTCAACTATGATAATATATATATATATATATATATATATATATATATATATATATATATATATATATATATATATATATATATATATATATATATATATATCAAAACGTGAGAATGTCTTCTGGTGTCGACTAGAATTTAGTTTCCTTGACATCAGCCTGACCGTGTTATCAGTCGGAAATGAACTGATCCTGAGAACAACTGCGTCCAGATAGATGCGTCAATCGAAATTTCACGTGACGTATTGTTGCGTCATGTGTTTACCAACGTGTTTTGATGATCACGTTCTGGTCGCCATGGCGTCACATCTAAAATGAGTATGTGGCGTCAACAATGGCGTGGAGCAGGACAACAATGGTCCCGTCGTCAACAACGGTTTCGAACCTCACTGTGGGTTCTCGTCAGAGGCAGCTACGGTTTCATGAAGGAAGTCATGGAAAAAGTAAAAATAGGACCAAAGCGGGGCTTGAGCGCTTAGAGCGGCTGTCCCAATCATTTTTTTAACATGTTTTTAATGCTATGTTTACATGATTACGGCAGACATGTGAAACTATGTCTATAATCATGCAAAGGTCCACCTTAAATTATTTATAAGGTAAGTAGCATCTATTTGTAATTGTTATAGGTTTTTTTCTCTATATTGCAGGGTTCTCGTTATAAATAATGTGTCGGAGTCGTTTTCTAGTCCGACGGGGGTGTTTCACCTGTCGGGACGCCTGTTCCTCCCACTAGTGGGATTGTATTGGGAAAATCATTTCAGTATAAAACGTGTACGTATCCCACTATGGGTGGTACCTAAATGTGTATTTGTTAATGCGGAGCATGGAGATAACTCATCCCTGGTTGTGTCGCAGGGTTGAGGACAGCTGTTTGTAAACAAATTGTATATTTTGTCTACAAAAGGATTCTTGCGACTTAAATATACTGTTTTTATGACGTGTAAACAGTCATTTTTCAGTGTTCATTGGAGTAGTGTAAAACTCCATAAATATCCTCACCATAGAGATAATGTAGGTAAAATTTCAAGGTAAGTATTACTCTTGACGGCAATTATTTTAGGTCACTTTAGTCAAATAGATTTAGACCTAGGGGGACTTGGGATCTTAATCGGTAGATCCATTTCTTTTCAAAGTCATCCCTCATTTTTGCAGCCTGTGGGCTTTCGGGATGGGCTCTTATGAAGTCCAAGACATATATGTTCAAGTCATTTAGACCCTTGTGGCCAGGTTTGTTGAAGTGTCTGCCCACTATATGTGTACCTCGGTCCTGTCTGATGTTTCGATAGTGTTCCATTAATCGGTCCATCAGACGTCTTTTCGTTTGCCCTATGTAATGTTTGCCACAGGATATGCACTCGATACAGTAAATAAGATTTGTACATCTGCACGTGATGTTTTTGCGTGTAATATATTTGCGGTCCGTAACTTTTGATTTTATTGAGCCGCTGTAGTCTAATTTCTCACAGTAGATGCAGTTTGGTCTCTTGCATTTATGGTTGTTGGCCCTCATGGGTTCGTTTTCCCCCATATTGTTTGAGGGCATAATTTTGGCTCTAACCAGGATGTCGCGTAAGTTTTTACAACGACGGAATCCCCTTATCAGTTTAGTCTGTAATATGGGGCGTGTTGAGCTGGAACCGTCCAGTAGCTCTAGATTGTTGCTAACTATTTTGTTAACTTCAAAAAATGTTGGGTGATGGGTTGTTATAAGATAGAGGTTGTCATCTGTTGGTGTTTCAGTTTCCTCTTTTGGTGTTATTAAGATTGTTCTATCCTGCAGAAACGCTCTTTCGAAAGAGGATTGTATTAATTCTGCAGGGTAATCTGCCCTATGAAAGTAGAGAGATAATTTTCTGCTTTCTGCTACGAAGGATTCTTCCGTGCTGCAGATTCGTCGAAGTCTAAGGAATTGTCCATATAGGATTCCCATTCTGCAAGACTTCTGGTGACATGATGTAAAATTGATGTAGTTGTGTGAATCGGTTGGTTTGGTGTATAGTGTTGTTGATAATTCACCTTTATTATTCAACTGGATAGTCACGTCCAGGAAGTGAGCATTGGTATGCGATTTGTCCACCTCGAACTTAATACTTGGCATACTTTCATTCAAATATGTTGTAAAATCATCAAGATCAGATTCAGTGTATTGCCAGATGACGACGATGTCATCGATGAATCTTTTCCACAGTAGAGGTTGTTTATGATAGCTATATACATGTTTTTCCTCAAACCAACCCATAAAGGTGTTGGCGTACGCCGGTGCGACTTTAGTGCCCATGGCAGTCCCACCTACTTGTAAATAGTGGTTGCCATTAAAGTCGAAGTTATTACATTTCAATACCCTATTGAGTAATTTTATCAGGTAAGTATTAGAGGGTAGTGAATTTTCTCCCCTATATTGGTTTAGGCTTTTAAGTGCTGCTACACACCCTTCTTCATTTGGAATGTTGGTGTATAAACTGGCTACATCAAGGATAACCAACAGGCAATTTGCAGGTAAGTTTCCCACGGAGTCTAACATATATAAGAAATCAGTGGTATCCTTTATGTAAGATCTAATGTTCTTAACACATGGCTGTAGGAAATGGTCTATAAATTGGGATATGCGTTCTGTCGGACATCTATTGCCCGAAACAATGGGTCTCCCTGGCGGGTTTTGCAGTGTTTTATGTATTTTTGGCAGCATATAAAATTGTGCCTTTCTGACATTACTGTCTGCTAAATAGTTGTAGCAAGATATGTGTATTTGGCCCTGCATTAACATATTTTCTAGAATTTGTACGATATCTCTGTGATGTTTACCCGTTAGGTCTGTGTTTTGCTGGAGGTAGAATTTAGGATCTGAAAGTTGCCTAATTCCCTCAGCAATGTAAAACTCCCTGTCTAGGATGACGACTGCGCCCCCTTTATCAGCTGGCTTGATAACAATGTTTCTGTTTGACGCCAGTTGTTTAAGTGCTTTAGTTTCGTCTGCCGAAATGTTGCTTTTGCCACAAGGAGGGGGTTTACACCTCGAAAGGTCTAGATTGTTTTTGGAAATAAAAAACTCTAGATTGGCTACAGGAAGGGGTACCCATGAAGATGGGTTGGTAAACTTTCTGTGTTTGAATGGGTTATCTTTCCCTTCTACATCTGTGAATGCGGATGGAGGTATCTCATCCGTATTATTGTCATTATCATGTTCGTTTTGTTTTTTCTTTGGTCTAAAGAAATGAAGATACCGTTTAAGACGTAGATGGTATTTGTCTAAATCAGCTTGGTATTGGCTGATGTCTGGTTCACCCGGGTTGGGGCAAAATTTAAGGCCTCTACTCAAGATTTTGTGCTGGGCATTGGTCAAGGTATGTTTAGATAAATTGACAACAAGAGGTAATTGCTTATCATCAAATACATTTGCATTGTTATTGGCATTCATATATACAGGTGATGGGGAGTCTGGATAGGTCCCGTATCGATCATATATTCTCCCTGGAAAGTGAAGACATTGTTGGTAGATATCGCTACCTCCATTAAACATATATACACATATAGAAAAGTAAAGAATCAATATTGTATTCTTTAGATTGCAAAAAATGTCGCTTTCTCTGAATGAGACGGAATAGTCGGATATTGTATTGTCCGTATCCATTATGAATTAATTGCATAAAAGAAGCGTTTTGGTTGCTCTAGAGATACGCTTATTATGTTGTAATAATTGTAATAATAGTCACTCATATCGTAGTATGTACATTTGAAATATATGAACATTAACTTTGGATTGGTATGTTCCAATAAATACAGAGTTCCAAACTGGTAACATCTTAAAACATCTGCGTAGTACATGGTTTAATGGTTGTTTTGTGCATTACGCTGTCGATCAAACTCAGCAACAACGCGTGCTATTACTTCGCTGAGATCATTCCTGGAGTTATTTGATGGAGTTCTATCTCCGTTGCCATAGTTGTCCCTGTTTTGACGGCCCCACTGGCGAGCATTGAAGCTGCGGTCATTACCGTAGTTCCCCCTGGTGTTATTGTATCCATATATATATATATATATATATATATATATATATATATATATATATATATATATATATATATATATATATATATATATATATATATATATATATATATATATATATATATATATATATATATGAATCCTTGACCAAAGGTACTATGCACGCGGTATCAATATATATAGATCACCTCTAACTTGAATATTCAAATTGTGACAGGGAAATTACCAAATCTGCAACTTCTCACTGTTTTAGATGCTTCTACCCTAACCAACCACTATGGGGCCGATGGGACAAGGATATCTGAAAAACAGCAGTGGACTTGCTGACACCAGTGTGAGGTAGTTTATTAATGCAGACAGGACTATTACTATCTTGTTATGTCATAGAAATAATCAAATTAATGATTTATACCACATTTTGTAAATCTTCTGCCATAACACCTTCTCTGGGGTGTATCCATTTTCCTATGCTTGGTTGTTAACCTTATATCATCAAGCTTAATCCCTGAAACAGCAATTATTGGTGATTGTTCAGTGGAAATTCCCCCAAACTGTGAATAGCAACCACTAATGCACTACTTTTATACATTTCCCTGCCAACCAATACATAGGTTTGTTTCCTAGATGGAGGCTTCAAATGCCCTATGTTTCGATTAATTTCGCAAAATATGGGGTTTATGTGAGGGCCCAGTATATTTTTTATCCATAGAGCTACGTGCAGATGAGGAGTTCTGAAGATCACCAAAATAATCTTTGCATAGAAAAGAAAGCAAAACATAATTTGCTCCAGAATTTTTTCAACCCTTATTCCAGTACGCTTACTAAACATTACAAGTATAGTTATTTTGATAACTCGCGCAGTGGGGCGGCCGAAGTCCGCCTAGCAAGCGGCACTTACGGTATAGGACGTTGTCACCTACCTAGCAGCCTGCTACACACTGATGCCGCTTTATGATGTCAGCTTTTCTTTCTCGTCATATATTTAAAAGAAAATCACTTGCTTATTGTGTATATTTTTAACGAGTGATTTCTTTGGATTAAGAAGAATGCGATCGGTGTTTTTTCTGGATTGCATAGCTGTCCTCAACAGTCTTAAGAAACCGCAATGAGACGATGTCATTTCTGCAATGAATTAGAAAGGCTAAAATGAGTTAGTACATAATATTAGTTGAAGAAACCCCAAAATAATATAGATGTCTGTTTTCGATCAAAGATATATGATTAATTCACACTAATAATGACCAGAAAATTTTGATAGACCTGGGCTGTATCTATGGCCAAGTGACCTAATGCATCGAATTATATTGTATTGTATCCTTTTTGACCAAATTACAAGGAATTGAAATTACGGATAACAATATAATCCTTTTGGATACGAAGAATATTGTTGAGAGAAGAAAAAAATGACAATAAATGATAATCACAAAACTGTGAAGTACTGTCTCTGAACAAAGATCAATACCATCTTTAGTCAAGAAACACATATTAAAGTAACAAGAGGTATGACCGACAAGAAATGGAAGTGTTAAGTGCTTCTAGAACAAAACCTTTCTGATGCAGTGCGGGCTACCCAATTTAAACTTTAAAAAAACAAAACAAAGCAAAACCCTTACTGCCAAGAAATACTGCCAATTCTCAAAAGGTAAGGGGTTCGGGGAACCGAAGAATCTGAGGTACTATCAAGCATAGACAAGTCATGCCTCTCTAAGAACAAGGAGCAGATGCGCTACATAAAGGCAGGTATGGTAAACCATACCGCCCTTAAGATTTAGGCTCAATGTCGTATAGCAGGGCAATTATCTAAGAGAGTGTTTCATGTACTAGCCGGCATGTGGTACTAGATCTAACTCGAAATTGTGTCGCTAGATGTCGCCTTCGATCGAGGATATGTTTGATAATGGACTGCAAGGCAAGGCAATACAAGGCAAGGCAATATTTACAAATTAAGCAAATAACGGGTTGTGTCTACTGAGCGAAGAATGGTAGCTGTGATCAATTCACAGTCGATCCTGACCATGGTTATACTCGAAGAAGAATTCAAATCTAATGACGAAAAACCTGAATAGACCTATGGTCAGGGTCCACTGTGTATTGATCACAGGTAAAAGAAATGTCTCGTTTTTCGCTCAATTTGTAAATATTGTAAATAAGAACTGATTGCTTGAGGCGAATGTCGAGTATCGAGGATAAACTGTAAATACGAAGGACGTTGAAAGATTATATGCATTATGTTGCCAATGTTGGAGACTCCAACTGACAAAGCACTTAGTTTATTTATTGATGAGAGAGAGATAAATTGCAGCCCAACTTACGATCCAGCCCATCTTAAGATGGGCTGCCAAACTTTCGTTGATCCAGATACAGTAGATCTACAGATACAGTAGCCCAACCCAACTTCCGATAGCAATGATTTGTACAAGTGTTCATCTAGAACTTTTAGTTGCATAGTCTTGTTAGAAGATATGTTTATTGAAGTAGAAGTGTTTCCTGAGGCAAATAGCTTACATCTTATTGTTACATATTTACTTAGATATTACAGAACTTGAATATTTCAGATTATGCTGAAACTTAAATAACAAATGGTTAAAGATTCTCTCCTTTTGTTAAAAAGAAAAGACCGAAAAAAGCAAAGAATTAATGTTTTAAACACAGCATATCAATTTACACCTGAAATGTTTTCAGCTGTGGTGCTGGATTCCAGCATCTGTTAATTGCAAGCCCCGATTGGTTACATTTTTCTGGTTGGGCATAAAGGTCCTCCTGGCTTCTAGTATGATCTGAAAAATTGTATCTGCCCTACAATGTTTTACCTTTTTAACGAGAAGGATTATAAGTATCCATTACATTAATCAATCCGATATATGTAAAAGTATAAACCTTTCATTATAATTAGCCAATCAAGGTAACATGGTAAATCGCTATTACTTTTCTTCACCTACAATCAGGATAAAGGGCTTCTTTCTGACACATTTCAATAAAGATCTCAATGTTTGTTCAAGTTCTCTGGTATCCTCATTGCCCTTCATTATTGAAAAAAGTTTCAAAATTAGATCCAACTAAAACATAAACATTTCACTTGTAGTAACTACCAATAAGTAAACTTCCTCTACTGTTTCATCCAAAGTATAAAGTTGGCCAATCCAAGATCATAATGTCTAAAAGTTCTTAAATCTGGATCTGCCAAATCTAATATGTGTCGGTTGAGTACAAGTACTTGTTCAATCTGCATACATCCTATCTCATATTTATTACAACCTGAATCATGTATATTCATTTCTCACTACCTCACCTCAGCTAGATACTAAACAAAGGGCCCTGTTCTGATGAATCTTGATAAAGGACTCAATGTTTGTGTAAATTCTGACAAGCTTTCTTCTATTTCTACCATCCTGCCAAATATAAATCGTCTCAATTTATGAAATTACACTTACTTTGGCACACCTATGACTATATGATTATGTCACAGATTTACAAGGGGTTAAGGAATACATGTGAAAAAAACTAAAAAGAGTTAAAAAAAACAAGAAGAAAATATTTCACTTTTCCCTGTTTGAGTCATTACAAAGATACCATTGCTATTCCTTCATTCAAAGTGTAAATGATTCTTTATACAGCTTATGTATTTTAAGACCTGACAATTTATGAATAACAAAGAAAAATATCATCATTCAAATTATTTGATTGAATTAACCTGAAATAGATTAACTCAGAAAATGCTTAATGTTCCATATAGATGGCTCATTAATTTGTTATCAGGTCAAATAAGTGGAATTAATAACCTGTAAAAACCTAACTGTTTTATTCATTTCTTCTGCTTACAAGCAACAATAGTTTTGAATTTAATCAGATAATTCTAGCTACCCTTTTTAATCTTTTTGTGTTTTGTTTGCATTCTATTGAATTTGGAATCTGGATAGCAAGAATGCTTTAGAAGATAGCATATTCTACGCGGAAATAACTTCCTAAATGGAGACCTAGTTTTTAGTACCTTCCCGAAAAACAAACATGCCCTGTCTTGTATACCGTGCGCATAGAGAGGGTCACTGCCGTAGACCTTTCAGCGGAGTAGGAGTTTGTGCCACCAAGTGGGACGGAAACAAATTATCTAATTTACAACTCTCCTCAGCCAAGACATTCAATGAGGATTGCACGGTGCTGCCACCAAGTGGGGTGAAAGCAAATTATCTAATTTCAACTTTCCTCAGACAGGACATTCAGCTAAAGATTATAACGTGTTGCCACCAAGTGGGGTGGAAACATACTATATAATTTCAACTCTTCTTAGACAAGGCATTTAGCTAAATATTGTACGGTGCTGCCACCAAGTGGGGTGGAAACAAATGATCTAATTTCAACTTTCCTCAAATAAGGCATTCAGCAAAAGAATATACGGTGTTGCCACCAAGTGAGGTTGAAACATATTATCTAATTTCAACTGTCCACCGACAGGACATTCATCCAAAGATTATACGGTGTTGCCACCAAGTGGGGTGGAAACATATTATATCATTTCAACTCTCCTCTGACAGGACATTCAGCTAAAGATTATACGGTGTTGCCACCAAGTGGGGTGGAAACATATTATATAATTTCAACTCTTCTTAGACAAGGCATTTAGCTAAATATTGTACGGTGTTGCCACCAAGTGGGATGGAAACAAATTATATAATTTCAACTCTTCTTAGACAAGGCATTTAGCTAAATATTGTACGGTGTTGCCACCAAGTGGGATGGAAACAAATTATCTAATTTCAACTTTCCTCAAATAAGGCATTCAGCGAAAGATTATACGGTGTTGCCAACAAGTGGGATGGAAACATATTATCTAATTTCAACTCTCCTCCGACAGGACATTCAGCTAAAGATTATACGGTGTTGCCACCAAGTGGGGTGGAAACAAATTATCTAATTTCAACTTCCTCAAATAAGGCATTCAGCAAAAGATTATACGGTTTTGCCACCAAGTGAGGTGGAAACATACTATCTAATTTCAACTCTCCTCCAACAAGGCATTCAGCAGAAGATGGTGCGGTCCTACCACCAAGTGGGGTAGAAACAAATTATCAAATTGCAACTTTCCTCAGACGGGGCATTTAGCAGAAGATTGTAGGGTGCTGCCACCATGTGGGGTAGAAAAAAATTATCTCATTTCAACTCTCCTCAGACAGGACATTCAGGTAAGATTATACGGTGTTGCCACCAAGTGGGGTGGAAAAAAGGCATTCAGCAGAGGAGTGTACGGTGCTGCCACCAAGTGGGGTGAGAAAAAGGGCATTCAGCAGAGGATTGTACAGTGCTGCCACCATGTGGGGTAGAAAAAAATTATCTCATTTCAACTCTCCTCAGACAGGACATTCAGGTAAGATTATACGGTGTTGCCACCAAGTGGGGTGGAAAAAAGGCATTCAGCAGAAGATTGTACGGTCCTGCCACCAAGTGGGGTGGAAAAAAGGCATTCAGCAGAGGATTGTACGGTGCTGCCACCAAGTGGGGTGGAAAAAAGGCATTCAGCAGAAGATTGTACGGTGTTGCCACCAAGTGGGGTGGAAAAAAGGCATTCAGCAGAAGATTGTACGGTGTTGCCACCAAGTGGGGTGGAAAAAAGGCATTCAGCAGAAGATTGTACGGTGTTGTCACCAAGTGGGGTGGAAAAAAGGCATTCAGCAGAGGATTGTACGGTGCTGCCACCATGTGGGGTGGAAAAAAGGCATTCAGCAGAGGATTGTACGGTGCTGCCACCATGTGGGGTGGAAAAAAGGCATTCAGCAGAGGATTGTACGGTGCTGCCACCAAGTGGGGTGGAAAAAAGGCATTCAGCAGAAGATTGTACGGTGCTGCCACCAAGTGGGGTGGAAAAAAGGCATTCAGCAGAAGATTGTACGGTGTTGCCACCAATTGGGGTGGAAACAAATTATCTAATTTCAACTTTCCTCAGACAAGACATTCAGCTAATGATTGTACGGTGTTGCCACCAAGTGGGATTGAAACAAAGTATCTAATTTCAACTCTCCTCAAACAAGGCATTCAGTTAAGGGGGAAATGGTTCAAATTCTTTGAAATACATTCTTGTAAATCGATTGTATTCTGGTTAGTGCCAGGCATTGCACTGATCTTTGGATGGTTTTGAGAAGGTAAACATAATCATTGCCTGAATCTTTTCCGCTTTTTGATGATTATTGGACATTATTTTCCAAATCAATGACAAGAAACACAATAATTATAATGATAAAAATACTAATGATAATACTAATAATAATAATAATGATAATGATAATAGTAATAATGGTAGTAATGATGATAATAATGATAATAGTGATATCAATTATAATAAAAATAATAACAATTATAATAACAATAATAACGATAATGATAATAAAAATCACAATAATAATAATAATAATAATAATAATAATAATAACAATAATGATAATGATAATAGTAATAATGATAATAATTATGTTGATGGTAATAATAATAAAGTATCACAGAACTTTTTAATACTTTCATTTTATTTTTATAATATGTACAAACATCAGACCAACATGGCCTCTCAGCATATATATATATATATTTATATATATATATATATATATATATATATATATATATATATATATATATATATATATATATATATATATATATATATATATATATATATACATACATACATACATACATACATACATACATACATACATATATATATATATATATATATATATATATATATATATATATATATATATATATATATATATATTCATATACATATGTATATGTATAAATATATACATAATTATATATACATATATATATATATATATATATATATATATATATATATATATATATATATATATATATATATTTATATATATATATATATATATATATATATATATATATATATATATATATATATATATATATATATATATATATATATATATATATATATATATATATATATATATATATATACATTAAGTAGTAGGCACATTGACGGCTGTGGTATGATATTTTTAATTGAGTATGGTCTATTCTCAATGTAGTACCTTTGTTCTATACACATCTCTCAATATCTCAGTTCTCAATTCTATCACATAAGGGCGTTTTGTCATAGAGTTCATTAGTTAAATTTTCCAATGGATATTCCGATTAAACTGTTACTATGATAGTAATTACCAATTGGATCTGACTAGATTAGAGCAGAACACTGCTGCAGTAGGAATGTTGAACCAGCCGCATGTCATAGTTCTGCTTATTGTCAGGTTAGATATAGTCTGTTTTATAAAGAATCAAAGTTTAAAAATCCACTATCTGGTTTGAATAGAACACTTTGCCTACATGTCTCAATGCGCTCCACGTCAAGGTAAGTGACATTGTTCAACATAGTATAAACCTACCTTTAAGAATGCGATTCATCTCAAAATATATGAAGAACACGAGCAAATTGACTACATTCCTTACATAATAAAACACAATTACATGTATTTGATTCTCATATATTCTATTGAAGAACGTGAGTAGAACACCACTTTGATACTGTGATTTACATTTGCTCCAAACTAAGCAAATTAGATGACACACATATTTCTTACAAGTTTCAAATTCCCAAACTGAATGTTCCATACGTGAATGTATGTCCATGTTTATGTGCTCTACTATGAGATAAATGTAGAATAGACGCATGCGCCCTACACGTGTTTCATAACAACAATACGAATGCATGCATCTGATATAAACGTGTAATAGGAAACATGTGTAGGACATTTGACTTTGCTCATTATATGCTGTATGAATAATCATATAAAGAACATGCGAATGTCACTTGCAGCAAAACAGAAAACGTTCAAACAGCATAATGACTTGAGTCTTTCCCCAACGCTTATTGCGCTCAGCTGTTGCGTTGCTATAGGAAACCGTTCTCACAACTAGTGTACGCTCTGATACATATGCAAATATCCCAACATAAAATAACGTTTCAGTTGTTTTGAGAAAAATATTCTGTTTTAAAGGGTTGTTTAAAGTACATAATTGTTCATCTATTTCTCTTATTGATGAGGTCCAATTATGACAGACAATGTGTGCATTTCGGATTCCAATCCTTGTGTTCGTGTTTACCTAGATGTATGTATAACTTTATACTTACGACCGCGTTAGTCATAGTACCAGGAATGCAAAAGGCATAATCACTATTCATCACATAGAAAATATTTAAGGAATTATTAAAATCTACTTTTTAATACGCATGTGAGCATTTTTGGCAAAGGAATGATAAAGCTAATTCACTCTTCTACACTCGACAATACTGGATTACATTCCACCCCTCCTACAGCCATTTATCTTTGACGGTTTGCAAATCTGATACTCTTCAAGTTAAAAGAGGATTTTCTTGTGTCATTTGAACACCCCTTCACCATGTTGTGAGTTGAACGCTTCTTAATCTACGCATTGGTTGATGATTCAAGGTAATCGTAGATCTTAGAAAGTCTCTCATAATGATTACAATTCAATGTAAATAAAGTCCTTTTCATTTTTATCCAAATAATCCATTTTTAGAATAATAATATCTTTCTTTTCCTGGACACCTGTAATTTAAGAATTAACCATAGACAACTCTCATTCGTTTACATTTGTAAAGGATGCCGTCAATCAATCATTACCATTAGCATGTACATCATTCAGGATATTGATATCGTAATGTGTAATGAAATAAGACATTGCAAAAAGCTGGTCGATATCAATGTAAAGGTAGTGTGTCTGAATCCTAACCATTGGCGACTTGTCCAATCTTTGCGTTACTCAAATGTGTTGGAACATTAAAAATTGAAATGTTCGTTCCCATGCTGTTAACAGTTTATTTAACTTCCACTTCCCTGCGATCAGGACAATGGTGCGCAGAGAGTGGTGACGTAATTTCCTTCTCACGTATATAGTGTAATCCAATCCATTGTGGAACCTATGACAATACTTGAAAGTACACTATTACAGTGAACTAGGAAACACCAATCAGCTCCAGTTCTGACCCTAACACATTGAAGAGCATTTGGAAACATCACCCGTAGCTGTAGATAGTGCTGCCAATTCCAATGCTTGCGGCGTCTGGAGGTACTAACACTCACTCACATGATGAACGAAGCAGTAGGACGATCGAGTGGGAATCGCGTGTTATAGGTCATGCTCTGACGGTATACGCTTGTAAATGGACGAAATCACATTTCTTAAGTTCAAGTAGGACGAGATAGATGATCTTTTGCCACCGACCTCTCGGCCATATACGCCAGGATTAATTCACAAAGTATGCCGTAAGATACATCCACTCATACAGTTCATATAATTCCACATTGTGTATGACCAGGCGCCTCAATCATACGCTCTCCATCTTGAAGCCTTTAATGATATTTTCTAAGACAAACCTGACGGCTATTTTATATATCACTTCCATTTGTTCTGTGAATCTGTCTCCTAAGACAAATTTCACCGAGTCGAGAAATGGCTGCTCAATGTTCTGAAAGAAAGATATATTGGAAAGCATTAATTTTGTAAGAGGCGCAAGACTGTAGGCAAATAGTATAGTAGGAATGTTGAATATCAAAAAGGTTACAGAGAGAGTAATCTCCCCACACCTGATGAATTATTTGGAAGCACTAGCCCTTTAACGCGTTTGGAGACTCAGCGATGGAAATCGTCCACTAGACTCGGTGAGAATGCTAAGATATTAGCGACGTGCATACTTATTCGATCTATCTTGAAAATAATGTATCTGTATATGTTGGTATATTGAATGTGAGAAAGATGTGGTCCTTATTGATACGAGATGCACTTATTTTCGCAGTCTTAAAATTATAGTAATTTTTGAGGAGTTATCTAAGTGTTAACCCTTTCAATGCTGAGGCTACTTTCGTCTAAAGCACAAAGAGGCAAAGATTTTTGAAAAAACATCTAAACCCTGTCATCTTGGTATTCATCGGATAGCTTTTGCTGAGTACTCTCAGATGAGTACCAAAATGCCAAGTTTTCAGTCATTTTTCAGTTTTTTGAATCATTTTGTATTGACCAAATAAGTCTCCAGCAGCATAAGAGTAAATATCGCTTCAAGAAGTTATAAGATGAACTACAGCTCCCAATGAACCATTTTTGAGTTCAAATCTAATGTATTTCTTCGCTTAAGTGGAGTAGATGATGTACAGTTCTTGCTTTCTCTTGAGTGCTTGGAAGAGTTAATGAGTATCTACTTCTAGAGAGCCAATCGATATCCAATGAAGATATGCTAGAAAAGCCATCCATTGATTCTTTGAATCCCACAGCTAACTAAAAGCAACCACGCAACAGTTATAGCGCAATTAGAGGAGAGCCTTGATTGCAACGAAATGCACCATACAGTTTGTCCCCTCATCCAGTGCCCCATATTATCCTCTACAATACGATTGTACCCAGTGAGTTCACTGATTCATGAGCAGATGAGGAGAGAGCACTCAACGTTCTTCACCCTTCCCTCATTCACAGAGTACGTTGACCTATTCTAGCAAACACTGAAGACTGCCAGGTTTTAATACACCATTAAAGCCTAAATACATGCTGCAGAGGGCGTCATTGGGATTAGGCACGGGGCTGAAAGAATCGTAGAGTATCAAAGGCCCGAGGTCCATGCTCGCAGTGTGTCACTAGGTAAGGGTATGCGTGGGGTGTCTATTGAAGTATTGTATTGCATCTTTATTGACTGTAAGTCGAATGTAAAATCATGGGTAAGGGTAGGCGTGTCAATGGGTAAGGGTAGGCGTGTCAATGGGTAAGGGTAGGCGTGGATGTATCTATGGGTAAGGGAAGGCGGGAGTGTGTCAATGGGTAAACTTAGGCGTGACCCTGGGTAAGCGTAGGCGTGGGCGTGACAATAGGTAAGGTTAGGCGTGTCCGTGTCTATGGGCAAGCGTGTGAGTAAGGATTATGTGGGTGTGTCAATGGGTAAGCATAGGTGTAGGCGTGTAAATGGATAGGCGTAGGCGTGGCTATGGGTGAGGGTAGGCGTTGGCGTGTCGATAGGTAAGGGTAGGTGTGGGTGTGACAATTTGTGAATGAAGGCGTCACGGGGCGTGTCAATGGGTAAGAGTATTGGTGTGCGTGGCTATGGGTAAGCGTAGGCGTGGGCCTAGGCGTAAAAGTGGCTGTGGGTAATCGTAGGCGTAGGCGTGTCTATAGGTAAGCGTAGGCGTGGGCGTGGCTATGGGTAAGTTTGGGCGTGGTTTTGTCTATGGGTAAGCGTAGGCGTGGACGTGGCTATGGGTAAGGGTGGGTGTGGGCGTGTTTATGTATAAGGGTAGGCGTGTGCGTGTCTATGGGTATGCGTAGGCGTGGGCTTTGCTGTGGGTAAGGGTAGGCGTGTGCGTGGCTATTAGTAACTGTAGGCGTGTGCGTGTTTATGGGTAAGCGTAGGCGTGGACCTGGGCGTGGCCATGGGTAAGGGTAGGCGTGGGCGTGTTAATGGGTAAGCATAGGTGTGGGCGTGTCAATGGGTAAGGGTAGGCGTGGGCGTGGCTAAGAGTGAGGATAGGTGTGGGCGTATCAATTGGTGAGTGTAGACGTGGGCGTGTCAATGGGGAAGGGTAGGCGTGGTGGTGTCTACGGGTATGCGTAGGAGTGGGCGTGTCTATGGGTAAGCGTAGGGGTAAGAGTGGCTCTGGGTAAGGGTAGCGTGGGTGTGTTAATGGGTAAGCATAGGCGTGGGCGTGTCTATGGGTAAATGTAGGCGTGCGCGTGTCTATGGATTAGGGTAGGCGTGGGCGTGTCTATAGATAAGGGTAGGCGTGGGCGTGTCTATGGGTAAGGGTAGGCGTGGGCGTGTCTATGGGTAAGGGTAGGCGTGGATGTGGCTTTGGCTGATGGGTATGGTGAATGGGGTATTGTCAGCATGGTCTTTCAATGCTTAAATTATTGGCCGTCATAGCTAATTACAATGTTTGATAATTGTTTATCTAATTGACCAATGATAATAGGCTACTGCTGGCATCATTCTGTTACATTAGGCAATCTTGATGTAGGCGAGGTGTCAGGATAATGACAAATCCAAACATGACTAACAAATCACCATGAGCCAACACTCCCATTCAGTTCGTTAATCCTCTATTGCTCAGTTTTCATTGGAAGGCAATGACGTTCGTGTCCTAGAATCTTATCACATGACGCTAGCTTTATGATCAATAATCTTTTTTAGAAAATGTTACAAATCTCTGTATGATAACTGTGACATGGACATTAAGAACCCCACTAGCCTAGATTCTCCCTGATATAATGCCTTTTCGTTGGATTCCGTGACACTCATAAACACTGTAAATGGGAATATTACTAAACACTTTATTATTATTATTATTATTATTATTATTATTATTATTATTATTATTATTATTATTATTATTATTATTATTATTATCATAACCATTGTTATTGCCATTATTATCATTATTAGTATTAGTATTAGTATTAGTATTATTATTATAACTATTATAATTTTTTTGTTATAATTATTATTAACAATAATAGCAGCAGCAGCAGCAGCAGCAGCAGCAGTAGTAGTAGTAGTAGTAGTAGTAGTAGTAGTAGTAGTAGTAGTAGTAGTATCATCATAATCATTAGTAGTAGTAGTAGTAGTAGTAGTAGTAGTAGTAGTAGTAGTAGTAGTAGTAGTAGTAGTAGTAGTTGTTGTTGTTTTTGTCCCAATACTTACCCAAAATACATCCGCGTAAAACTGGCTGATCCGGCCGTGCGTTTTGCCTGCTCTGTGTAATACTTCTATCACAAGATCCACATTGTCTATATTTTGAATGGATTCGTCCACAACTCCCATTACTAGTTTTGCATGGTTTTCTAAAAGTTCGCTTGCATACATATCCTCATCAGATTCCAAATTCCGGAAGTCTTTAAACATTTCCTTTAGTTCGGCATTTGCTCTAAACATTCTGAAAAAGAAACGAGAAAATTATGAAAATTATCTAAACTTTCGGCTTTCGTACTTTTAACTATCGTTGTCCCATACATATATTGCTCTACAAATGCTGCAGTTTATTGTACTCAATGCCTAGTAAATATATACTAAACATGATGTTATTGTTTTACAAAAAGCATTTCCATTTCGGGATAATTTCTTAAATGATTAGTTATGGTATGAATATATTTATTCCACATTTTACCACAACATTGAAGAGACGATAACATGCAGATAACAACGCAATCTGCATCGGATGATACGGCATGAAAAGAGAAAATGAGCCAGTCATACATTGCGTGCTACCAATGTAGTAGTTTTCAGATGCACACAGGTTAAACTTTCCTAGACGCGACGGCTTGATCATAACTGCCTTTAACCGCTGTAGATACATGTTACGGTATGCTATAATTGTCTACCAGTATTGATTAATCCAAAAATGAAGCGCCATGTCATGCAGAAGAGCACGTCTTCACTAGCAGTAATTACGACTACAAAATCACAATAATCGCGTGGCAATTTGTTCTGGTTGCAATTTCTGACCATTCAAGTAAATATACAAATTGATTTTTTTCAGAGAAAAAAATTCTCCGAAAATATTACCAACCATCTACAGCTAAAGTACAATTACACGCACTTGTTTTAATGAACGGATGAACGACCCAACGTATTTGATACCAAACGATGTGTGTTGAAGGGATGGGTTATGTGTGTCTTGCCAAGTCGTAGCGTATTTCACTCGTGGAATTCATCCATTATTGCCCATTTCTGTCACTTAAAGGTTGTGCTTACAAGAGTGATGGCTTGTTTGTCCATGAGGACTGCGTTACGGGAGCTGAATACTTAAATCTAATGTCACTCTGGAACTACAAATCTTGTTTGGCCGCTCAGAGAGCTGGATAAAATACCAAAACGAGTATCGTCGATCTAATACCCTTAATTGAGATACCCTTGGTGCTGCCCCACTTTACGTGATTCGGTTATCCGAGAACTAGATTGAGGAGAGGTATACTCTTGCTGCCAGGAGAAGCTTTTTCTGATGCACCTTGATCAGGGCTTATCAGATTATTCGTTAAATGGGACGAGTAACATGATTCTTGGCCAGGATTTTCTTCTGTGGGAATTCAAGTTTTAGTTAGAGGAAAAAGGTGAGGTGAGTCAATACAGTTATCGCTGAAATCTACGAGGGATTGCTTATTGATCCATTCGTGAGCACAAGCGACACGTGCAGCTACTCAAATGATTCCACACGCATATACATATTATATATATATATATATATATATATATATATATATATATATATATATATATATATATATATATATATATATATATATATAATATATATATATATATATATATATATGTGTGTGTGTGTATGTAGAGAGAGAGAGAGAGAGAGAGAGAGAGAGAGAGAGAGAGAGAGAGAGAGAGAGAGAGAGATAGATCGCCCATTACTCAATTGTCTCCTGACATGGATTTTCCCTTTTGCCCAAATCGAACCTAGCTTTGGTACTGAGGTTCTCCTTTAAAACAAATCATACACGTTAGATATCGCATAATTCAGATTTTGCCTGTCTTCTATTGGAAGCTCTGGCATATAATGTGGATATTATAGTTCTAGGATACGTGTGTAAGGAGGTGTAAAGTGGCACCCGTATTGATTGCAAAATATATGTTAAGACGAATCTGTGTTACCATAGTTTTTTCTGCGTGGAATATCACCTGGATGATGGCTTCTCTCTGCAATAGTTGCCCTATATTACCATTTCGTCTCGTCTTTTTCAATTTCATATGTTGTCTATACCCATATATATCTTTTGTTAAAATTGATTAGGTCAGTAAGCAGTTTAGTGAACTATTTACCATCTACTTGCTTTACCCTGTTGCCTTCTCCCTTCAAACCGACGTTTCTGCAAGAAGCAGCTTTATCTAAACATGTGAAGGCAGCATCGCGCTGTATGTTGCTTCTCCAGCAATCAAATGTAGCGTTAAGAGGGGTATGTGTGTCCTGCTATCTGCACAATGCTTCCCTGAGGAGGTATCAACATGGTTATAGGCATGCAGCCCGCATGCAGACTGAAGGCATTGTCTCGCTAAAAGAGCGTCTGGATGCCAGGCACAGCAGGGCTCTTTAAGGTTAGTCAGTTATCTGTGTTTGACATGAAAAGACATGCCGATTGCTGCCTATGAAGGGATCAACTACGCCTGCAGCACGTAGGCCCGTAACAGAACCCTTCTGTGGGGTTCAAGCCTCTACCTTATAGAGGTCGCTTCTGTATAGAACATTACTTCAAAACAAACCGTATTGATGAATCTGTCACCACCAGACTTCTAGTCGAGGTTGACGATACCGAAGCGTGGTCGTATTTGGGAAACGTCTCTGTTTTGAGTGTCTCATTATGCGCACTCATTGCATTACGTATGCTTTTCACGTGCTACATAACTGATTTCGCGAGGTGGTTCACGAACCTGTCGTTGACTCAAAGTACATTGACAGGGATCCGCCGTGGCCTAGTGATTAGGATGCGATCTTCCGTGAGTTCGGAGGTTGGAGTCTCTGCTTGATCCCCATAATGACGTTAGCATGGTCGCTATATATATACGTGCTTGCCTATCTCTATCTCTAGAAGAGCACGTCTGTATGTTCTCATCAGTATCATTAGCAGGCTTGTCCTGTCCTAGCAGTCTTCAGGTACAATCCTTTCACTGTAGTTCAACATTTTAATAGCCCGTCCACTTATTTTCTCAATGTCTGTTAGTAGGCTGATACTCGTCTAGTGGCTTTTACATCAAGGTCTATACATTGCTCTTTTTGCGTTTATTCCACGATATAAACCCGTGGCTATTTAGAAAAGCCCATAAAAGAAATCGAACAAGTATCAAAGCCTTGGAAACAATTAGCTGTTCAAGTGGGTTCTTTCCATTCGTACAAAACATAGGATTAGTTTAAAGTGATTGAATAAGCAGGTGTTCACACCTCATATTGTGTTCTTCTCAGAAGTGGGTTGATATCTGGAGCCTGAAAACTGCCGTTCACCCATTGTCTTTGGGGAACATCTAAGCTCGTATTTATTGAGATATCTTTTCAAACAAGGATTTTAGGAAAATGATATAGATAGGTATGTAGGGTGTGTAAGTTTATTCCACTATGTTACATAGTGTAATTAAGATGCACCTATGTGTCAAGGTTTTGCGGCACTGTTGGAAGATTGGAACCCCTAGGCAAATTAGCGTTTAAAAGACAAGTATCTTAATAGTTATAGAAACGCTATATTCCAATATAACAAAAAAAGCTGCCACCGTCGAATCACTTGAAATGGAAATATGAGTTCAATTTATCTTCTTCTAGTTATACCTTTGTGTATGCCAAAAATCACACATATTACCGCAAAATCAATCCAGTTATTCATTAAATTAATCCTAGCGTTTGAACGATATCAGAACTATTTCTGAGAGTACTTAAACATAGGGCTTTGTTCATATTGAATTAATAAGTCAAATACCAATGATTTGATTTTAAACATTGAAAAAAAAGGAACGTTGACGAACTTTCAATCTGAAGATTAAATTTTGCAAAATGAATTTACAAAATATAGTCTAGACGTTGTTTTGGTAAAATTCAAAATGGTGAATCTAAGAACTCTAGTTTCCCGTTAAAACTGAAAGTGTGCAATGACATTTTGCAGATGTATTGATATAAACCCATTGCCCTATTGAAATGTTGATATTTCGGGAAAATCTATAACGACAAATGATAACCTATTTTCTATAGGTAATAAAAGGATAATTTTGCTTTTTGATAATGTTCTAAATACACTCAAAAAGCCACTCAGCGACATTTGTATCATAGAAGACCATAAGAACTACTCTGAGACATGCGTTTTGTAGAGTATTAACGAGGCCATTGTAGTTGTGTTAAGCAGATAAAGACTGACATTTCAAGCTGTAGAAAAATCGGATTACAACTAGTAACACTATACAGTGCATGGAAGGATATCTCGCTACCTTTAGTGGATCGATCAGAGTCTGACTGTATAGGCTTTAATTTACTTATAGTTCCCAGTAGCAGGTGTTTTAAGGAAATCCTATTAGGATGAACTGGAACTGCAACTTTATCAAAGCGGGCATTTCGTGGGAAACTAGAAATCGGATTAACTCTAGCTCCTGTCTGGACGGCGGAATATAATTCATTAGCGTCGTTTGTTGTGGAAGGGCTGCCTGTAAGGCGAGACCCTGGTCTGTCGCAGATGAAGGAATTACGATCTGCGCTTCTGATAGTTGATACCCCTAGGTACCACAGGGTCCGTCTTAGCTTACTGGCAACACGAACGGCTCTCAATCGAGTGGACTGAGTTCGAGATTCCGCTACAGTTTCATTACAACTGTAGATGTACCAACACCAGTGAGGTGTTTGCAAACTGGGTTGAACTTAGATGCGATGTGACCCTTAAATGCGTTATAAACAACATAGCGCGGAACTTGGGAAAACAATATGATTAAGGTGGCCATACTCGCAGAGTGATTTGACACAACAGCTCTCGTACATAAGAGGTTGGAGCTTTAAGTGTTGTGAGAGTCCTATATAGTTGTATATTGCTAGCCGCAGGTTCATCATCGTAAGTGTATTATTGTCTATTGTTTGTTTTTCTCCATTTCTTATAGTTTTACATATATATTTTCTTAGGAATTTAAAAAAAAAACATGCGTTTATGCAGGAGCTTCCTCTTGAAGGTGAATACTGTTGATATAAAATCAGACGCGGCAGTGTAAAACGGTGTAAATTGTGTCTTATAATTCAATAATCCCGAAGTTATTGAAATACATCTTTGAGAAGTTGACTCGGTGATATGGATAATCTACCGTTCTCACTAAATAAGGGAAATATTGTCTTCATCAAAGCCTGCATTTCTCGGAAAGCATCTGATTAAATCAACTTAAGCTTTACTCTGGACGGCGGAAAAAATCATTCACGATTGGGGCAAATAAGATGTTAGTGACTTGGAACGATGGTGTGCACCTAGAGTCAACGCTACTGATATCAAATATCTCAGTGCTGCATCTCCGTCCTAACTCAGTGGCAGCACGCAAGGCTATCGATCACGTGACCTGAGCTCAAGACTGCGCGTGAACTGTACCAGCACAGAAGAGGGAAGACACATCTTGCCCTTTGGTGGCAAAGTCAATGAGCACGTGCTCATTTCCACAATGTTTAAATGCAGTGAATTAATCTTTTCTTGTATCATTTCGTCGACAGAACTGTGGTAGGCAGTTGGTGTGTATGTATTGACTCTGCCTTCGAGTGACAGGATATCTCATCTAGCCTTAGGAGGTGAGATACAAACATGTATTGTGAGAGTTGTCTCCGACGCCATTGCGAATTATACTCCTTAATGTGTAGTACATTTAGCTGATGAGAAAAGTGAGGAACGACATGTATAAATAAAGCATGAACAAGCGACTAGCTTATAGGGAGCTTATGACCATTGGAAGACCTAGAGCAGAACCCTAGGTGGCGATTATGCAAAACATATGAAAACCTCATATTGTGATACTAAATATACAAAAGCATAAATTTTGTGAAATGAAAGGCATGCAGAAATAACCAGCAAATCTGACCAAATTGCGTAGAGCATTCGACAATGATAAATGTTTTTTGGCCTTCTATGACGTAGCTAAGGCATTCGATACCACATTTATAGACAGACTGTTCAGGCAGATGTATGATCTGGGGTCAAGGGGAAATCCTGGCGCTTGTTGTATAGGTGTTATATAGATTTCAATTGTTGTGTTCGGATACAGGGTCAGGTTTCTAATTGGTATAAGCTTTCGTGTGGGATCCATCGGGGAGCTTTTATGTCTTTAATAAAGTTAAACCTTTTCATTAACTCGTTACTTAGGGAACTACAGGATTCGTTTTAATGTTGCAAAATTGATAGAATGCCAAGTACAACCATCGGCCACACAGACAATCTGGCAGCTTGTTGGCTATCCAAAATTCAAATGGATATGGCTATGGAAGTAGTCCACAATCATGGTTGTACTTGGCGTTATGAGTTAAATGACAAGAAGAGTGGTGTACTTGTCTATGGTTAGTCAGTACGTGAGAATAAGTGTAATGCCTCCGATAGGGTTTTAAAGCTAGGGCCTGCTCTGACGGCCGTGTGGTCTAAGGCGCCACCACTGATTGCACGCTGTCTCTCACTCTGCCTGGGTTCGAATCCCAGCCTGGGCATGTGGGAAAGTTGCCAGTGACTTGGGGTCAGGCGGTGGTTTTTGCCGGGTACTCCGGTTTCCTCCACTACTTACAACTGGCTAGTCACGAATTAGCCATAATTGGCATAAATTTGACGAAAAACAAAATTCCAAATGGGTCAAGCTAGAGTGTGGGAAGGCGCTGAGTATGACCATGTTGGAATAAAATTTTACATTTTTCGAAATAACATTAGTTGCATTGGTGGCATTGAGTCTCTCGATGCAAAGTCTGGTCTAGGTATCCAGAAAAGTGGTCTCAATGTGTTTACGTGCAGTATCATCTTCTGGTCCTTAGTTGTCCCTACAGCTTTGTATGGATGCAAGCTCTGGCTGCTTGACAGGACAGGATTTAGGTTATTAGAGGAATTCCAACTGTATGGTAGGAGGAAAAGGTTTTACTCGAGAATCCCTAATATATGTAGTTCTTTTGCGCTGGGATGGATGAGATTGAGCGGGTGATTCAAGTTAATATTCATTGAAAGACCAGGTGATCATAACCTTTACCCCGTATGGAGTATCTCCATTGACATTTTTAACACAGAAGCTGAGCTAGATCTTCTAGATCATCTATATAGCGAGAGGTATGGTGGTAAATGGGCACGTATACTAGAAAGAGGTATGGAAGAGGTGCATTCAAACACACCTACATATGGACCTGGACCTCTTACGCAGGGTGGCGGGTAAACCTAGATACATAGCATGGTGATTAACGGACTGGCATCTGAATGTGATAAGACAATGTGAAGTTGTTACAAAACTTGTCTGCCATGCGAGTATGTTGAAGTGTGATGATGTCAGACTTATGCATGTTTGTGTGATCACATACATACATACATACATACATAAGTGTGTATACATGTATCAAAAGTACATTATTGCATATTTATCCTTTCTCATATCTTTTATTCTGAATACTGATGGTGATGGTCAAACAGCACTAACGGAAAAGCCCTGTTCCAATATGTGTGGTATGTACGTGTATTCTATGGTTCAGGAAGTACCCGCTGCTGTCCCGGTATCTAGCTATCTGTGTAGCAAGTTCAAGCAGTAGATTCATATGCGAAACGAGTGAGGCATTTAGCAGATGTCAGCCAAACATGTGAACTTCTTGAAGGGATTCCATTTATAATCTGGCCGTATCATGGTGTACCATCAGAGCACGTGTGGAGTGTGATCCCTGCCTCTCGCTGTCGCATCACTCTCTCTATCTCCCTCATGCACTCTCTCCTGCACTCCGCCGCCACCAGGCCAGCAGCAGGCCAACAGCAGGCAAGGCAAGGCGACATGTAGTTCTTTCATCCGTATGTAACTTTTATCTCATGGTAATACATAAGTCGACACAAATACCCAGCCTTCCAGTTCAATGGCAGTTTTACAGCAGCCAACATGGAATCCATGTGGTGAATCATAGGGGGCTTTAATGATTACATTGATAACAAATACCATTTTATTTAGTCCTTTTTGACGGCATATAATCGCCATCTTGAAACTGAAATAGATAAGTGAGTGTATTGAAAAGTATGAGTTAATGATGCTGCTGAGAATGTCATGTTTAACGAACTGATGGGTGTTGAGGACGGCCTAGGGACTTACGGAGGTGTCCACAGATATTTTACACCTGCTATAAGGTGCACAGATAGAGGGATTATCTACTGAGGAAATGTTGCGCGTATGGGCAGCACTGGTTTATCAGTGAATAAGATAAACTGTGAGATTATCTCACAATGAGTAGGAGTGGGTTAAAGTAGAACTATCCCTTTTCTCTTTTAAAGGGTTATCATTTTTGTTCCTTTCCTGTTTCCAGCCCTAAATGAACAAGTATCTGTTTTCGGTCGTGAATCTTCTTGTGCACTCCTACTAATGTGGGCTGATATGACACGACTTATTCAGACGCGAACAGGTCTCGCTTGCTTGAGTGTGTGGGAAATAATGTCCAAGTACTGTTACCAGTTGAAGCTCTGTTTCGTCCATGATACCATCTATTCTCTAGAATATGTCACAGCTGAATAGTTACTATAGTCAATCATATATTCCGAAAATATGTTGCTTTTGATGTGAACTATTTAGCAGCGATTTTTTTCTCTTTTCCTTTTTCGTGTTCTTCTAAAGTAAACCTTTACCTTATACTTAAGTTTCTATATGTTTTGTTCTTTTCATGTAAATTATGTAACCTGTTTTCATATATTTTATGTAAACTGAACGTTTTCTGTGATTGTGAGCGAGCCAGTCCACAGCATACATGCATAGTTGTAAAGCTACATTTATTGCTCCATGACCATCCATGAACCATAAAGGGGTCATAGTTGTGATTGTGTGTGAGCGCTATGTGTGAACGTCACAGTTGCAGCATCTCGGCCAGAGGAGCGCCAGGATGCTGAGCGTGAGAGCTGGGCGTCAGCACGTCTTATGAGTGCCTCCCCAGTCAGGACAGGGCTGGCTGCTGGAACTACTACTGATCAATAACTGCTGGACGCCAGGTCTCACTCACAGAAAAGATATGCCTTAATTCAATGCTAACGTTAGCTCATTCTTATAAAGTATTTCTTGTCATAAGTAGTGGTGGTAGTAGTAGTGGTATTTTTGATGATGATAATAATAATAATAATAATTAGATAATAATGATAATAATAATCATAATCGTAATAATTTTATATTAATGATTTTAATAATGATTATAACGATAATAATAATAATATGCACACTGATTTAACCAAGCCTTTTAGAAGTTTTGTAAAGCTATTCGTTCGGTCTCCTTTTCTTTATGATTCTGGCTCATTTTTCACATAAGTCCCTTTTTTGTCATGTTCTCCTTCCTTTGCAAGAAGAAATGGAATATCTGTTCAGGTCACTAAATGACTACTATTGTTGTGATCACAATGTTATGTATGCATGATTTATATGGAAAATAAAAAACAGCAGCGAAATTTAAAAAAACATGTTCTCCTTCGGATGTTTGACGTACCTTTCATATTATGTGATATGGCCAATAGACATACATACGTACAAACATACATACAATAATGATAATAATAAAAGTTTTTTGTAAAGCAATTATATTCTTTATATTCTGAGCCTATGGTATAGGCAAATAGCAGTATTTAACACTGTTTATGCACAAGTGAAAATTAACTAAGAACATTGGTTACTTGTTTTATCACAAATGCGTCTCATTGAGTGGCATTAATCTTACTGCAGGGAGTAGGAGGGGGTAAATGAGGAAAGTGGAATGACCTAGCCGGCGTGATAAGTAACTGCGTAGAGCCGGCGTCTGTTCTGTAACAGTTTATGTTGTGCCCTTTTGCCCTTCCTCCAGATGTAACCTTACACAGCATACAGATTAGCTGGCACATGGACCCTGTAATATTGAGATCAAACCCCGCTATGCTTGCCATATGCCATGGGGAAACCTAGCCCGTCTTTTAAGGAGGGTGTTCTGCAGTCACGATAGATGTACACACGAATCGTTGAAGAAGGTGTATACGAATATGCATCTTAACCATCGCATTGGGCGAAATAAGGGATGAGAGGATTCTTGATAACAAAGGCAAGGCACTTGCCACGGTAGTTGTATTGGCCATTTTTGTAAATTGAGAAAATAAGATAAAATGTGTCAAATAAAGTATATATATATATATATATATATATATATATATATATATATATATATATATATATATATATATATATATATATATATATATATATGTCAAAAAGGAGTTAATACCATATCGCATTCTTTGACACATTTTTCTTTATTTCCTCAAGTTCACAATGATGGCCAATAGAACTACCGTGGCTAGTGCCACTATTGAACCAAAACCATTAGCTGAGCGTGGCACTTCTCCCTCAATAAGCGAGTGAGTAGAGCCCCCTAGCCAAGAGTAGCATATGGTCCTAGTAGACGGAGAGATGACTACTGTGGAGAAAACTGCCTCCTTTCTATTGATTCGTTAATCCCTTATCTCTGCTTTATTATTTTTTTCGTCGATGCTGACATCGCAAACAAACTGCGGAAGTTAATGTCCGATAGGTTGCCCTAACAGATTACTTTTCTGATTCACTGCCAATAGGGGCGGATGGTAGAACCATTCATTCATGGCCATTAGACTGCATGTCGGATGTGTGCTATTGCTTCACCTCTTATTTGTAGGGGTTTAAATAGCGACAGCATATCTACCATAGCACTATTGTTATTATCTAGTTTCTCAGGCTGCTGTAATACATAATGCAATTTCTAAAAGTGTTATTGTTATGTTAGTATTATGTCCAGCCATTTATGGTCACTGGTTAATGATTGGTGTATTGAACTGGGTTTTGCATATATTACAACCTAAATAACTCAAGGTAAATATTGGGTGATCTTGAAAAAGGACCAATACTTAATACTATAATTTTACATACCAAAAGAGTCATTAATGACTCTTTTAAAATGGAAAGAGAGCCTTCAATATCTCATATTAAAAATGAGGTAAAAACCTTATTACCTTGAGAAATATTTTCATTACACAAGGAGGAAAAAAGAACTCTTTGAAAAAAGGTGGTATAGACTAAGTATTTATTTTGATGACACATAGAAAACCATATATCATGCCTCCGTAATGCTTTATTCCAATACATGGAGAAAAACACTATTCTATTATATACAAACCATTGGGTAGTAATTTATCTTGTTATGTACAGGTAAAAACTTGTGTTTAACATGGTTCACAATAATATATATTTTTCATATCTTGTATATCATATACAGTACAACCACTGGGTGGTACATATCGATGTAACTGTACTTTTCCATTTACATGCAATTGAATAAACAACAATTCCCAAAATAAAATAAAAATGTTTTAAAAGTGTGAAATAAGTCATAGCCTTTTCAAAGAAATACTCAAATTTTCAATATCTTACCCTTCAAGTAATACCTTAAACTTTTGATGTTGTGTCAATATTTGAATAGGCATAATAAAAACCTAGCATGCTATGATAAAGATATCTTACTAGTTGCATTTTGATCTTTTCAACATTCTATCAAATTAAGAGGTCAATATCTATATTTTGGCCAAAGGTATTGATATTCGATGTTTTTTTTTTAATTCTCTATACATGTACATAGATGAACACAACACAAAGCCGGCTTTAAAAGTATATCAAACCATCATAGATTATGTTATTATACATCTAAGATACACCAGCTTCATCTTAATCTGTATAAACACATCCATCCATATGGTTTGATCTACCTCTGGTATTGCTCTCAACAGAGTGTTCTAGCTTCGAATGAAGATATTGGAGTTGTTAATTGAACGCCAATGCCCTGTTGGTCGGTCAGCTTTAGAGTTGTGTTATACATGCCACTGTTCTTGACAACACAGACACAACATTGTGAATCGGAAATCTCACACCAGTTTCCTATTATGCCATGCCTCCACTGCCTATTTCATATCAATTATCTGTTCAGTATCCATAACGTACGATTTAGAGGCGAAACTATTGTGTGAAGTATTATGTATAACGTAAAGCTCTCTCTCTAGATAACTAGTTACCTTCTTTAGTTTTTTATTGCCTCGACTATTCAAGTCAGTATGCAGCGCTGTCAAAGTTAAACATTTTTGCCAATTTTTTGCCATTCCGACAAAAGTGTGTGTTTTAGCGTCGAAGCCAAACTGATGAAAGACGTCCATTTGTTTCACTGAAAAGCAGGTCGATGGTGCCATGTAACGAAAGCTTTATCCTGTTTTTCCTAATGGAACGAATGGTTTGAATACCACGTTTGCCGGCGAGTAATTCAGTCGTGCGAGCAAGGCCCAAACCACGTTATCGTTGTTTACCAATCTTCTAATGCATCGGTCAAGCAAAGGTCACCTGAAAACAACTCAGCTAAATTGATGCACATTACTGCATGGATGACTGGGGTTTTTGACCGTCAAATGAGCCTTAACCATTTGCAGAAAAATGCTGTTTCCTCGTTATCCCATTTAACCGCATCTATTTGGATCTTGTGTATATATTACCTCATATTCATTGAATACAATGACATTTACGAGATTCCCCTATCTTATTTAAGTTTTAAGGTAGCTTTATGCGTTTCGTCTTAGTCGAAATAATAAATCGCTGTTTCAAGGATATTCATTTAGGCGATATATATGCATTTTCATCAATCTTGTCATGTTCTAATATGTCTACGATTTGAATATGTTCTTTTACAATCAGAGTTTTACCAACTTATCATATTTTAGATGCATGCCTCATGGGCTCATGAACAAGAGCCTTCTTAGCGTCATAGAGGCGTGTACTACTTATAATTCATTTATTGCATTGTTCTTCTGAGATTCTTTCTTTACAAAATAAAGAAAAAAATCAGCTGCCAGCTTATTTATTAGTCATAAGTAGTCTCTAGATTTATCGAAAGGCTAACACATAGCGCTACCTTAAATTATAGGAGTAATCAAATATTGATCTTGATGTACTTCCAATAAAAATGCATATTTTATGAACTAAGTGTGAGGGCAATTTATATGGCAAGTTTAAAGGCAACGGGATAATCATATCCTCATAACAACCATAATCTTTTCCAACCAAAGCACCAAACGACACACTCATGCCCACATATATTCCGTTTGACTGTGCTCGACGTATTTTGTATTCATGTACATGGTAAGTTGGTGCCCATCGGAGTCACCGATCATACTAGGAGACCATTAATGTGATGACCAGTTCCCTGTGGGACTCAGCTCGATCTACTTAAGTCTTCACTGGTTTGAACTCTACTACCTATGATTGCATAATTGCTGAAGGTACAGCGATTGTAACCTTAGTGCGGTTCCTTAGTGCACATATTAGCATATCATTAAGCATTGAATACATTCGTCTTTTACTCAGGGAAGCTGATGATATAGCAATCACATAGCATCGATATTAAATTTGTTAGTTGAATAGCAAGGCAAATTCACATTCGCTGTAATATGAAATACGCGCTCTTTAAGTATATACATTGGAAAAAAACGCTGTAAAACTAACTGACAGCTTATAGGAACACGGTCACATATACACCCGTGCAAAACGTTAACAAACCACGAAATCTTCATTATGGTTGTTTTGTTGACTGCAGTGCTGGTCTAGGCCGGACACTGGCTGATCGCTATCTCTAATCTCTGCCCGGCTTCTAATCCCGCCTGCGGCATGCGAAATGTGGAAAGTTGCCAGTGACATGAAATTGGCGGTGGTTTTTCGCCGAGACCTCCGGTTTCATCCACGACATACAAGTAGCTAACCACGAGTTAGCCTATACATGACGAAAAGTGATAATCAAAATTCAGATCCAAATCCATTATAGACGCCTAACCTTTTACTTGTTCACTAAGAATTTCTACATTTGTCGAAAACTGGGTAAGCCCTTCAAAACTCAATTCAGTCGATTTTTATGAAGTATGTCCCTGCATTATACAAATATACTGCAATGAAAGCAGCGCAAATCAAGAATCCCTATGACGGCTGTAGTACCAGGCACCAGCGATCGTTACCAGTAAAGTGCACTTGATCGAAAACATTTCAATCAGTGATGTTTCCTCGCGTGCCAATGACTGGCCTGATGATAACTACCTGTCACTCTGAAGTTACCCACGATTCCTCCCAGACGTCGACTCCTATCCGTTCCTTAATCAGGAAAAAATCTGCTGCGGAACAATCTTATGAACTAATAATCAAGGTCATCACATTTGCTCAGGTGACCTACTGACCTACTTTTATTTAAACTGAATTGATAATAACAATATCAATAATAATGATAATAATAATAATAATAATAATAACAATGATAATTATAATAATAATAATAATAATAATAATATTAATAATAATGATAATAATAATAATAATGATAATGATAATAATAATAATAATGATCATGATAATAATAATGATGATTAAAAACATTTAGTACATTGGTGTTTTTGACTATGCTGTTCTTGTTTGTTACTATATAAAGTGATCATTCTTCCTGCGTGTTAATTAAGTTGTAACTCTTATCTCCATAATACTGCTGGCTTTTCGCTTTCCTCTATCGCTAATAACGTTTTGTAGTTACTCAAATGAAGGTCCTTTGCCTTTTAAACAAATTTCGAAGAGCAAGTCAACCTGTGTCATCGCTTGTATTTCTCATGTTCTTCTTATTGCGTTTCCTTCACGAATCAAAAAAGCAACGGGCGGTTGTTTTATTTAGTGGGCGACTCGTGTTAATTGAACATGTCAGAATAGAGAGGCGATTGAGTTGGTCTGTTTGGCAGTTCCTCTTCCAGAACTGATCTCTGAACTCCATTCGGCAGATGTCGCTTAAGATCAGCTCATGTTAATAAGATACAATTGGATTATTTACGCTGTTGGGCATAGGTTAGCCCCATGTTACTTTGACTTTATATACCACATACAAATATCGGTGAGTGGAACAACGCTAATTTGCAGAGTTTCTGCAACAGTGGCAAATCTGCTGTATTGATTAAGACTAGCAAGTTGTTCTTGTCTGTTGTCTGTGTAAACTGTGGAATAGCAAAGCGCTTTGTCCGTTATACTGATATATATATATATATATATATATATATATATATATATATATATATATATATATATATATATATATATATATATATATATATATATATATATATACTGTATATATATATATATATATATATATATATATATATATATATATATATATATATATATATATATATATATATATATATATATATATATATATATATATAATCTAGAAATATCTATGGTGACCATGACATTTTTTTTCATGCCAAAAATATCAGAGCACGATCAAGATAAAGGTTAATAACACGAAGTCTATTCAAGACCTGTGCAAACATTGACTTTTTTTAGAGTCCTGTTAATTTTCATATCCGGAGAATTGCTATGAAAAATAAAAACCAACTTTGACAATAGCACCTACAGTATCCATTTCAATGAGAATCTCGTACAGATAATGTATCATGACATACATATGCACGTTCCTAGCTTACTGGCATACATGTGATGGAAAATGTTACCATGGAATCATTGTGTAAATAGATAGTGTGTGAATATGTCAAATTGAATAGATTTACATAAATCATTTGCAATTCCTTTTCATTTCCTAAAGATACCACCATTTCACTAGCTGGAAGAGACCAATAAATTAGATTTCATCTGACTAAGTAACCGCTTTTAACTTGTAAAAGGCTCAGTGGTCCACCAGTTTTACGCTTAATATAAATGATCTCAACAATTTAGATTAAAAAAACTTGGAAGATAAATTATCCATGCTTCTTCACTCGTACAATGCAAACACTTTGGGTCATCTGCTTACTTTATTTTATGTGAAAAACGATGAGTCATAATCCTTTCGTAAATAATCTTAAAGTGAATTAATGTTGTGAAGTTGTTTGTCCCGCAAGTCATAAATTAATTTTGAACTGTTACAAAGTATCCACATTCGACTTCATGGTCCAATTATTGAGAATGGTGGTTACTAAATCATTGCTGGATTTCCTCATTCTGTCAAATAGGTTCCTGCAACCTTTATCGGGACATTTCTGTCAAAGTAAGTATCAGAGGTAATTGAGGTTATTTCAGGTTTCTCCCTTGAGTTCATCACATAGCTTTGGATTCTTAATCTTATTATTTTAATAAGTAAGTATGGAATGACTTTTAACTTACTTGAACCAAAGGAATAGTTCATATTTTAGTGTGGGGAGTTTGTACTGCTGCAGTACGATATTTCATCTGTCACTTGTCCTATGTATGGTCTTGTTCCTAGATACTGCAACTATATGTATTCATCATCTATATCTGTTTTCATTTTAATAAAGTTAAAAAATTACTACTTCTCAGAACTACCTGTTGTGTGTAATGGATAGAGCTTTAATGTGTGTGGGACATAGTTGTTATTTGCTTAATCGGACACTTGTTCTCATAGCGAGAAACAACATTTAATCAGGTTGTGTGAGTACTGCGGAATGTCAGAGGTAGTAAAAGCAATCTCCATTAACTTCTACTTGAATTTCCGGGTTGTAAAATCTAAAGATACAGTTACTCAATGCGTCACTTGAGCTAGCTCCATTCCGTCCCCATGTAAGTAGATAGCGATGACCTTTAAAGGGCCATAGAGCTTGAAATATCTCTCTCTTTTCATAATTGCTTTAGCCCTGTTCAAGCAGGGTATCAAACGATTGGATCAAAGTCCTTGTTACCATCTGGAATATTCTAACAGATCCAGATTGTATAGATGATGAATAGACCGTTTGTAAGCCCAACTATTCCATGTACAAAAACCTGATCAACTAGTTGATAAGCCTTAAATAAAACATGTGGGGATTAGCTCTAGATAAAGATTTAGCTCATATCATTGTTACATGGGATAATTAAAACTATGTGTTGTATCACCAATTTGCCTGAAAACTTCTGACCTGGTTCATCACACTTTATCTCTAATGTTTTGTTGGTAATCCCTCTTTTACCTTCTTTTATCTGCTTTCAAATACGCAACAGTTATTTTATATGGAGAATAAAATGCAACTGAAACGAAAACCATATCAATTATTTTCTCCGATGTTACGTTACGATCTATCTTGAAAAGGTTAGATGGTGTTTTAAACCTGGTATGGATGATAAACTGTCTTGGTTAATACCGTATGATCATTTTAAAACTATGTTGTGTTCTAGATAACACCTTAAGCCACACTTATCTTGAAATGCTCTAGAGGTCATTTATCTTCACATGTTATGCACTCTGCGGCCTACTCTGTATATCTTTATGGGATGCCTTATATCGACAGTATATAGCCACCGTTTCTTACTGTGTTTCGTTTTATACGTTGGGTCGTTGTTTTAGGCAGAATTAAATATCTCATAGATGGCTTTTCTGATTACTGAGCCAGTGACACTAATGCCAGGCTATTTTCAACTCACGTTTGTTAGCATGTGGATATCATTAATGTCAGCACTTTGGGAATGATAGCCTACTAGGCAGCTTGATCCACTCCCGCTATCATTACCTAGGGGGAGGGGGACAAAACTAAGCTACTCTCATCATCTATGTCTACTTCTATGGGTGCCCCATCTTTGGACAGAAAATAAACCAAAACATGCTCTTGTATTTCATATGATACACATATACATACACACATACATACATACATACATACATACATAAATACATACATACATACATACACACATACATATATTTACATAAACCAAGAAAAATGTTAATTTTCAAAGCAAAAGCTCCATGAATGTTGTAGCTTGTATTTTACAGGCACAGACATGCAACACTACATTAACAAATATCTTTAGTTGTCATGAAAAGCTCGTCACATTCTGTTTATCACTATTGTAATTCTGTGCACTCATTGGTCCGGAAAGAAAGTAATAAATCGTTTAGAATAGTACACCAATGAGGATGATACAATGAGTCGGGATGATTATCACGTCAGCGTGATAACATGTTTTGGCAAGAGCCAAGCAACGTAATCAACTAGGCTGCAAATGTAGCTCTAGCTATGTAAATGTCAAGGCGAAATTAGTCGATCTTCTACACACAATAGACGCATTGTACAGTTCAGAGAAAATATGGAATAACAACCATCCAATAAACCTATTGCACATTGAAGTATTAATGGCAGGGAGTTTTTGCGAGTCTGTTTAAGTAATCACTAAGCACCCTCTTGTTTACGTGTGGCATTTCATCGATTTCTCCCGGAGACGTTTTGATGTACGACGCAGCTTGTCAAATATTTGTTTGAAGATCGACGCTGGCTCCTCGCTCAATATTTTGCATGGGACGTCTTCTTCTGTTGGAAGGTTATCCTACCAGAAGCACGCATCAAGAGTGCCTGCTAGTCTAAGACTTTTCATCTGATCAATGGAAAAAACGACAACCTGCAATACCAATTTCTAGACAACCTATTAATATAGCATTATGTATATATATATATATATATATATATATATATATATATATATATATATATATATATATATATATATATATATATATATATATATATATATATATATATATATATATATATATATATACATACATACATACATACATACATACATACATACATACATACATATATATATATATAAATATATATATATATATATATATATATATATATATATATATATATATATATATACAAAATATATATATATATATATACATATACATATGTATATATATATATATATATATATATATATATATATATATATATATATATATATATATATATATATATATATATATATATATATATATATGTGTGTGTGTGTGTGTGTGTGTGTGTTTTATATTTTGTATTACACGATTACCTAACAGCCAGTCGCAAAGCATATTGATTTTATATGCTTCCTTATAACCTCTTTTTGCTTTCCAGCAATCAATAAAAACAACAATGGCAAATAAGCGTGTTTCTCTAGGTTAATGAAGTAACAACACTTCTAATTGATTATAGTATTTCCCTTTAGCTGTTTGTACACAGTTTCAGAGTCACCATAAAGGAATTTCCTAAACGCTGCTCATATAGATACCACCAAACAACATTGGATCATCTTCTTGTTTTAACACGAGTAGGCTATAAATGTTCTTGCATGACTAGAACGTGAACTTCCATTCTCATCTCAGTAGAGATATTGATGCTATTGCAGGTGTTGCTTAAGGCAACTTTAGTAAAGTCGGTCCTTTTGACATTGGTTTCCAGATGGGCCCCTGACGTTCACGGCTTGACTATATTGCCTTAATAGAAACTACTAGTGGAATGGAGATGCTAAATCTAAAAGAAATCGTATTGTTGCAGAGTGGTAATGCTTATAATTATACCTCACGTGAAGATTCTTGATTCTGGTTGGTCAAGGGCCATGGATTAATCGTCATGTTTTCCTCACTCGTTAGCGACAGGCTGTTGTCCTCACTCCTTAGCAACAGCTAGGGACTAATTGATTAGTTCATAGCAACAGCTATGTACTAATTGATTAGTTCATAGCAACAGCTTTGTACTAATTGATTAGTTACCGCTAGCCCGAAGAATATCAACGAACACCCACGGACCTTGCCGAGTGACATACAGGTGAAACTAGTTCAACAAGGCAGACGACGAGTATTTGTCCAACATCTCTGATGTTTGTATTTTTCCCCCCTTTTGTGTTTTGCATTTTGTTCGGTATAATAAAACAGATACAACAGTTATCCCTGGTGGACACCCCACAGGAATGTCATTTCAGCATGTTTGCTGGAATGAAAGTTATTCAATATAATTACATTACTTGTTTTCATTTGAATCTTTATCACATGTTGAATTTTCAGGGAAGGTATTTGCATAAAATTCCGTTATTGATCTCGTTTCAGTACAGGCATATCATACAGACAACAAGCCTGTTTAATCATCAGCTAAATATACTGCGTATAAGTATTACTAATTGCTTTGTAGTTTTCTTTGGTTGATCCTGCTTTTCTTCGTGGGAATCGAGACTTGCTGATAATTGTTACTTTGCCAGCATTAGGTTTGTTACCTAAAACATGTGATTAAAGAACAATTGATTCCATGTAAAGTAACCTGGAATGAAACTCCCCTGCGTCTACTTGTTCACAGAGAGTGCGTAATCATTCAACTTAAGGGCATGCAGAACGCGTTTATAAACTACGGATTAGGTCGAAACAGCAATACAACATGCTATCAACGATAGCAAAATGGATAAGGCAAACTTGCTTTCTAAAAACGGGTGGTTAGAATTAAATGTATAAACATACATTTATACCTGATTTTGTTCGTACTCCTATCTCTGGAGTTTTGTGTATGTGTCGCCATGGCTATCAATTACTTGCCGGTTACATTTCTAAGAAATGCTTTCAATATATCAGATTGATGATTTCACAGGTGAATCAGAAAAATTGTTTCATGCATTTTATATTTTTTTATTTTGACCATGAGATTGCCCGTCCGTAACCACCAAATGCTATGTATACGTCATCTAAGTCGGGTATTCCGTGCCAGCATATATGAGGGGAATACATTTAAGGCAAGTATGCAGTGTGTACATAAATGCTCTATAAGCTGCAGCCATCCTCTACCCATAATTATCAGTGAAATAAGTGGAACTGACGGTGCTAGAAATATCTTTGCATTCTAAGGAAATATCAGTAAGCAATGAAGTGGACATACTCTTGTATAACGATATCAGTGATGGGTCTGAATCCAAATATCTGGCAAAAGATCATTTCCGTCATTATTTAGTAATCAACACCGGAAATGCGACAGCAATCAGATGTTAATAGGACCGCTTCCTTGACCATGGATGGATCTTTATAATACAGGTATTCGCTTTTCAACGGTTTCCACGTGTAGTGGTATGGATTAGGTTCCAGTGGCCACTTATAACTTTCAACGTATGGAGGTGACCAATTTGTAAAGATTGAGCCGATAGAATACTCATATACTTACAAAACACTTTCACAGCAATATCGATATCATCAATAATTAGTATGGCATGGAACAATAGCTACATTGTGAAAATATCCTTTGTCTAGTGTTTTCCATGGACGTATGCGCTTCTAGGAGGTATGTTAGGAGATATCAAAGATGTCAAGATACAAAAGGACTTGATGCGACCTAACCAATATACAACACCACTCTCCTACTGCAGCATTCGTTAATGTCTATAACGTATCTATACTGCAGCCTTCAATAGTGCGCCCAATTGTATCATTTAGAAATGATATGGTCCTATGTTTGTATGTTAATGTGTATTGAATACATGTATGGTACTGTTAATGTGTGTAGAAATGTGTTAGGCACTTAAAAGCAAAAATATATATTGAAGTGCGTCTATATTATACATGATTTTCATGAATGTTTAGGTGAATAAACATATATACATTGAAAGTAACACACAGTTTGTTTAAATTCTATCCCTACTTATCAGACATTTAATCTAGCTAAACCAATTATGAATAGAAACCTAGATGTGCTACTAGCAACTGCTAAGGAACATTTATGTCTTTCTCAGATATATGTATGCCTTTCTGCTCTGTTTGGTCTATTCGTTTTCCTAGAGCAGATTGCGGCTGTGAATGCAAACTACTGCATGGAAAGGCTGGTAGTGTATGGCACACGTAATATCAATCTATGTAAAAGGAAATGCTACTATTCCGCATCTATCTCCCTTGAGGAATAAGTAATGCATAGCAATCAAGCAATTCCAGTCTATGAGACCCTAGTCATCACTTGCAACGGTTTATAAGACAGCACTGTGGAATATACCTGATATATGTAAGTGTATTGCGCAATAAGGTTGCCATTTCTCTCTATGCATATTAGTAACTTGATGCTTTAAAAGGTTGAATACATCTGATAGTATTTGTATTGATTGAGCAAATTGTTGTCAGGAAATTTCAGTTTATTCGATCTTTTGTTTCACATCTCATACCAGTAGAGTTTTGTGCGCAGTGCTTTTTAAATATATAATAACTTTCGCAACATTGGCATTGGTAACCTGTATTGAGCAGAATAAGTAGTACGATACATTATCCATATAAACCACCGACTTTTTAAGCTAATTTGATTTCTCTGTCGGATCACTTATATTGCTTTGCAGTGTATCTGTAGATCTATAGCTATTTAGATGAGTGTGTTAAAGCACAATTCGCATTCAGGTTCTTGCTGAGCAATAAAACTGTAGATGTATACAACATTAATATGTGGCTTTATATCTCTGTTGAGACAGCGAGGAGGCTTTTCGGGGTGATGTTGGCCTTGCTAGTGGCCCCACTGCAGCACTATGCCCAATAACATGTAGCATAGCTTAGGGGGAGATTTAACACCTATAAACATATAAATTGATTCAGAATTCCATCAAACCTACAGTTAATATGGTGACATTGGGATAGATTTGCTTGTGATAGGTCGTGTGTGGGTGGAGTATTGTTTGTGGTACGTGTGCTGGTTAAACAAACTCGGAGGGATATGCAGATTTTGATCAATGAGAGAATATAAGTAAACGCGAGGGGTTCCGATCAACACTTGTCTTTCAAATATGTTCTGAAATATTCTCTCTAGTTGTATTGATATCGACACATAGTCAGCATGGTATTTCACTTTAGAGTCATGCTATCAAATATACATCCGAGAATTTAAACACAATATATATTCTAAATTAGATATACCGGTAAGCCAATTCATTAAAAATTTAAGCTCAAAATCATTTTGATTATCTGTACTATTATCTAGACCGGGGCATATTTGTACATGCATATTCAAGCCATTCTCATTTTCGTTTAAATGAGATGAGTAAGCTATTTATTATAGTAAATTATTTGAGACAAATTCGGCATATTATAAACATGTACTTACTATTATAGCACAAGGGTTGATACGATGATTGAAGTCATATTTTGCATACAAAGGGGAGCAAGTGTACAAGTATAGTTCTAAAAATGTAAACATTTCGAAACCGGGCCATAGTTCATGTGCGCCTATGTTTCTGAGCTTTCGCCAAAACATTTACTTTTCATAATAACTTTTTTATATAGCCTAGCTATTGAACCTGTCCATGTTATGAACCTTTCGTTCAATGTGTTGCAGCCGCCAGCGGGTAGAAATCGACATAATGACGTACTATGACGTGCACTGGGTGCACAGCATCGCTTACTGGCTGATGCTATCCCTTCTTGCTCATTCCAGGAATATTGCTCCAAATTCTAATTTCACGCTTGTCATGTTTGGTGTTACTTATCAAATAGATGTTTTTATTGCCTTTGCCTTTCAAAAATGACAAATATACTGCACAAGAACACATAAAATAGTGATAATTATACAAAGTGTTGTTACATGCTATAATGACGGTAAATCACTTTGTACTATACATTTCTGATCGAATGGACAAAGTCTTTCACGAGCAGACTGGCTCTACAATTCAACTTTGTACTTATTAGTTTTATGCATGTGGAATGTTTCAACCTTATGTAAGGAAAGCTCTCAAATTCTCAAATTACTCAAGTCAATTATCGGAGTTTTATTTCACACAAATACAAGTACTTTATGTCTCATCTATAAAGATCATATCATTTATACTACCAATCAGTACGAATACATAGTTTAATCCCGACACGCGCAAACATTATCAAGTACAAATACAAATATAGAATAATCAACGCAAAACAACTGATTTGGGTGTAGTCATTATCTTGTTTCAGACAAAGGAGCTAATACTGCAGGTATTACCTTCCAAACCAGAAACATATATCTAGTCCTTTAGGCGAATTCTATATGTAATAATTCCAACAGTTATCCCATCTTCTATTAAAATGCTTCCCTTGACAATCATATTCGTCAGCTTATATTTCTTTGTACATGGATCTGAGAATTGCTATAAGGTCCATGTAAATACCACCTCGTCTATGTTTGTAATTGACACTTTTTGTAAATGGTATAGCCAAATGATTTTTATTCATTAATGAAACTGAAACGAAAATATGACGTTGACGTAACATATCCGACCGAGACTGTAAGTTCTCTCTTTCCAACATCAAATCAATAAGATGCAATGTTATCTGATTAGATTTCTAGTCATACTGGGGTTTAACGTTTCAAAGATGTGAAGAAGATGAAATAATACGAGAAAAGAACATGGAAAAAGCTTCGCCTTGATTTAACCTGACAATCCAAACAACTGCTATCATGAAAGTTCTCCTGTTGGCATTATAAAAAGAGTTCTATTGTTATATAATGAGAATGGGGATGGTGCGTGTGCTTGAGGGATAGGAATGGTATGCCTAGAACAGGAATACTGCTGCATGTCTAGACGTACTATAACCACATATGTCTCAGCGTAATGGCCAGCTCTTTAAAGGTCAATGGTCCAGCAACCTTTAAACGTGTCTCATACTTAAACATTACTGTCTATTCCAGGGAAACCTCTCCATAAGTGTACAACGCATTTAGGTCCTGACAAAGATGGCATACGCTGGAATAGTGATTCTAGCTATGCCAGCCTATTCTAAACGTTTGCTAATAGCATATAGTGCAGCGCATTGGCAAGAAAGGACCACAATATTTTTTCAAAGCTAAACAATAGCCTACGGTTTCGCAACGTCGAGCAGTCGGTGGTTTCCGCCAGTAAATCCAGTTCCTTCATCACTTACAACAGGCTAGTCACATCTTAGCCAAAATATGGCAGAAAAACTGACGATAATCAGAATTCCAAATTCTGCGGCGTGTAATTAACCTGCCTATTTCTATTGCTGGCTGGTCTTCTAAATGCGTTTTGCTGGCAATCTGTGGATTAGACTAGATTGGACGGCAATTGCTTTACGTAGATCAGCCAGTGCGATGAAGCTCTAATCACAAGCACAATCAATAGCATAAAGTGGATTGATTTTTTAAAGATTGTTATCTAAACAATTGGGGCCTTCAGCCTAACATAACTGTATCCAGGAAATGCTTAACGAATGGTACGCTGGGGTGGAAATGAGCATGTTTGGCTAGCAAAGGATAATATTTGCAATAGACGTAATTTTGACCAAAAACTGTTTTACCTACTTTAAATTAAGTGTATGTGGGATGCCAATTGATCTGTTACTATTAGGTTCACAGACGGAGCATGCACTAAAAGTGAAGAGAATTGAATGAAGTGTTCTTCTTAGTTAGGGATAGTTTATCAGCGTGTCCAAAAGGAGAAGATAACATATGTTCGCTTAAATAATCACGTATATTCCGAAAGCATCACTCTGAGTGGTTTAAGTCACGTACGATCATCAATACCCATATAGCAGCGTTTTCAGTCGAGAGCATATTTGGAAAGAGGTTCTGGGAAGAAATATCACTTAGAACACTATCAATAACTCTCCTCCAGATGTTTCATAAAATTCATACTTAATTCTCAAGTCATTGCCAAAGTGTCAAATGTTCAAACGAGAATTTCAGGAGGAACTCATAAGCATTGATTGATTACTAACCCCTAGAGTAGGTAGAGTATACAGAGAAAAGGAAATGTTTGCAAGTGTGTCATCGTTGGGACTGATGTTGCACGTATTACCCACAGGTATTTTCGCGGATGTTTTATCTGTGATTGATTGTCTCTGGGAATGTGTGTGAGATTATTCACTGCCAGGGTCGCCCTGCTCAACAGCAGAACTGGTAAATACTGTGATAAGAGGGGGAGATACTGCTTGACAGAAGGGTATGTCGTTTCCACCAGGTCATTCCAGTACAATATTGCTTCTGGTTGTATAAACCCATTCATAAATCAATGGAGTCGTAGTTTGCGCGTTTTCATATGTAGATTACAATGCTTTTTGGCTCGGTATATTTCTTTGTTCCTGCATTCATTTAATGAATCAGCTATGTATTGCTTGGGAAAGACCTGCGATAATATACCATGAATATACCATGGTATACCATATACAATAAAGCGGGGTATTTGATGTGAGGAATCCTTGAATGGTGAGTTTAGAGGATGATCAAAGTGTCAAAATTGTGGGAAAAAGATTATCACAAAGATGTTTTCATTTATTTTTGGAGATAAAAAAGCTTTTATTACTTATTACATATCTTAAGGATGAAGTCGAAAGTGAGGTAAACAGATATTACATGTAAGTCATGTATTAATGTTCGAATTAACTATATCAAAAATAGTACATTGTGCAGATCCATTGACATTTAAGACCCTAGATGCAAGTTTAAAGTTTGAAGCGACTACGTTTTGATAAATCTTTATACAGAGGAAAGAGTCAAAGCCTTTCCTTTTTGTATACATATATATATATATATATATATATATATATATATATATATATATATATATATATATATATATATATATATATATATATATATATATATATATATATATATATATATTTATATATATATATATATATACATGTATATATATATATATATATATATATATATATATATATATATATATAGATAGATATATATATATATATATATATATATATATATATTTATATATATATATATATATAGATAGATAGATAGATATAGATATATACATACATACATACATACATACATACACACATACACATATGTATATTAGCTTTGCCCATGATCTCCCTAAGGTGTATTGTATATGTGTATGTGTTTGTGTGTGTGTGTGTCAAACATTTGAGAATGTTTCAGATCGCTATGGTTTTCTTAGAGATTATGTTGACCTTGTAAGTATATTATAAGTAGCAGTAGCAGATTTCGAGGAGGCTGCGATTATATTTTCACACCCTCTCACACGTGGCCTGAGATGACCTGACCCTGTCACAGCTGCTGAGATATCTCTAATATAAAACACCCAGTCAATATGGCAGTCGTCACGGAATGCTCCTTTTTCAACGTTTAAGCTGCGATTTGGCATTAAGTGTATCTTAACGCATTGGCCTGCAGAAATCTATCTCCCTCTTACTCGATTCAAGATGTGATCATTCTTTCCATATCAAGCCGCCTGTGCCAACTGAATTGAAGATATGGGATTCCACTGGAATTGGAAAACACTACACTCGAACCTGTTTAAGTCGAACACATAAAGGAAAGGAGGAGAATATTGTTCGAATTACTAATTAGATGTTCAATATGCGGAGGTTCTCATTGGTAGACACTGGATACAATTAAGAGAGGTATCATTCTACAAAAATATGTTACAGTGTAGGCCTTGAATGTTTCCATCATATAGTTTGTTTGAAGAAGTTTTCATGAGCTATACCTAATACCTAAAGTAAGGCAAGGGCTTGTTGAGACTAAGCTACCTTAATGTTCAAATTGCATGCGTGCCATTTATCTGGAACTGCTGCAGAATTTATGTTTATATCCCAGAGGTCCGTTTTACGCTGTTTTGCAACCATCGAGGCCTCTTACGGCTGATCAATTGCGTCGAGTCTAATTTGAGTTGTGTCTCCCTATGTCCGGCCTTGATGAGGTAAATGCCTCCACCAGATCCTTATACACTGTTATTGCTGCCTGGCACGGGCCAGCAAGCCTTGTGTGTAGTATTGGAGCAGCTGTAGAGACAGAAAACCTACACAAACAAAGCCTTCTAACTGCCCCATTGGATTAACATACATTACAATATCAACCAAAGCGTTTTTCTCGGTCATTTCAAATATTTGCACACCTAAACATTCATTAAATTAATAGACTTCATTGAATTAATGTGCATATCATTCGTGCATATTTTGAGCGCAGTAGCCAAATCAATATCAATTACGATGTCTTTCGTGACTTTATGAGAGTAATTATGGTTGTCATTAATAAGATAAGTATGGCTGTTACTTGCAATAACACACTCGGGGTAATAGCGTTACAAATGTCTGCGACCAAAACAACTCATAAAACATGCCTCTTCATAGCAAAAGCTTCCGCAGTCGCTCTCGTCTAGGTAGTAGTAGTAGTAGTAGTAGTAGTAGTAGTAGTAGTAGTAGTAGTAGTAGTAGTAGTAGTAGTAGTAGTAGTAGTATAGTAGTACCAATAGTGGTAGTAGTAGTAGTAGTAGTAGTAGTAGTAGTAGTAGTAGTAGTAGTAGTAGTAGTTGTTTGTTGTTTTCGTATAAGAATACTGAAAGGTGATCATGGTAATCAGGGTCCTTGAAAATTAATAATTAGTTACATATGTTAAAGCCAACAACCATTCCTCACAATAAAACCAACTGAGACTCTCTAGGTCATCAGTGGGCCAACTATTACAGAAGCTCACATAGTGTGTGTCCCTTTCACTATCGACTTTTACCGGAACATGGTCGCATTAAACATGTACTTGTATGTACTTTGGTTATCTAATGTTAATGGCTTGAAATCTGGCATATCTGCAGCTAAGAGTAGTTTAAAGGGGGTATCACAGCTTTTCTAATTTCCACTTTTATTGAATCCGAAAGTTGAAGAATGCACGTTTCCTCATTTTCAGCAAAGGAAATCTTAAAGAAGTGGTAATACAATTTTGATGGATTAGACATAAGAAAAATATGATACCCTTCTGTTTGAATTGATCTTTCCACCAAATTCGATATATTTGAAGGTATGTGGTCCATAATTATAGACACCCTTTGAAAACACTATTCAGGTTTTTTTTAGGTTTTCAACCTAGAAACCTTACATCCTGCTCATTGCTATTCATCAGAATACCCATCAGACAATATATACTTTGATTAGGTCAAATGAAGGCAAGGTAGAGGAAACGCTGAGTGAAATATATTAACCCCTTGAGCAACCTTATATCAGAATATCAAGTGTAATGCCACTCTATTGTTAACCAGGATATTGTTATTAATATCACTATAATTGCAGTCAGATCAGAATATCAAAGAGATGGATTTGGATTTTGAATTTTGCTTTTCGTCAAATTTATGCCAAATGTGGCTAATTCGTGACTAGCCAGTTGTATGTGGTGGAGGAAACCGGCGAAAACCACCGCCTAACCCCAAGTCACTGCCAACTTTCTCACATGCCCAGGCCGGGACTCGAACCCATATATAAGATATGGGAGTACAGATGAATGTGCAGAGATAATGTGATAGAGAGTCCTGACAACAACTACATTTGCATGTGACAAATCAAACACATTATGGTACTCAAGAGCCACAAGGATAACACATTTCTGTTTTCGAAGACATGAGATATACATCTAAGACAAAATAATGTGGACGCTACAAAAGATATACATGATCATTAACATTGGTTAATGACAACAGAAATGGTATTCATACAAAGAGAAATGTAAAACGGATTCCATATCAAACACGTTATATATATAGTGAAAGGTGCATATGGAATCGAAAAATACTGGGTTGAAATCAACAATAAATTTTGAATTTATCTAGGAATTTTGCAAACTGTGAGTTATCTAATTAAGTGTAATTCTAATGAGGCAGCACTTTTTCCTGTTGTGATTACCATGGCACCTAGATAAAGTTAGCATACAGCATGCAATAAAACTATGTAACAATGGTCGTGTATTTCAAAAATGGTGCAATCATTTGTTAAATGTGGTTGACCAAATTACATTCTTTCATGTATCAAATAATGCTTAGGAATACAGTATATGTATATGGTTATATATGTGGATACTAGGAGATATACGCTACATGATGTTAACACGAGTTTATCATAGTATCAATGATTTAACGTTACTGTTCCGTACTTGGGTAATTTTGTATTTGGGTATATAGGTATCTTTTCCGTTGCAGCCCCCTTTTAAAAGAGTAATACTTTTTGTCTTCCGTATAGTCACTGCAACGTAACTCTTACGTAGTGTTCTGCGATAGCTTATCAGTCACTTGTACTGTAGGCGTCTGCAAGCTGTGACTATTGCACGGCTATGAAAATGTATGAGGTGCTTCCAAGCTTTTACTGTGATGATAATGCTGCGAGCTGATTGCTACGTTCACCCACTTAACCATGGAGTGCCTGTGGATAATTTATACCAGCAGCTGTGTCAAATGTGTGAAACAAATGCGTTCACCTTTCAAATGCGTGAAGCCAACCAACCGCTTTGCAGACTCTGGCCAATGCTCCATAGTGTCAGACGTTACTAAAGAGTAGTCCCCTTGTCAAATATATCTACAAACTAGCTTGGTATGTATGCATGTATGCTCATTGGCTGTAACAAAGTTTCAAATATCGCACGTTATACATGACATATAGTGCATACAAACAGAAAAAAGAACAAAACGGAAAATGTTATAGATATAATGTATTTACAATGTAGCACAAAAAGGGACAGGGTATGTATGGAATTTGCAACCACAAAAAGAATTATCCCACAACCATCCGCCTCCTCAAGACAGTCATATAAATTGTGTAATTCGCTGCAGCAATATCGAAAGTTATATTCTTCTCCTGTAATATATCACAAATAACTTGAATAAGTTATATAGCTTTCCACTTGATCAAACCAGCCAGAGACCAGGCTGCCAATAGGACACTGTGCCAAATATGGCAGCCATAAGATACTGCATCAAATATGGCTACCTTCAATATACCGCATAAATGACTTGTTCCATGCCCCTCTGCCCGCATGTGTAAGGTAAACTTGTAGTATGAATATCGGCAGACAAAAATATCCCTGTGTTCATTAAATTCAATTCCATGAAATTCAAGTTCATGTTCTGTTGTCTTTTTATGCATGTGTGAAGAGAACTACAAACTAAAGGCATGGCGTTTTAAGTGTTGACACACGATGCCAACTAATTGCTATTGGTGTCAAAAATACAATGCCATTAACGACGGATTTGATAAAGAAGGTGAAGAGTGAACTCGGTGACCATTTTAAATGGATTGGTGTGAGTCAGGAAGGGGGGATACCGCCATTAACTCAAAGAAAAGCTGCCGAAGAGTGCATGGATACCTTATGAACCCTGTCATGTTGTATTCATTAGATAGCTCTCTCTGAGTACGTTCAGATGAATACCAATATTCCAGGTTTTCAGTCATTTTCCAGATTTTTTGCATAATTATGTTTTGGCCAAATTAGCCACCAGCAGCATAAGGGTTAACGATATGGAAAGACATACGCGACATTCTGGAAAGTTATTGCGACAACCTCAATGTTTTAATGATATGTTAGGTGCCGTAGCATGGTTATTATCAGTAATATCTTGTCACACTCTTAGGTTGTATAATCTAATATGGCTGCATTAGAGGAAAGCTTT